>PVJH01000041.1:231587-590423 GCA_004026705.1 Nesogale talazaci | reverse complement strand
ATGAGCCAGTTAAAGTGCAGGATAGTAACAATGAAATATGCTTCTTTCCTCTAGTTCTCAATTGCTTCCTCCCACCCACTATCATGCTGCCAGTTCTACCAGACAGGTCTGGCTAGAACAGAGGATGTACACTGGAGTCGGAAACATGGGGAATTTATTCCCTCGGGACGAATGATGGGAGTGGTGATACTGGGAGGGTGGGGGGGATGATGGAGTAGAAAGGGGGAACCAAATTCAGGGATCTATATATAACATCCTCTTTGGGACATGGCCAACAGGGAAGTGAGTGAAGGTACACATTAGACAGTGTACGATATGAAATAACAATTTGTAAATTATTAAAGGTTCATGGCGGTGGGGGGAGGGATATATGGGGAGGTGGAGCTGGGGGCCTAAATGGAGGGAGGATGTTTTGAGAGTGATGATGACAGCAAGTGTGCAAATGAGGTCTGCATACAACTGATGTATGTATGGATCATGAGGGGAGGTGTATGAGTACGCAGTAAAATGATTCATTTTTTAAAAGGGGGGAAGGGGAAAGAGGAGCTGCTGTTTTTAAGAGGAGCTTATACTAAGGGCTCAAGTGGAAAATGTTTGGAAATGAATGTGGCAACGTGTGCAAATGTGCTTGATACAGTTGATGTATTGAATGTTATAATAGCTGTAAGAGCCCCCAATAAAATTATTTAAATTAAAAAAGAAGAAATTAAATGTTTAGAAAATAATGATGGCAACTTATGTACAAATATTTCATGATAAAATTGATATATGTGTTGTTATAAGAGCTGTAAAAATTTACCAATAATGTTATCTTTTAAAAAAAAGAAGGAACAATAAAAAAATTAAACATTTAAAAAAAGAATGAGTAAATGCCTTATATAAATCACAAAGATGATGATAATCATTGGTACATTTTTTGTTCAGAAGACATTTGTGAAGCTCTAGTTACCGGTATGTCCCAGATATTGCTTCTTGTGAGTTGGAATAGAGGGCAGAGTTACATGTAGATTAAGTTCTGGTTATTGTTCTTAAAGATCATAGCATTCAGATATAGCTCAGAGCCTGATGTTAATAGGTGCTTAGTAAGTGTTCTGCCCCTTCCTTAGGGAACTACCTACCTAGGAAGTCTCTCCTCCCTAAAAGAGTAGGCAAGATAAGAACATTAATTTAAATAATATCAATGAGAGGTGACCTTGTCCATTGTTTCACTTCTTTAGCAGGTGCCACGGAGTGAGTTAGAGATGAAACAAGTGAATATGTAGTTTCTCTGTTGCGCTTAGTTTTATTAGTGAGGACCTCTTTCTGCACATCATGTGTTTTTTAATGCCCCAGGTTACTTCTATACTCTGTTTGGTGGTGAATTGATCTTCTGCAGGTGGAACTAGTTGGTGTTGGATTTACTGAGAAACTCTTTGTTTAATTCTATCATAACATTTTTGCTAAGGTAGTTATAAAGGTTATCTTGACTAAAGGCAAATGTTACCCTTTCAATGACTTTCGAAACGTGACACCTCTGTGTAATGGGGTGCTGATTACAGCACAGCAGGCCAAGCAAAGGGAAATGAAAAATGAAAACAGGCAAGAAGGTGACATAAAAGTAAATTACATGCAGCCTTAAATTCATGACCCTGAAAAGTCAAAAGTTTGAGCCAAGGAATAACTTGATCAAATTTATATTTTGGAGCAGTAATTCTGAAACCATGTTTACATAATTTATCCAGGTAGATTGGGTATTTTCGTTAATATTGTTGCGTAATATAGCTTTTAACAATTGATATTCCCTCTAAGAATGTATGTGCTACAGGGAAAAAAGTAGGTACTCAATTCCATGTGCCTACCAAATGATTTTTCAGATGAATGCACTGGACACCCTTGGTCAAACTGCTTTGCATCGCGCTGCCTTAGCAGGTCACCTACAGACCTGCCGCCTCCTACTGGGTTATGGCTCTGATCCCTCCATCATCTCCTTACAAGGCTTCACAGCAGCACAGATGGGAAATGAAGCAGTGCAGCAGATTCTAAGTGGTGAGCTAAACTAGCCAATTTCTATCTTGCGCTTTTTGCTCTATTTCTACTGATGGGCACAGACACACTTTGTATCGTTTGTTTTAAGTAGTTCTTAGGAATTTGTTCTCTGTCTGAATTTTTTTTTTCAGGTCTGTCATGTATTAGATTGTGTCCCACAAAATATGTGTCACCTTGGAATTAAAGTTTATTTAAATAAGGCCTTGGGGTGGCTGATGACAAGAATGTGTTTTGCATAAGAGCAAGGGTGTGAATTTTGTGGGAGGCGGGGTGGACAAGGGATGAAATGTTAAGGTTGAATTGTGTGCCTCTCATCCTCCAAATATGTGTCAATGAGACTGTGTGCCAATGAGGCTAGGCCATGATTTTGAGTGGTTTGGTAGTTATGTAATGATAGCAGTCATTCCTTATGATATGGTGAGCTGATTAGTTACAAGAGGATTTGGGTAACATGCAGCTTCCTGACTCAGATCACAGTCCTGACCTGTTGTATGGGGAGTGTCCTGGGCTGTGACCTGCATCACTTTTTAAGGGATAAAAGGAATAACAAGGAAGAAAAGATAAGACTTCAGAACCCCCAAGAAAAAGCCCTGGAGTGGCATGGAGTTTAGGAGTCTGTGCGATGTGGCTGGTGTGACTGGATGGATAGCACAGATCTGGAGTTCTCAGACCTGACTCTTTGAAAGCAAAATACACTTCAAATGAGCAAGATCCTGAAGTGTTTCTTCTGAAATCTAGAATGTTTTCCCAGCTTCACTTGATCTTCCCACTTTGGCTGTGACGAAAGCACTATTCAGGAACGGTATCTCTGATCATAAGATATTGTAGTCTACAATCTGAAAGACTTCCTTGATAGTGATTAAGTGATTAGCCAAAAGCCACAGAGACCCAAGCCTTTTGTATTATATGCATAATAAAAGTCATACATAATGTCCTTGAACATACTTTGAATGATATAGGTGGTTTTCTTTAAAAACATGTTTTATCTGGGCCAATGTGAAGTGGAATTTTTGGTTTGTTTATGTTGAATTAATCAAAATGCCCCAATTGTTAACCTCATACTTCTAGGCTTAACAGCCTGATTTAATTATATTCTAACTAGAATTTATATCATGCCTCCCAATTATATAGACATTAAAATTTCCCTGAAGTCATTGAATAAATGTGAATTAAACAAATATCTCTATTTACCAGGGGTTTTCCCTTTGTTTTTGATTCTCACTAATTATCCTAACACTTTTGAGACTGAAAATTGTTCTTAATCTTAGAGTAGCTAAGTTAAATGGAAGAAATGATGAAATAAGAGTTGAACAAAAATTGCAAAGGACAGCCCAAGAAGAAAAAGTCAGTTATTAAAATGACTAGACTTAGAATATCAGAAAGGTAGAACACACTCACCTTATCTTAAACTAAAAGGACTGAAGAAAAATTTCAAGGCTCAGTTTGCAATATTGAAAAATTCTGTGAGTAAAATACTGAATGATACAGGAAGCACCCAAATAAGGCAGAAAAAATACAGTCATTGTAACAAAAAGAGCTCGTTGAGATTTAAGCATTTTAAGAAGTAAACCATGTAGACAACAGCTGGGTTAACAGACTGAAAGGGCCATGGGAGGAGAGGCTGCCAGGAAATGGGGGTTAGCGATGAGTAATAGAAGAAGAAATGTCCCAGAATTGATCGTGGGGATAGTTGCACAACTCTTTCAAGTGTGCTTGAATATTACAGTATGTGACAGGTGAATTGTTGAAATCGTTGAAAATAAATAAACTAATTTTTTAAAGAATACTTCATTTTTAGAAGTAGTAATTTTATTTTGCATATGAGGAATTTGATACCCCTAAGAAAAGAATTTAAGCATGAAGTATTGAAAGCTGAGTAAATTCCTTAGCTTTTGCATAAGAAGTCTGTGGCAAATCTTGGTTAAAACACCACACAATCAGTATAACACCAAGATGTTCTTGATCTTTTATCTCTTGGTTTTAGGTCTATCCACATTCTTCCTTGTCAAAATTTTTAACCAGAAAATGCGGAGGATCGAGTGGTAGAAATGGAGAAGGACTTATGTCTTAGAGTGTGTTTAAATTAGGCTTAAGATGAGAGATGGATATGGATTGAAGTAATACATCATTTAATTGTTATCTTAAAAAGATTAGATCTCAGAAATATTTTATCCTTTAATCTCTTTCCAATCACGAAACAATTTTCCCTTTTTAACCAAGATTCCTCGGGAACTAATAATAACCCTACCCCGCCTCATTTTCCCCCAAATACAGAAAGTACACCGATACGCACTTCAGATGTTGACTATCGACTCCTAGAGGCATCTAAAGCTGGAGACTTGGAAACTGTGAAGGTAAGTCAGGGTAATGAATGGTTTAGGCGGCACCATTCAGCCTTTCCTATCCAACTTATTTTTAAGCTTATAAGTAAAATGAATCATGTCATCCAAAGGAAGGAATGAATCAAAGCTTAAATTGTAAGCACCTGGTTTGCAGAAGGCTATGGATGACAGTGGAAATCCAAAATCCAGTTGTGTGGTCTCTACATCGATTAAGCCTTCAGTGAATTCTCTTTGACCATGATTGAGGGATGTGGATAACCTTGTTAGACACAGCGCATTGTAAAGATGATTATTGTAGATATTGTTAGGTTAAAATGTAGCATCTTATTTGATAAAATGTAATTTCCTTTTTGACCCATTTAGGAGCCCTAGTAGTATAATGGGTACATGTTGGCATGTGATTCGCACAGTCAGCAGTTCAAAACACCAACAGCTCCTCAGGAGAAAGGACTGAACTTCTGTAGCATAGAACTGCTGATCAGCTTCAAAGATAAATAATCTTCTCACTAAACAAATGAAGTTTGTATAAATTGCAAATTATTCAAATCTTATTGCTAAACAGTCCACCTATCACCGCACACAGCCATTCTCCTTTGTTTTGCTTTTTGTTATGCAAACACAGTTGAGCTTGATTTCCGTGGAGAAATGGTCCAATCAGAGGGAAAGAAGGAGGCAGAGAATTGAAGACTCATAAGGGGAAAAAACATCAGGAGGAAATACCCCAAACTAGAATGTGGTTAGAATCAATTTGACTTGTAGGGTTAGACAAATTTTCCCCAACAAATCAGTTACTGTTGATTGCTCTGCTGCAGTGGAGGAAAGGGCACGATAAGTGGTCCATGGGCTTGAAATCCGCTTCTGAGAGCTTTCTCCTGGCTTGACCCAGTGAGGGGAAAGCAGCGGTGAGTGCTGCAGTCAGCCAGCACCAGTCTCATTGGAGAAAAGATGGCTGAGAAATGGTAGGCAGTACAAGCAGACATTCTGGGACAAGCAGTATCAAGGTGGACAGAGGCCTACATTAGAAAAAAAGAATGCATCTTTTACCTTGGAAACGCTCAGGGATTTTTCTATTTGATTAGGATTTTGTCTGGGAAATGTTTTTTCCCAGTAAATTGCCCAGTAAACAGGAAGAATATTTGTTATCACTGTCAAGTCAAGCATAGTACCGATTTTTAAACATCATTTATATTAGCTAATCTTTTAAAATAAATATTCACTAGATGGATATTTAGATATTATCAGATGCTGTAATTTTTTTATTACAGAATCTATGAATAGATATTAATGCTTTTTGTGTGTGTGCTATAAAAGCAACTTTGCAGCCCGCAGAATGTGAACTGCCGAGACTTGGAGGGCCGGCATTCTACACCCTTGCACTTTGCAGCTGGCTACAACCGGGTGTCCGTCGTGGAGTACCTTCTGCACCATGGGGCCGATGTCCATGCCAAAGACAAAGGGTATGTGGGCAAGCACACTTCTTTGGTGTTGCTTGTTGTCATATTTTTCTTATTTTCTTTTTAAATAGTTTTGAAGTCTTAGGTCCTTCTCTCCATTAAAAAAAAAAAAGCGTGCTATAAAAAAACAGCACTGTCAAAACTTGAAACAATATTGAAAGTGAAAATTACGTAGCAGCCAGATTCCAGAGATTAATCACTGTATTAAAATTTTGTATATAAGTCCAGGTTTTGTTAAGTGCTTATAACAGTGTGTATTCTGTTTGTGATGGTAGTAGAGGTACACCACCACCACCCCCCACCACCCCACACACACACACACACACAAATGACAATGCTTTTTCCATCCAGTAAGTACCTTGTAAATCTTGAGGAGTCACTGGCTGGTGCAATGATTGAGTGAGTGCTTGATGACTAGCTGAAAGGTAGGCTGCTCAAAGACAGAAGGTGGGCAGCTGTAGCAATATAGAAACCGCCAGACCTAAAAACTCTATGAAGCAAACCTACCCTGCACTCACAGGGTTGCCAAAGTTGATGCAGCAGCAACTAACAAGAATAGTTTATGCTGAATGTCTTTGTATGTCAGTGTTCAATACATCTCACTTTTTTAATTCTTGTATAAAATATTTTATGGTACTATATGAATGTGTCTATAGTTCATAGCATCCTCTTTTTTTGCTATTAAAAATACCATATATACTCGAGTATAAATCTAGTTTTTCCAGCACATCTTTAATGCAGTTTTTGTGGTAAAATTAGTTATCTCGGCAGATATTAGGGTTGGCTTATACTCAAGTAGATACGGTATGTATATTTTTTAAAAGTCATCTAACCCCAAATCATGAATGTGATACAAATATTATTTTTATTAATTCTTTATTTATTTTTTTATTTTTTTGGCATCACTGCTCTCCGGTGGTGGGAGTAGGAGGCCCAGCCCCACTGCTGGAATTGAACCTCCGTCCCAGTGGGCCGCAGTCCCGCGCACAACCACTTATTTTTATTAATTCTTACATTTTATATCCATGTTTTTAATTCTGTGACTCTATTAAGACCATGCTTAACGGGACTATTGAAACTATTTTAAAATCTGATTATTAATCTAATCGCTTGTTTCTATTTATATGAGGGGATTACACCCCCCCCCCCCAAAAAAAAAAAAAAAACAACTGGAATTGAGCTGGGCAAAGCAGCACTTCGTAGTTTGCATTTCCCCCCACCTCGTTGAGCATCCAGTAACTCATCCTGAGTTCATGCAACCGGTGGCATCACCTGGGAAGGTTCTCTGTGATCACAGTGAATTATTTTGGAAAAGCAGTTTTGCTCGAATCTTGTTTTTTGTGATGGCAGATTTAAGAGAAAAGTGTGCAGCTGTGAAATTTTGTTTCCTGCTGGGGAAAAATGCTACAGAAAGTGTTGTGATGTTGCACACAGCTTACAAGGACAACGCTATGGGGAAAACTCCAGTGTATAAGTGATTTTCTCATTTCGAAAAAGGTGACATGTCTATTTATGACACACCTCATTCTGGATGTCTGTCAACTTCTTGAATGAACTTAAACGTCAGACTCATAGTGCATGTGGAGTTCATTCCACCAGATCAGACTGGGAGTCAAGCTTTCTATTTAGAGCAGTGGTTCTCAACCTTCCTAATGCCGCAACCATTTAAAACAGTTCCTCACCTTGTAGTGACCCCCAATCAAAATTATTTTTGTTGCTACTTCATGACTCTAATTTTCTACTGTTATGAATTGGGCGACACCTGTAAAGGGGTCATTCAGCCCCCCAAAGGAGTTCCACCCCAAAGGTTGAGAACCACTGATGTAGAGGTTCTGAAAGAGAGCGTAACAGTGTGTTTTCCTCACTGATTTGTAGCAGACTGGGGCTGGTTTTTCCACCAGGGCAGTGCACCAGCTCATGCAGCAATTTATGTGCACCTGTTTTTGGCCAAACAGCATGCCTCTTATGCCCTCCGCACCTCACTCACCTCACTCAGGGAGACTTCTTTTTATTTCCAAGAATGGAGGGGATCATAAAAGGCAGCAATTTGACTAAGTAGATGAGGTGAAGGAAAAAATGAGGCAAGTACGTGAATCATCCAAACAAATGAGCTTGAAAAATGCTTCCAAGAATGAATCACAGATTTGACAAATGTATTGAGTGTAACGGAGAGTACTTTGAAGGTGATAAGGTTGTTTTGTTTTTAAAAAAATGTAAATAATAGCTTTGGGGGGTAGGGAAGTACCCCTCATATTACCAGGGGGCAAATCCTGTATTGTGATGGTACTTTATTCTTTGAGCACATTTCTATATGTATTGCAACCTAGGAAGGATAACTGTGGAATACATTTTCATCCTTAAGAAACTAATTCATAGTCCTTATTAGGAAATGAATGACTAATATCTTAAAAACCCAAAGGGAATAATTTCTTTTATAAATGAGTATTCAGGGCTGAGCCCTGGTGGCGTAAGTGGTTGAGTGTGGGACTGTAGCCCACAAGCTTGGTGGTTCAAATCCAGTGGTGGCTCTCAGGAGCAGCACTGGGTAGCTCCCACGACCACCAGAGGCAGTGATGCCCCTCCCCCCCAAAAAAATGAGTATTCAATAGATCCAATGCCATAGAATTGTATTAACAAAAAAATAAAGAATTGTATTATTTTTACTCCGGGAGTTGTTTTAACATAAAGCATTGTTGTATGACTTTTAAATTATTTTCTTTTGCTTAGTGGCTTGGTGCCTCTTCATAATGCCTGTTCATATGGACACTATGAAGTAGCTGAGCTTTTAGTAAGGCATGGTGCTTCTGTCAACGTAGCCGACTTATGGAAATTTACCCCTCTACATGAAGCAGCAGCTAAAGGAAAATATGAAATATGCAAGCTCCTTTTAAAAGTATGTAATTTTTAAAATTATAAAATGCAAAGTAATCATTTTTAATTGTTTATGACAACATTAAATCAAAGTACTTGTTATCCTGTTACAATGTTGTAGCGGGTACTTCTATTCTCTACCTGAGGGGAATGTTTAAGTGGTTAGCATGATACTGGCATAGCTTTGAGTAAGGCCTGACATGCCTTTCTCACCAAATCAAACTTCAAGCTAGGTTTTGGAAAGAATTGAAGTAGTTTGCCTAATTTATCAACCTCAATATTAATATCAAGAGGGGAAAAATTATATAAGCAAAAAAAGAATTTTTAAAATAAAATGTGATTTTTTTTTCTTATTGACTTTTTATTTATTACTATTAACTTACTGATTCCTCAGTTTTAAACGTTAATCATATAGGAACTTAGTGCTATATTAGTCATATAGGAAATTAGCTTAATATGAGACTTTCATTAAAATAAAATATTTAAACTACTATTTCCCAGAGAGGGTGAAATGGGCTCAGAGGGCCACTGGAACTATTCAGGAGGCTGCAAAGCAGATTCCTACACTTTATCCTAGATTATAGACTGTATACCAAATTTCATTTCCAGAGGGACACTGATGGATTTTTCTTTCCTTTTCCTCCTTTTCTTTTCTGGCAAAGGGGAAGGCCAAAAGTTTGGGAACTTAGTCTCCAAACAAAGCTATATTGATTATATATATGTGAAATAGTAAAAACTGGTTTGTATGAAATTAATAATGCTGGGTTCTTTTTAAGTTAATGGACTGAAAAATGATCAGGTGTGTATTTATATAATTTTCTCTCTTTTCTGGTCAAGTTTGAATTAAATTTTATTCCTTTTCCTATTTGCTGGTTGTTTGATTGTATAATTACGTTCTATGAGTCTTGAGCGTAACACCATATTTTGCGTCTATTTTTATTGCCATTTTTTAGTAAGGAACAGCTTTCAGGTCATTGGTTTAGTCCTAATTTCCAGAGTAGGCCAACAGCATCCTTTGCCGGGCCCCATCATGAAACATTTTAACTGCACAGCACAGGTAAGCATGGGGCTACTAACTGGGAAGTCAGTGATTCTGACCCCTTCGTTACTCCACGAGAGAAGGATGAGGCTTTCTGCTCCCATACAGATTTATAGTTTTGGAAACCCTAACGTCTAAGATCATTATGAGTTGGGATCAATGCGATGACAGTTGATAAAACTATATTTACTTTATTTCAGAAGTATAGGTGATCAAATTGTTAAATCAAATTCTTTGTGATCTATTTGCACTTGGTTTTCTGAGAGATGCTAAGACTTAAATGAAAATATTAAAAATATTGCCAAGATTTTTTCTTTACCTTGCTTTTTGCTTTAAGAATTAAGTACTTTTCCCACCAGTGTGTTTTCCACTTCTTTCTTATTCTCTCGCCTTCTCTATTTTGTTATACTCCCTAAATATTATATAGCTAAAAATCTGGTCAAAGTTAGCATAGAGACAGCCCATTCTTAAAAGGAAAAGAGTTTTCCAAATGCAAGGTGCAGTATATTATATAAAAAATAAAAGGCTGTGAGCATCATCTGACTTCACCATCACCATTGGTCAGGGTTTTGGTTGCATGGTAGTTAAAAAACTTACCCCATCTCTTTCTATACAAAGAATTCGTATGTAGGAATTTTCGAAATTTTAAAGAATAGGTATCTTTCTTTGGGTAAGCATAGGTAAAATGAAACAAAACCATAAAACCCAAAATAGCTTAAGCAATATACTACAGAAAACGTAAACCCCATTTGATCTTTCTTCTTTGTAGCATGGAGCAGATCCGACCAAAAAGAACCGAGATGGAAATACACCTTTAGATTTGGTAAAAGAGGGAGACACAGATATTCAAGATCTACTAAGAGGCGATGCAGCCTTGCTAGATGCTGCCAAGAAGGGCTGCCTGGCAAGAGTGCAGAAGCTTTGTACCCCTGAAAATATCAACTGCAGAGACACGCAGGGCAGAAATTCAACCCCTCTACACCTGGCAGGTAAGTATCACTGGACTTTCAAATCTCTCTCTCTCTCTCTCTCTCTCTCTCTCTCTCTTAAATTAAATATTGAACATAGAGAGTAATCTTTAGTAAAGTACATTTGGTAAAATTGTATGTGATTTCTTAATGTAGAAACTGGTCCTTATGTGACAATACTACTACTTTTGCAGCAAAATGTATTCCAACCTTAAAATTTTGCTGTTCATTGATTCATTCATTTACTTATTTAATAGAGTGTATCTATGTTGTTGGTTTTTGTGGGTTTTTTGGTTTTTTTTTGCTTTCTTTCTTTTAAGCTGACATTTTGCCTTGTTTCACTCCAATAGCAGGCTACAACAACCTGGAAGTAGCTGAATACCTTCTTGAGCATGGAGCAGACGTTAATGCCCAAGACAAAGGGGGGTTAATACCGCTGCATAATGCCGCATCCTATGGGGTGAGCATGCCAAGGTTACAGGGAACCTCACTGACATATATTACCATACTAAATGTATACGAGGGAGTACCCCAAAATACCAGCATTTTTGTTTCACCGCTATGTGATTAGATTTTTTTTACAGAACAACTTTATCATGTTCGAAGTACTCTCATTACACTTAATACATTTGTCAAATCTGCAATTACTCTCTGGGATACATTCTTCAGACACATCTGTTTGGATGGCAAAAGCATCTCCCTTGTTTTTTTCTTCACTCCTTCAACGTCATCAGATTGCTGTCCTTTCATGTTCCCCAGCATTCGTGGAGACAAAAAGAGTGAGGTCAGGGGCGTGAGGTACACGGGGCAAGAGAGGCATCTTTTTCCCCCAAACTGGCCCACCGAGATGGCTGCAGGAGCAGTTGTATTGTCGGGATGGCAAAACCAGTCCCTCATCTGCCACCTATCAGGCCTTTTTTGTCACACACTATTACGCTATCTTTTCAGAACTTCTAAATAGAAAGCTTGATTAACAGTCTGACCTGGTAGAACAGACACCAAAGACATTATCCTCCTCACATCAAAAATCAAATGAGTATCGTCTTGATTTTGGATTTTACTTCATTAAGTTTTTTTTTTTTTTTGGGGGGGGGGGGGGGGGGCGGCCCATGCCAAGGTGAGGAAGGCATCTTCCAGTGGCTTGATTGATGTTTGCTTCCAGTGTGTTAAGAATAGCACCATGTCTCGACACCATTCATTACCTTGGGAACAAGAGTCTAGGTCGATTTAGAGCTGTTCTTTCAAAGCATGGCATGTTTCCACTCAACCTTCTGGTTCCCAAATCTTCCCTTAAAATTCGCTGAACTGAGCTTCAAGATAGTCCAGATAACTTCCCTATCTGTTCAATGGTCCATTGTTGATAATCAAGCACAAGTGCGCGAATTTTGTCAACATTTTCATCCGGCACTTGGCAGATGTCCAGAATTGGGTTTGTCATCAACTGACCTTTCATCTTTTTTGAAATGAGAAAACCACTCTTACACTGCAGGTTTTCCCGTAGCACTGTCCTTGTAAGCTGTGTTCAACATCAAAACAGTTTCTGCGGCATTTTTCCCATGTAGGAAACAAAATCTCAAGTCAAACACTGTTCTCTTAAATCGGCTGTTACAAAAAAATGAGGCTTGAACAAAACTGTTTTTACAAAAAAAATTTAACTGTGACCAGAGAGAATCTTCCCAGACAATGCCACTTGGTGCACTAACTCAGAACAAGTGGCTGGATCCTCACTTAGCTGGGAAAAATATGCATACTCTGAGAGCTTTACCTGGTAGAACTTTTTTCCAGTTTTTGGGGGGTACACCCTCGTACTACATGTGTAGTGAGTAGCTGTCTAGCTAGTATTGTTATTTATCATTTTAATCTTTTGTTGAGAATTTTATCTTACCTTCCATTTAGCTTACATATATTTTGGCCAGTCCACTTTTTTTTTTAAGATATTTTTATTTATTTTTATATGTGGGCATCACTGCCCCCTGGTGGGAATAGGAGGCCCAGCCTTGCTCCTGGAGAGCTGCTGCTGGGTTTGAACTGCCAAGCCTATGAGCCGCAGTCCGGCACTCAACCACTACGCCACCGGGGCTCAGCCTGCCAATCCACTTTTTAAGCTTTATAGTTTCTTCATGGTGTCTAGCACAATAATAGGTATGTAATGGGTATTCAGTTAATATTCATTGATAGAATAAGTCTGAATATTCTTAATCTCCCTCAGATTTTAGAAACTATAAAAGCCAAAAAAAAGTTCTTGATAAAGTACAGAAATTGGTGTTTCTTAGGTTTATTGCTAACATCTTAAAGATATGTGAATAAGGTATCAATATATGTGATTTTATAAAGATTGATAAGTTAAGACCCCGGAGTGAAAGACCAAAGTCATTCTGTCAAAGCAGTATGTCAATCATGAGTTTAATGAATCACTGCAGTAGAAATAAAATACATGTGCATGTGCTTGCTCATCGATTTAATTATTATTTTACTGTAAAAAGCCACAGATGCTAGATTGTACATGCCAGGCGTGCTCACATTTGGTCTCACTGTTGAAGACAGCTTCTAGATTTGCAAAAGACTGACAAGCTATAAATAAAAGTGAAACTATCCACCTGAGAAATTGTAATTCTCTAGCTGTACTCTCTTTTCCCTTGGTCCTTATAGTGAGAATATCCTTATCTGCTCCAGCCCTTCTTTAGAGACCAGGATTTCAGGGAGAGGATAAATTTGAGCAGGAATATTTTTTCAAAAAAGAAGAAATAATACTGCTTTGAGTTGGACAAACATGATATTTCCAAGTGTAGTATATATTAATTAAAAGTCATCAGACTTAAAAAACATATTGATAATGGAATCTTTTTTGTTGTTATTGTTTTTTGGGCATCACTGCCCTCTGGTGGTGGGAGTAGGAGCTCCAGCCTTTGCTCCTGTGGAGCTAGAATTGAACCTTCATCCCAGTGGGCCACAGTCCCACTCACAGTGACTACACCACCGGGGCTCAGCTCGGAATCTTTTTTTGAGAGCTTTTGTGACATAGTGCTTACGTTACAAGTTGGCCCGCTTCTTTTGGGTCAGTGGTTTGAATCCACCAGCTGCTCTGTGAGTGAGAAAAAGGGATTTCTACTCCCATAAACAATTGTAGTCTCAAAAACCCATAAGGCTAGTTCTGCCCTGTCCTGTAGGTTAGCTATGAGTCGGCCTTGACTTGATGGCAATGATTTTTTTTAAGCTGCAATATATTGAAAGGTCTTTCCAAAAATTAATGTGTAATTATTAAAATTGTACAAGTTTTCTTTTGACCTCCTTTTCTGTAAGATTCTCAATTTTACCGTACAGCAAATATTTCTACTGAAACATCCTTCTAAGAATTTGCTGAGTATTTACTGTAAACATGCTACACATGCATGCTTATACCACTTAGGGATTGATTTTTAATACTTCTTATCACAATCTTTCTTTCCTTATTATAGTCTACTTCATCCTTTTGTTGAAGCTTCAGTGAGGATATGATAAATCCTGCTAAGAACAGTAGAATTTAAATCAGTCTTTTAATTTCTGTTTAAATCTAATGAGTAGAAATCTTTGTACTAATCTAATCTTGACCTAATCTAATAAAGCTTATGTTACACTAGCTACAAAATATACTAGGGGAAACTATGTTTATTTAACATAGTCCAGGCACTGTGGATGTAGAAAAGTTCGAGCAAGGTAGTCTTTTCCTTTTATAATCTTCACAGTGGTCTTAGATGGTAAAGTAAAAATTAACGTGTCAGACGTTCATTTTCCAATCTCAGTTCCCCTCCAGAAAAGTATAGAGCAGCTGCTTACTATTCTCAGTGTCATTTGGTAACAGAGTGAAGGGAATAGAGTCGCAAGTGGTTCTCCTGTGACTAAGAATAGTATAATATGCTTGTCCTCCTCCTTAAACGCTGCTGTACCATTAACTAAATAGATGGTATGATCCAGTCAGTGTCCTGACCAGAAAGACACCACTTCATTTTGGCAAATTTATTACACCACTGTCCTTGGTCCCCAGCCCTACTCCAAGTGGCAGAAAAAACGAATATTTATTTTGCTATCTCCTTTTCATATTATTCTGCTCATTCTCAAATCCCCACCGCCTCGCTCGTTGTAGCTGAAGGTGAGTTACTGACGTGCAAGTAAATAGGCTGTGAGATGGCAGGTTGTTAGAGATTTTGCTCTATCTGGTTTGTACCATCTGTCTGTTGAAGAATGCAAATGAGCTAGGTGAGGTGTTTGTAGCGTGTTTTTTTACTTCATTGTGTGAGTAGATTGTTTGAGTCACTCTAAATATCCTTCATTTGTTAAGCATATCATTTCTAAAACTTTTAGCTATAAGTTAATTACTAGGTACTGTTATTTATCTTGGCCTTTTCCCGCTTCTATTCCCACGCTTTCACATATGCAACCCCCTCACCTCAGTACAAGCATTTATGATACACTGATTTCTCAGCTGGGAATGGGTGAGAAGCTCTGGTCTACAAAGTAATTTCACCTAATGTAATTTGTAAACCGTACGATCTAGTATCATTTACTGTATCGAATCATGTTTGTCTCAATGAAGAGACTAAACTACATATATGTCAGCCATGAGTCTGCTTGTTTTTCCACATGCTAGACTTATGCCATGGTTGGATATTTTAATGAAATTGTGGGACTCTAGACCATATGATTATATTCATCACAGTGATGCTGTCACTGACCTGATGGCAGCATGTGTATAATACCCTTGCCCCCAAATAATAGCTTTGTAGATTAGACTTTTGTGATACTTCCTCTACAGTAGAGATTTCTTTGTTAAAAAATAAAGCTATCTATACTTTAGGGAGTGTGTTATGCAGTAATCTTTACTTAAATGGCTATTCCCTAATACCCCTCTACCATTTTACCTACCCAAGACAATGACCCTTGTGTCTAGCAAGATCATGCAGGCATCTGTGATGTGATGGAAAGACCTGAACTTCAGATGTGAACATCTGGGATCTACTTTTTACCTTTCTTCTCTGTTACCCAGTAGCATGTTGCAAGTAGCTTCACCTTGGTAATCTTTAGTTTTCTCATTCAAAAATCTTGAATGCTGAGACCTTCTTTACAGGTTGATTGCAGTGATTCAATGAGACATTGCACGTGGAAAGTGCTCTCTAACCCTGCAGGCACTGCAGAATGCAAGATAATTCTTACTATTAATATTATTATTAAGTAACTGCCTCCCACAGGCCACACAGAGACTGAGTCACTCATGTAAAGGGCTACATGCCACTCTTACAACCTTAGAAATAACCTATCTGTTTGACCAGCACAATATTAGTATTAAATACATATAATAAGAGGACTTCGTAGTACATGATGACTACTAGTCTACAGATAAAATGCTATCTCTGAAATTATAAAAGTTCTCTCCTTAAGCAGTTGATTATTACTCTTGGGTGCATAATTTCACTCTCTTCCCACTGCCAACCTTGCAAACACCCCTCCCCCAAATCCCAGATTGCTTTGCTTAGACTGCGTCCTGTGTATCTTTGGGCTATGCAAGCATTTCAATACAGGAAAGGCTTTCTACCACATCAGTTTTCCAAATGAAGAGACATTCATTGTTTAAAAAACTTAGGTAAAAGTTAAAATTTTATTTCAGATTTGTTATTCCATAAATACAAGTGATATGTATTTATCATAAAGTGTGTACTTTACTGACTTCTTATCAAAGCAAATCATCGATGGCTATTCAGATTTATATCTCAACAAGTGCATTTTAAGTGATTTCTCTCACACGTATGAGGGGACTTTAACAGTTCGTGTAAAAATCCCGCTATCTTTTGATTCTATTTCACCCAACATTTTTAAAGTCCTTCTTGCATTTGAAGATTTCCTTGTAATAAGCCAGATGGCCCTACTGCCCAACCACATCCCCGCCCCAATTGCCTTCCTTGCTAAACTGAAACTAGGGCCTTCACAATCATTTGTATTGTATTTGTCATTTAAATTGTTCTCTGTTGCAACTAGATTCTGAAGCAATATTAAACTGGCTTTTTCCTCCTGGAAGTATTTCAAGAGCGTTTAGTTCCTTTTCTAGAACTTCTTCCTTGATGATTTACTTTATATCATGTGTAGAACAGAGCAGCAACTTGTGTGCATTTGTCATCCATGAATTTCACTGGCTATTTTTGCACCAGGGGTGTAGTGTTCTTTAAAAGAATTACAAATTGTGTTCTTAAGAATGGTGAGTGGTTCTATACTTCTCGTGTGTATTGTTACATATTTGCATATATAATATGTACCTTTTTTTGTTCGGACCATAAGGCGCACCCAGTTTTTAGAGCAGGAAAACAAGAAAAAGATATTCTGAACCAAATAGTACCAGTATACTAAAGTATTTATTAAAATAAAGCAAAATAAGGTCATATTTAACAATGTAAACTCAACAGTGGTGTTCAGAACCATCATCACTTTCATTAGCAAATGAAAGGAAGTGGACACTGTGCAGATCGTGTGACCTGAGTGACATTGAGACTAGGAGGCGGGGCTTCCCCGAACACACAGCAATCCACAGGATGAAAACAGCAGCGGACAGTCAGTGGGCGCATGGGATCATCAACACCTTCGGACCATAAGACTCAACCTTGTTTTCCCCCCACTTTTGGGGGTGTGTGAGAGGGGGGGAAGTGTGTCTTGTGGTCCGACAAACACAGTATGTCCAAAAGGACATTGTGTTTGATAAAATAGATGGGCAGTGAAAAAGGACAGCCCTCAGGAGGTCCCTTGGTGCCTGTAATCAGGGCCTCCGGCACAGAAACAATGTGAGGATGGCAGTGTTCCGCTCTGCAGTGCGTTAGTTCTCTGGGCTTGGATCTGACTCTGTGGCACTTCACAACAATAGTGATATCTTTCTTTCTGGATATTTGTTCATTTAGATGTTTATCAACACACATATAACAAGTATGTCATGTATACAAGACATATATACAGTTAATGATATACATACATACATGAGGGGTACCC
Organism: Nesogale talazaci; assembly: GCA_004026705.1. Taxonomy (NCBI): domain Eukaryota; kingdom Metazoa; phylum Chordata; class Mammalia; order Afrosoricida; family Tenrecidae; genus Nesogale; species Nesogale talazaci. The sequence continues at coordinate 572,722 of PVJH01000041.1, read as the reverse complement.
AATAACCCCAGAACTTCCCACCATCTCCACAACAACCTCATCACCTTCAAAGGTGTATTGTTGTGGTAGCAAAACCAGTCCTCCACGTGCCACAAATTCGACCTTTTTTGTCACACTGTTACACAATCTTCAGAACATCTAAATAGAAAGCTTGATTGACCTGGTGGAAGGAACTCCAAATGCACAACGAGTCAATATTTTCCTGCATTAGGGAAGCTGATGGTCCAGGAGGAGGTTTGTCATCAATCGATATTTCACCTTTTTTGAAGTAAGAAAAACATTCATACACTGGACTTTTTCCCATTGTGTTGTCCTTGTCACTGTGTTCAACAGTTTCTGTGGCATTTTTCCTGAGCAAGAAACAAAATTTTATAGCCACATGGTGTTCTCTTAAATTGGCCATCACAAGAAAACAAGGTTCTAGTGAAGCTGCTTTTATGAAAAAGCTCATTATGACCATAAAGAACTTCCCAAGCAACAGGACTGGGTACACTGACTCAGCAAGTTGCTCGATCCTTGTCTATAGAGGTAAAAATGAACTCCACCCAGCGAAGTTTTTATCCTGGTTGGTTTTTTTTTGGGGGGGGGGGTGTACCCACTCATATAATATACACATATTGTGTATACTCATGTATAAGCCAAGTTTTTCAGCACATTTGAATTGCAGTTTTTGTGGTACCCTTAGGTGCCTTGGCTGATATTCAGGTCGGCTTATACTCGAGCACAGATGGTACGTGTAATTTTTCTGTTGCTGCTGTCAGCTGCCATCAAGTCAGAAGAGTGGATTACACTGAGGGCTGCTAACCACAAGGTCAGCAGTTGAAACCCACCAGCCACTCCCTGGACAGAAGCTCCCGTTAAGAGCGACAGTCTGAGAAACCCACAGGGACAGCGCCGCTCTCACCCAGGGGTCGCTCTCAGTTGGAATTGAATCCAAAGCAGTGACCTTTGTGTTTTCTTAAACCCCATCTTAGGATCTTGATTTTCACCATCCCTTTCTTTTTCACCTCTTCCCATCCTTATAGAAGTCAGATTTTTAAAAATTTCATTTATTGTAGTGGAAATACTGCTTGAATCAAACAGATATTCTCAATGAGTAAGATACTTCAGAGTTAGTGATCAGAAATGGCCCAATTATGCTTGGAAAGGGATCCATGAAGGACTCAAATGTGTCGGGAAACTACAGAATACTGGAGTTGAAGCAGACTTCAGAAATAATTCAGTGGTCACCAGCCAAACACCTTTAAATGTGTTTGTGAAAGTATAACAACTTTATTGTTGATTTATTATTGTCTCTGCGTGATAGTCTTTAGCTTATCTTCATGTGGCCTTATGGGAAGAAGCAGAAATCATTTGCTATGTAGCTTTATCGTGTTATTTGAGAGAACTTGTTCTCCTTTGAGCTTTATCCTACATTGCGCCCATATTCATTCCTGTCTCTTGATAGTTCTTCTACAGTTCTCACTGCCCCTTCTGTCCCCACGGAGAACTCTTCTTTCCCTCGCCTGGCATAAAACCGTACTATTCTCAAGGTCTGCTCCCTCTTGCACTTCACTGCTGCAGGTAAACATTGGACTGCTATCCACAGGAATGGCAGTTCCGTCAAGCCTACCAGTCATTCTGGAAGGTTGACTGTCCCCAACGAGCACAGGAAATCCTATATGGTGTCTCTGTGAGTAGGAATTGATTCCATGCCAGTGTGGTATTTTCCCCCATTCCCTAATGAATGCATTTATCACATAACTACGGCTATTAGCTCGTTATTCTGTTTTTTATTCTAATCCCTCCTTGAGTCTCTCCTCCAGGTGCTGTGCACGTAGGAGACTCCCGGCACTGTGGCTGGTGCGTGAATAGGTAGAGTGCAGTAGATGCCCCCTGGAATGAGCCCCAGCTCTTTGTGTCCGGCTACTCACACAGCCTCATACTCAGATAAGGCTTCACGTCAAAGCAGCACAATTCTGGAACCGCAGCTTGCTTCCAATTTTGAGCATCACTGGCGTGTTCACTACTCGGTTGTATTAGTGGTTGTCCCTTTGCTTTTCATCTTTCAAACCAGAGGGAAAAGAACAAAAATTAATCGTTGACTTTCTTCTTCTTCTTCTTCTATAGTTAATTTGTCTTCCTAGACCCAATGTTCTTTTTCTTCAAAATTCCTTGACTTTAGCCCCTCCTTCCCTTTCTTCAATAAGCATCCTCATTCAGAATTTCATCATCTCATGTTTAGATTGTTAGCATACGTGTCGGCCGCTATTTCTCCCTCCCCTACGTCATTTTGGATCGAGCAGCCTCTTTGGGCTCTGCAAAGAATGAGAGTTTCCGCAGGAAGAACTTCTGTAAATGGGCGAGGTGAAATCAGGTTGCAATGAGTAACAAGAAAGTTGGGCGGAAGAGAAGTGAAGGTATAGAACGCTCATTTGAAGTTGGGCAGACAAACTAGGGCCGTTGACGTAAGATGGAGATCGGCACAAACAAGATGGAAATCAGAACAAAGTGAGAAAGGTTTCTTATGTTTGTAAAAGAAGCTTCTAAACGATGAGACCGCACAGTGAAAAGTTGTTGAATAAAAGCAAGTATGCATGGTGGGCTTTTCAGATGACCTCCTTCTTACCAGAATTCTTCCTTTTGTTTTTCTTCAGCATGTGGACATAGCCGCATTACTGATAAAATACAACACGTGCGTAAATGCCACAGATAAGTGGGCCTTTACACCGCTTCACGAAGCCGCCCAGAAGGGAAGGACGCAGTTATGTGCCCTCCTCCTCGCACATGGTGCAGATCCAACTATGAAGAACCAGGAAGGGCAGACACCGTTAGACCTGGCAACAGTAAGTCCTCATTTCAAAACTCGCAGTCTTATTCATGGCCCTGTGAAAGAGGACCTTTAATTCTTGCAGTTAACGGATTCATCTTTAGCAGTGAGAAATCCACCTAAAGAAAATTTGCTTTCCTTTTGAAAAATTAAGGTCACAGTTAAATTAGATATTCTAAACTGTAATTTAAAAATATGAAGGCAGACTTCATGGTAGACTCTTTTCATTTTGTGGTCCACTACTGTTGAAAATATTGATCACAGAAAGACACATTTCCAGAGTGTCTTATCTATATTTAATAAAATGTGATTTCTGGTTTATCTGAGTGCAAGAGAGGTTCCTCCTCCTTGACCTGAACTTGTAAGGTGCTGCTTCAGACAGTGAGGTGTTGAGAGCAGACAAACAGTCTGGCACTCTGAACCCACCCGAGCGAGGTTGCCTCAGAAGAGAGCCCGCGGTCACTTCGAGAAGGTCGCGGCCTGACCAGTCGGGAGGAGTTACACTCTGCACGCAGGGAGTCACCAGGAGTCAGAACCCGCGGCTAATCTTACCATCAGAGAGTCCAAGGAAAATTCCCTTCTGGGCACTATTTTCTTTAAAACTCAAAACCAAATCCACTGACTTTGAGTTGATTCCAAATCACAGCCACCCCCTGGGTTTCCAAGACTGCACCTTTACCGAAGCCTGAGCTCTCTCCAAGAGTGGCTGGTGGGTTGAGATCACTGATCTGGCCATTTAAACTCTTGCAAAAATCAACTCGATACGTAACATACAGTGGCTCAACATAAGGGCTCCTTTTCGATTGATAGATTTGGGAACCTCTGTGATTGCCTGTTGTTGTACTGGATCATTAGATACAGTACAATCTTTCGTGAACCTTCTAAAAATGAAGGAATTACTAGTGACACTAATTTTTAAGCCATAAGTATGTTTTTATAAGTTTCTTTGATTCATCTATTGCTCATAACTATTTTGCAAACACTTAGAGGCTTAAAATAATAGTGATTCATTATTTCTCATAATTCTGTATGTTGTTTAATAGATCCTTAGACTGGTTTACCCACACAGTTGCGTTCGACTGGTGGCATGCCAGGGGACAGGGCAGGAACAGTCAAGGTAGCTTTCTCCTCGGAGCCTCTGCAGAAATAACTAGAAGAGTGGGATGCCACATTGTGTCCCACGTGATGTCGCATCTTTAATGACTCCTGTGGGAGTTCCCCAATGGGGCCACTGCATCCAAAAAGCTTAGCCTGGAACTAGCATGCCATCACTCTGACCTGATCCCATCAGCTAAATAAGTCACCCGACCCACCTAGATTAAGGTCCGTGTTTGAAAGGAAAAGAGACAAAGATTTTGTGGTCATCCATCTTTAACACAGTTCACCCTCTGTTAAGCAAACTGTTTACATTTCTCTTACATTCAAAGCATATTGGCCTCTCTTTCCCAAGACCCCCGAATTAATCCGGTTACTGCATCAGGTTCCAAGTTCAGCATCTGCCTCAACACTAGATGTAGATCGAGGTACCTCGGTTAGTTCTTCAGATGGAGTTCTTCAAATGTCCCTCCTCTCAAGGAGAAGTCCTGTCACTCAAAGACAAGATGTCTCCACACATGCACACACACACAGAGACTACACACAGTGCTAAGACAGATTCGAGAAAACCGCAGAGACCATTTCAAAAGGACGCGCAATGAGATGGAGATAGCCAGCACTGAGCCATGGCAATTCTAAAATCAAACCTGTCACCAAAGCTGTCTTGTTTTGGAGGCGGGGAATCGTCCTTGCTTAAACTCTTCGGCTTCCTGGATGTTTTTCTTTAGCTCTGGGTCACCTTTCTCTCCATAAGCAATGGCCCACATTGACAGGCAAGATTTTCAGCCTGCTTCCTGCTCCTAAAACTTTGGAAATTCTGAGACCTGTTTTCATTTTGATTGACTTATCCCTTTTAGTCCAAACTGCTACCACGTTTGTATAACTGGTGTGGGTATCCCATGTGTCAAGTTACACACAATCCACAAGCACAAGTCTCTTTGGGACAGGCCCTTCTCTCCATTGGAGCGGAAAGCAGATGCAATGGAACAATGCCCTTACATTCTTAAGATTAAGAGCACACCCATCTAGCGGGGAACGTGCACAAGTCCGTCTCCCTGAAGATCTTGTGCAGTTTTTGGAAGCCATGCTTACTGACAGCACCCACAAGTGGGTCTTGACCCTGACGCTCTTAGTTGTTTTGAGAAACAATTGCTGGTAGAGAGTTTGGAAAAGATGAATAAGAATAGTTACTATTTCATTTTTCAAATTAGCAAGTCTTAGGAGAAAGTATTTTCTCAAAAGGAACTAAACAACCTCTTAATGATTTTTCTCTGCCTATATGTTCTTATGGGCAGATAAAGCAAGCCAGTGACACATGCAGCATTCTTCTAAATCCTCTTAGCCAGATGTACAGAGACATGAAGTACATTTTCTTTTTTCTTGATCCTACAGGTGGCAGTGCTGCCACACCTTTGACACTGATACGTTCCCCTTCCTCTAGTCTCCATAGCACTTGCTTCCAGTCTCCTCCGCCAGCAGTCACCGTGCCACCATGCATGCATCTAGCCAAAGACGCATTTCTGGGATTTTTGTTACAGCAGGAGCTCACTTTCAGCACTGATTTTATTTTACTTCTTTGTGACACCATCACAAACCATCCCTAAATCATAAAAACAGTTATTTCTTCTAACCCATAGGTTAACTTGAGTTTCAATGGGGAGTTCTACACTGTAACTGCGAGCTCGGCTTAGGCTGGAAAATCGTGAGCATCCTAAGGGGCCTTTCTAATCACTGAAATCTAGCCCCAGCTTCTTTATAATAGGGTGAGGCTACGAAGAAAGAAAGAGAGAGAGAGAGAGGAATGGCACTTGGTAATGCCTGGCTTAAAGGCCTTGGAGCATCACTACCGATACATCTGGTGGTCAAAGCAACTCAAGGGCAACCCAGTTCAAGGCAGGATAAATAGATGCTCCTTTTCACGGGAAGAGTGGGATGCATGTTGAAAAACACAGGAACTGCTGGGTTTCTCCCACACACTGTAATTGCAGTTACTCTCTCTACTTAAGAGCTGTAATATTAATGAATACGCTAGCCAAAAGAAAGTGTGTTACAGGTAAAACTTCACCAGATTTTCATTGCACATTGAAGTATTAAATGTGCATGAATAGCTGAACAAAGTCGTACAGTGTTTAGAATATAAACAAAGCACATAATGATGTCAGAGTACCTGCTAACCAGGGTGAGAATCAACTTTCTAAAACTTGTTATTGTTTTCATGAAATAGTGAAAATATGATTTTAGTTTCTCTAGTTCTGCCTTCTGAAGTGATTAAGACTCTTTGGCGCTATGAATTGAACAAGGAGATCAACGTGGAATAACAGGCACTCATTATATTTAAAACTTGTACAAAGTATATGTGCCTTAGAGGAAAACTTAGCTTTTAACAAATTGCTTCTTTGTTTGTTGTTTTAGGCTGACGATATTAGAGCTTTGCTGATAGATGCCATGCCTCCAGAGGCCTTACCTACCTGTTTTAAACCTCAGGCTACTGTAGTGAGTGCCTCTCTGATCTCACCAGCCTCCACCCCCTCCTGCCTCTCTGCTGCCAGCAGCATAGATAACCTGACTGGTCCTTTAGCCGAATTAGCAGTAGGAGGAGCATCCAACACAGGGGATGGTGCAGCAGGTGCAGAAAGGAAGGAAGGAGAAGGTAAGTGTGTCCTGTGAGACTTTGTTTATATATACATGCAACTATGTCAGAAAGTATTGCTACTACGATTCCAGGTTATACATACATACATACATACATACATACATGGGTTTATCCCAAACAATATTGTTTAAACATGTCTCTGCCATTAATGGGCAGCTGCAGACAAGTTCTTTCAGTAATACACTTGTGTTAGTCTCATTAGGGTGACTTCAAAAAAAAAAAAAAAAAGAAGGATGGATGGCTCTCTGATCAAAACAGTGAATCCTCAGGGAATCTGCTGGACCATGCAGTTCAAGGCAGAGAGGTCGACTCCGAAGGTTTGGTACCCAACTGCCTTCTGGAAGGCCACAGGAAGATCATAGAGTCTTACTAGGAAGGAGTTTTAGGAAAATTGAAAACTGTGTTGATGAGAAAATACTATGAAGAGTTATCCTAAGACATTGTTTTTCCAGAACAACATTGTACCTATTCATTCTTCAAGAACAGCAAGGGCTGTCCTATCATAATTTCCTTGGGAATTCTTATCCTGTTTTCCTCTAACCTGCAGCCTTACCCCTTCAGGCTTCTTTTAATTCCCCAAACTCAGAGTATTTAAAAGGACCATGATTTGACAAGTCCCCCAAGGATGCTGTTTTGGCATGGTGTAAACTAAAAAGCATAGAGTCATGAGACAGATTAGAGAGATGGAAACAGTGTCTTTATAAATGCGTGAACCTTGATGGTGGGTAATTTCACATTTCATATTTCTGTTTAATAAAGGTTTCTATGATTTTATATCAATATATTTAACTTAACCCGGATATTTATGTTTGAATGAAATTAATTTACTTTTTTTGTGTGTGTGGTCAAGACTTAACTGAGTACTTCACTTAACAGCATCCTATTGATTCCGTGAAGGTTCTTATGATCATAGGAGCTCATCAAGTGATCTGACATTTCACTCCTCCACCAAACTCAGATTTACCTTGGGGTGTTTAAATATATTCAGGCTTATTTTATGCTGTGTAAAATCATCTGCATACTCAAAGGTTTCATAGAGCTATGCCTTTAATTAGATACTAGAACATTCTTGAGATCAAATTCTTTCTGAGAAACTTAAATATTTTCTGTTTTAGTTGTAGGTCTGGACATGAATATCAGTCAGTTCTTAAAAAGCCTTGGCCTTGAACACCTTCGAGATATCTTTGAAACTGAACAGGTAAGCTCTTTCTTGAATGTATTTAAGTCTTTCAAATTAAATACTATAAATTATTAATTGCCAGGGTTTTTTTGTTTCTTAACAGCCATTTGAAACCCTTCACAATTTATAAATAAGTGGCCTTAATAGTTTATCCTTCGTACATGTGTCTTACACATAGATATCTTTAATTATTTTTTATGTGTAAAATGTACTCGATAGATTTTTAAACTTAAAACCATACACCATAAAGCCACCTTTTTTGGTTATATGTTTCAAGAAAGTGTTGACATTTATGCGTGTAATTCTATCACCTAAATGAAAAATTTTTATAGTAACTACTGTATAAAAATTTCATGAAGAAATTATCTTTTAAGTTGGAAAGCAAAGCAATATTTAGATAAGTATACCTTTGAAAAAGTATCCCTTTATTTTTGTTGTCTAGTTTTAATATAAAATGAGATTTAACTGAAAATTTTGACCTTATACTCAAGTAGACCTATTCTTGGCTGCATCTTAAGTATGTGTGAGTATGAAGTCATTCATAGGGCATCTGTGAATTAGGATCATCTTCTTGCCCTTTTTTTAATATGGGACTAGACATTTTTGACGTAACACTGTCTGGTTTTATTATCGTGGCTAGCATGACAATATTGAATGATAATAAGTTCTTTGGTTGAAATGGGCTATCATTAATACACATGCAAACTTAGTTTAGGAAAAGTCTTTAGAGACCTTCACATTATTTTAATTTATAATGTGTCAAAATCTACCCCCATGTAAAATCTACTATTCTTAAAACCCCCCCATACACACACACACACACACATTCACAAAACTGCCGTAGAATTGATTCTGACTGATTAATCCTATTTGCATAGAATTGACGAATCTGTATTCTGTATGTGACGAATCTGTATTCTGTATGTGTTAGTTTCCTTGGGCTGCCATAACAAATTGCCACAAATTTTGGTGGCTTAATAATTTACCCTCTCACAAGGTCTGGAGGCCAGAAATCCTCAGTCTAGATGTTGACAAGGCCTCACACACAGGGATTGCTACACTAGTCTATGTCCTTTCTAGCTCCTGGTGTTGCAGCTTCTGTAGTTTGTGGCCATATCATCTAGTGTAAGGTTCCTGTTTACATGGCCATCTCTTCTGTGTGTTTCATATGAGGAAGGACAGACAGTGACTTAAGGCCCACCCAGATAATCTAATTTGAAGTCCACGGGAACTAGCATGACTTGAATCAGGCATGCCCTTGTCCTCAAAACGCTGTATTGAAAGCACTCTTCAGCACTTGAAAGCAGTCTCAGACAGATGTGTCTGATGCACTACGTCTTTGATTTCTTGGCTGCTACTTCCATGAACGTTGATTTTCTATACAAGTAGATATGAAAACCAAACTCACTGCCATCAAGTCAGTTCTGAACAACAGCAACCTCATGGGACAGGGAGGAAATGCCCTGGTGTGTTTCTGAAACTGAAACTCTGTACCAGCTTGTCTTTCTCCAGAGGAGCTGGCTGGTAGATTGGTACTGCTGACCAGTCGGTTAGCCTCTCAGCTTGCAACCACGGCACCACAAGGGCTCCAGTAGATTCAAGTCAAAAGAAATCCTAGACAGCTTCAGTCTTTTCTCTTTTTCTTAATTTGTTTATTGTGCTAGTTGTGAGGATTTGGATTTTTTTTTTTACATTGAATTTTAGTTCCTACTGAAAGCTGCACACTGGTTTTCATCAGCTGGTACCTCGAATCCTTTTCCACTTTCAGCATGAACTCAGCTTCTTGGAGTATTTGCTCTAGCTAAAAATGTAAATGTCTTTGCCATTTGCCAGTAATTCTGTGTTGAAGATGGGCATTTTTGGTTTGGTTTTGTGTTTTGGGGGCATCATTGCCCTCAGCTGGTGGGACTAGGAGGTCCAGCCTTGCTGCTGGATTTGAACCTCCAACCCAGTGGGCCGCAGTCCTGTGCACAACCACTATGTCACCGGGGCTCAACCCAAAGATGGGCGTTTTTTGTTTGTTTGTTTCGGGGGGGCTATCACTGCCCTCTGGTGGTGGGAGTAGAAGGCCCAGCCTTTGCTCCTGTGGAGCCGCTGCTGCAATTGAACCTCCATCCCAGCGGGCCGCAGTCCCGCACACAATCACTACGCCAACAGGGCTCAGCCCAAAGATGGGCATTTTTTAAAAAGCCCTGCTAAACACTTCCTTCGGGTGATTGGATATGAGTTACCCATTTTGTGTAATGAAGTAATTATTTCTTAAATGGCAACTTTTTAGAAGTAATAGAGTAAATTATCCTCAAAGAGGTAAGTGATGGATTCTTCTTACACTGAGAGGATCAGACTCAGTGTATGATTTTTCATAAAATAAAGCCAGTGCTCTGAATTTTAATATTCTATGCAAGTGTAGAGGTAGAACAAAATAGTTAGTTGGAGGTGGAGAGAGGTGGAATTTCCCAAGGAGAGAGAAGTCAAAGGTGAACCTTCAAGACTCAAGTATTCAGATTGCTGACCAACTTCTGGGCCAGAATTTCATGTTCAGAACTCTGCCACTGGGTGGTGGTAGAGTCCCAGGCACTTCTGTCCATGGAAGATCATTTTGAGCCATAGTGGCAGACAACGAACAATCTCATTTCCAGGCATGAATAAACAAGAATTGAATTTTGTACAAAAATAGGGAGTATGTTAGGCAACAGTGATTGTAAAATCCGAGAATTTTAGCACTGTTTAAAAACGACTCTTTTTTCCTCCCCAAATTGGAATTTTTAATATGGCTTCTCTAAAAATCTGTAATCTAACTAAAATCACACTAGTGTGAATATTGCTCATTACTAGAAAGCCCTTCTGTCTGAAATCTGCTCGCCTGAAACTATTGCTTTCACTAGATTTTTCGTAATAGTGTTAAATACTTCTCGCTTGCCCTTCCCTTTTGTTTCTCCTGCCTCCTGGCACTGAGCTTTGGTGTTTCTTGTTTTTAACCTACTGTTGTTCCTTCCTATAGCTTCAGACAAGTAGCATTAAATACTCCAAAAGAAAGGGGAAAGGTGGCAGTAATCATTTTACATTTGTATAGCATCTTTTCTCCTTTTTCAATTCTTCCTTGACTAAATACAAAATGGAGTAATGCAAGTGAGCAAAAACCTGATGAAATTATTGAAAAATGAAGAAGATTGTGAGTTCGTCTTTATGAAGGAAATAAAATAATTTCCTTAATTCAAATGGAATCATAGCCCTTGTAAGCAAATCAGAGAGCTTTTATTACCTGCGATGCTATTAAAGATTTAACAAGTAATATAATTTCATTTTTCAGATCACACTAGATGTATTGGCTGATATGGGTCATGAAGAGTTGAAAGAAATAGGCATCAATGCATATGGACACCGCCACAAGCTAATCAAAGGTGTTGAAAGACTGCTAGGTGGACAGCAAGGTAAACTATTCACATTGCTCAGGTACGAGGAGTGAAAGTTAAGTGCCAAGACTGGCCTTTAAACTCGAACAGGGTAACCCCAGATGCACTTAGTGGGCATCAATCTCCATCCAGATGGTCAATCCAGAAACCTGCGTGTCACTCTCCCCACACTTTCTATTCAGAATATGGCTCACAAGGCTCTTACCATTCTCCGCGTGCCTCCATGCTTATCATTTCACTCTGCCGAAAGCACAGACACGATAGGAAAGCAAAGGAAGAGGAAAGAAACTGGGGTAATCATTTCCCTTGTAAGCATGAGTCCCAAACAAGTTGCAAGGAGTTGAAGATGTCCCCAAAGTCCAACTCTTCCAAGATATTCCTTTGCTCTGTTTCCCCTACCCTTCTCCATTGAGTATATTCCATCAGGTTTCTGGGGTAAAGTGACCAGATTTTAAGTGGGAGACCATTGATCGGGGGGAGAAGGGGGGTTCTTGATTAAAAATTTCTTCCATATAGAGCAACAAAAATGTTCATAGAATGCAAAAATAGTATTGTAACATATTTTTTTTAATTTTAAAATGCCGCGGGACAAATTGTTAAAAAGTGCAACGTCTGGTCACCTTCTAGATTCTATGAAATCCCTGCAGTTTCCCACAGAAAGTCTTGAAAGTCTGAGGAAATGTCACATGTGGTGATGAGTGTGCTGGTCAGTCCAAAATTCAAAGGTCAGGCAGCTGCAAGCCAAATGTTGGGTCTGGAGGACACGCTGCACTCCTGGCTCTTGCCAGTGACTGAGCACACACAGGCACGCACGCACTCACACATGCATGTACACACCACCCTTGCTTGTCAGAGGACTCGTTGTCTGCAAAGCAGGATAGCATTGCAGGGAATCCTGTTCACGATTCCTCACAGGCACACCCCACCTTCTTACCAGACCAGTGCTCGAAAAGGTCATTGACAGGGAGTGACCTGATGCGATCACATGAGCAAATAATCCTCCTCTCAAATATAATAATCTAGATTATTCTAGACTGTATCTTTTTTTTTATGTACATTTGAACCGTGGTCTCTGTCAGGATGTTCCCAGGAGGCCTTCGCCTCCTATGAATCTAAGTCAGGCAGGCTTTTCCCCACGCCATGCCACTCATCAAGAAGCACCTTTTCTCCTCTCACCTGCAGCATATCGTTATTTATATCCGTTTCATGTAACAGTAACCACTATAACCACCACACAAAGAGTGGCCCAATTTACACCCGCTATTAAAGCCAGGCCTTAATCTCTTCCTATTTTTTTTTTCCTTAGCAGATTTTGTCCTCAAAAAAAAAAAAAAAAAAAAAGGGACAATAGCCACAGGTGTAGAAGATTCAGAATCATCTGTCAGAAGGGTTTCTGGCTAGAAAGGCCAGGTTCATTGAGTTTAACTCAAGAACAACTGGAATGGGTCAGTCTGTAGAGCTAAAGAAATGGCAAAGGTGACCTAAAACTAAAAATTAGGACATTTTGAGTTTGAGTGTTCCCTACTTAACTGTTTAATCGTTCATCTCTGAAATTAGTAAGGATAATATACTCAAAAACCTATTTTATGTGACCACTTTAAGCTATCCAACAGCTTTCTGTGGGTAATTCTTATGTCTCAGTTGTGGAATCATGTAATTCCCAATGTCAGTTTCTTTTTTCTATCAGACACAACCTCATAGATGATCATGATTGAGTTCAGTTCAGCTAATACTTCTCGAACCTTATTGTACACAAAATTCTTCACAAAGGGAAGAGATTGATGTCCCAACACATTTCCATTTCTTCTCTGGTTTTCAGGTGGACATAGTTAGATATAACCATATATATTAGGTTCACATTTCATATAATTGAGGCTTGCTCCAGCATAGCAACTATGTTCCATAAAGTTTCCTGAAAAGGGAGCTTGAAGAGTTTGCTTTTGTGTAATGTGTTGATATTTGTTCCTCTCTCCAGGCACCAACCCTTATTTGACTTTTCACTGTGTTAATCAGGGAACTATTTTGCTAGATCTTGCTCCAGAAGATAAAGAATATCAATCAGTAGAAGAGGAGGTAAAGTACTTCAAGATTTTTAAATTGTCTTTTCCTGAAATCATCTATATTTAAACTTTTTGAATAGGAGAAGTAAGATACTCTCTTGTGCACTTACTGTCGATCATGCTGTTTCATGTAGCCATTGGAAAGTATTCCCAAAGTTAAAATACAACTCTGGATTATAATTATGCTACATTGCTTTTGCATATGAAGCTTAGCATTTCAAATGGGTAGGTCGGATCTGTATTTCTATTTGAGAGACCCTTGGAACTCATATAAGGATACTATTATAACTGTTTTATATTGTTAGAATGCTATCTAAAAGTGATAGGGGATAAGAATCTTGTCTCCCACATAACAAATATCTTCTATTCGTTCTTTTTTTTAGGAGGGTAGGGGCATCACTGCCCTCAGGTGGTGGGAGTAGGAGGCCCAGCCTTTGCTCCATGGAGCTGGAATCGAACCTCCATCCTAGTGGGCCGCAGTCCTGCACACAACCACTACGCCACCAGGACTCAGCCCCCTATTCGTTCTTTATATACAAAGTTAAAGTATGATTAATTAGTAAAGATTCCTAATGTTCATGTACGATTGTGAACTTTCCCAACAATCTTGAATCCTATTATAATAAAGTCAGGAATAATAAACCTGATCATCATTTTGAACCTCTCCTGGTAAGCAGGTGCAGTATAAATTCCTCTCTACTGTTGGTTTGGCCCTATTTCTTGCCCATAATAAACAAGCACCTGATTCCATTATCATAATAATAAGTAAGCTACATAATCCCATCATGGTACACATAACTAAACAGAGAAAGATATATCCATATTTGTTCTTGCTTTTTAATATATGAGTCCCGTGGTAGAAAATGACATTAGAGAACTCAAGGAAATTGCCTGGGGTAGTATTATAGCTCATGATTATTTACGTACTTGGTTTATGAGAAAACATATCTTCTAGTATCTTACTCCCTAATTCTTCTTGAAATTAGTAAATCTTGAAGATAATGTCAGAAATATGAGAAAATTCAAAGGAGCAGTAAAATAGAGAATTAATTTTGAGTCGGTTCCACGTGAAGAGTGGGTCTCTGATTTTTTTATCTTTTTTAATAATTGGTCATAATTGGGAAAGAAGAGGAAGAATGAATAGTGACCCTTTAGTCTACCTAAGTGTATATTGTTTTCAATATCCTCAGGTAAGTGTAGATATACTTTTGAGATCTCAAGTTAAAAATTATTGAGAAAATACAGGAATAATCTACCTAGACACAAAAATGTAATTATTTTTTTAAAGTCTTTACATTAGATTTATCATTTGTTTCATGTTTTACCGACAGACAAGTAGTGGTTGTCAGTAATACATTAGACAAATGATAAATATAAATCTATAAATAAATATAACTTTGAGAAGAATGGGAATTCTAGAACACTTCGTCATGCTCATGAGAAAATTGTCCATGTCCTAAGAGGCAGTTGTGTGAACCCAGCAAGGCAGGAGTGCCTAGTTTAACATCAGGAAAGGTGTGCATAAGGGTTGTTGTAACTTCTCACCACACTTATTCAGTCTGTGTGCTGAGCAAATTATCTTAGAAGCGGAACTATATGAAGAAGACTGTGGCATCAGGATTGGAGGGAGTCTTCTTTAACAACTTTGGATATGCAGATGACACAACCTTGCTTGCTGAAAGGGAGGAGGGCTTGAAGCACCTGCCGATGAAGATCAAAGATGGCAACCTTCAGTATGGATCGCAATTCAATGGATGGAAGACCAGAGTCTTCACAACTGTACTCGTATGTAGCATCATGATAAATGAAGAAAAGATTGAAACTGTCAAGGATTTTGTCTTGCTTGGATCCACAAAGAGTGCCCTTGGAAGCACCTCTCCAGAGCTGTCGAGATTAATTGCGTTAGGTCAATCTGCTGCACAAGACCGTTTAGCGTCTTGAAAAACAACGTTGTTACTTTGAGGACTAAGGTGCACCTGACCCAAGCCATCCAATTTTCCGTCACCTCATGTGTATGTGAAAGTTGGACATTGAATAAGGAAAATTGAAGGCGAATCAGTGCATTGGAACTGTGGTGCTAGAGAACAATATTGAAAATAGCGTCAACTATTAAAAGAACAAAGCGATCTGTTTTTGGAAGAAAAACGGCCAGAATCCTCCTTGGCAGCAAAGATGGAAGGGGACCTTGTCTTACATACTTTGGACATATTGCCACGAGAAACTAGTCTCTGGAGAGGCTTGGTAAGGTAGAGAGGCAGCTAAGGAGATGGATTGACCCAAGGACTACAGCGATGGGCGCAGGCACAGGAACAATCATGAGACTGGCACAGGACCAGGCAGTGTTCCCTTCTGTGCTTCAGAGGGTGCTGTGGGTTGTGTAGCTGACTCAGTGACACCGAACAAGAACGACTACTAATGTAGTCATCAAGTCCAGAAGTTCTCATTTGTTCTGATCAGTGTCTTCTCATCTTCAAGAACATGAAATAATAATGCAGATGGTTTATTGTACTTTTTATATGCATTTCCTTATTGTGCTTATAGAAAAAGAAGGTTTAAAGCTTTTAAAACATAAATGGGAAAGGTATAAAATTTAATATTTACATCTGCAACTATTCCTCACCAGAAATTCCTAGGTACCACTAAACCTGAGGATCAAGTTATGGTAAACCCCTGTTGATATCTGACTCTGAAATGATTCAGTAAAAAAATGTAATAGAATTGAAATGCTGAAAACAGTGAACAGGGGATGTCTTTGGAATAATTCTGGAGTGTTTTCATAAACATGGTTATTTTATTTTCAAAGATGCAGAGTACAATTCGAGAACACAGAGATGGTGGTAATGCTGGAGGCATCTTCAACAGATACAATGTTATTCGAGTAAGTTTTTAAAAACTCAAGAATAAAAATCTGATTTTAAGTCTTGCTGAAAATCATAATCAAATCTACCCAGTGAATATTTTTTTTAAGTTCTGTGCCATAATCTCTCCGACTCTTCCAGGATCTATATTCTTTAGGAATACAGGCTCTTGAGACACTAAGGCTATAAAAACAGAGGGCTGCATCAGCTGTGCTGGTGATGCAAGTGTAGAAGTGCTCTCAGATCATCTCCAACTTAGTCTATCCTCATTTTTGTAATCAACTGCAAAACTAAAGACCTGAGGTTTGTTTGTTTTTTTTAATCTAACTGAGCACAGCTGTCTCAGTGAATATACGCATATGCCTTGACCTCATGTCCTCAGTTTAAAACATGGGATCGATGAGTGTTGTGTGCTTTTTAAAAAAGGATATCATAAAGATGAGTAAAGCTGTCAAGTGGTGTAATGCTTTCTAAGTAAATACAGTCCACTGCCATCAAGTCAATTTCAACTTTTAGTGACCTTACATAGGATCTTTAAGACTGAATCATCAAGGAAACAGACAGCTCATCTGTGTCCTACAGAGCAGCTGGTAGGTTGTTTTTGTTTGGGTCTTTTTTTTTTTAATAAATCATTTTATTGGGGGCTTGTACAACTCTTATCACAGTGTATACGTACATCCATTTGTCAAGCACTTTTGTGCATTTGTTTCCCTCATAGTTCGCCAGCTCTTGTTTTCCACTTGAAGTCCTGGTATCCGCTCCTCGTTTTTTCCTTCTTGCCCCATCCCCCCCACCCCATTAACCTTCAATGATTTATAACTTATTGTTATTTTTGTCATATCTTAACAATCTGACATCTCCCTTCACACACTTCTCCATTGTCCGTCCCCCAGGGAGGAGGCCATTTGCAATCTGTTCTTCCTTTTTACCCTACCTCCCCTCCATTCTTCCATTATCGCCCTTTTCACCACTGGTCCTGAGGAATTCTTCTGCCCTGGATTCCCTGTGTTTCTAGTTTCTATCTGTCCCAGTGTACATCCTCTGGTCTAGCCAGATTTGTAAAGTGGAATTGGGATCACTATAGTGGGTGGGAGGAAGCATTTAAGAACTAGAGAAACAGCATATAAGTTTCATCATTGCTGTGCTGCACTCTGACTGGATTGTCCCCTCCCCGAGCCTTCTGTGAGGGAATGCCCATTTGCCTACAGATTGACTTTGGATCCCCACTCTGCACTCCCCCTCATTCACAATGACACGATTTTTTGTTCTTTGATGCCTGATACCTAATCCCCTCAACACTTCATGAGCACAAAGGTTGCTGTGCTTCCATGTGGGTTTTGTTGCTTCTGAGCTAGATGGCCACTTGTTTAACCTTCAATCCTTTAAGATGCCAGGCACTATATGTTTTGATAGCTGGGCACCATCAGCTTTCTTAGCCACATTTGCTTATGCTCTCTGTTTGTCTACCAGCTGATAAGTTTGAACCACTGACCTTTTAGTAGGCAGTCTAATTAATACCTAACCCACAGCACATCAAAATTACCTCAGAAAGCTTTTTTAAAACTACGGGTTTGTTTTGTTTGTTTGTTTGTTTGTTTGTGGGGGCATCGATGCCCTCAGGTAAAAACTACATATTTGTAGGCTCCATTCCCTCCATCCCCACCTCCCAGCATTACTAAGTATGGAAACCCTAGAAACCATCTTTTCAAAAAGGCTCTGAAGACAATTTTGAGTGCCAGGTCAGTACTAGAAATTAAAACGGTAATGGAAAATTATGTCACCAAAGAGAAAATGTACTCTGAACTATAGTTATGGCATGGCAGCTATAACCTTTTTAAATTAGTAATTCAAAAATAAATGGAAGCAAACATAACAGAAACTGAACATCCTAAAAGTAACATTTCTTCTTCATTGTTAAATCATAAACTGCTAATTAGGATACATTGACTTCTGATCATTAACTTCTGCTTCGTCCTCCCAGATTCAGAAAGTTGTCAACAAGAAGTTGAGGGAGCGGTTCTGTCATCGACAAAAAGAAGTGTCTGAGGAGAACCATAACCATCACAATGAGCGCATGTTGTTCCATGGTGAGTGCCGTGCGGTCATTCTAGACATCTCTGAGCTTGAGCAAAATTCAGTGCAGTCTAACACCTAGTGAGTGACTTTGTGGTAAAATGACTTGCGTGGATTCCCCTCCCCATCCCAGATGATTTTATGATGCTAACTGGGTTAAGTGCTCAGTTACTTGTGTGTCAGTTAAAACCCACCCATAGACCCCTTGGAAGACAAAGCCAACAATCTACTTCTGAAAGGATGGTACAGTTCTAGTGTGCACCCACAGGACCGCAATAGCTCAAAATCCCTTACCATATATATTCATGGATAAACCGTTTTCCAGCAGATTTTGTGGTAAAATTAGGTGCATAGACTGATACTCGAGTCAACTTATACTCGAGTTTATACGGTAATAATAACTAACAACAACAACACCTGGGAAAATCCTGCAGGTTTTCCACGATATAGCTAATAAAAATAATCTTATCTCACAGTGTTTCAAAACTTAAATTGCAAGTAGAACTATCTAGATAGTAAAATGTTTTTATTGCAATTTATTTTATTGGCCTTGGTTCATCTGATTTTTGATACTTATTAAAACAGGATTGGTTAAAAAAAAAATTTGGGGGGGGAGGGCATCACTGCCCTCAGGTGGTGGGAGTAGGAGGCCCAGCCTTTGCTCCGTGGAGCTGGAATCGAACCTCCATCCCAGTGGGCCACAGTCCCGCGTACAACCACTACGCCACTGGGGCTCAGCCCTAAAAAAATTTTTTTTAAAAAACAGGATTGGTTATAAAATAGTCTGTATTTTTAAAATCCACTTGACATCCTGACTTGCCTAGCACAGTGGTTTGCTAATACATTAAAATAATTTATGTATAATAGATCAATTTGTAAAACTTTTTATAAATTGTCAAGTGAGAATAGTGTGTAACTATTTGTGATCCTAGAGTAGTGTTAAAAAGCTAATACTCCTATATTTATATTTTCAGGTTCGCCATTCATTAATGCCATTATCCATAAGGGGTTTGATGAGCGACATGCATACATAGGAGGAATGTTTGGAGCTGGGATTTATTTTGCTGAAAACTCCTCTAAAAGCAACCAGTACGTTTATGGAATTGGAGGAGGAACAGGCTGCCCCACACATAAAGATAGGTCATGTTATATATGTCACAGGTGAGCATCTTGCCTTTAGCATTACCAAATTAGCTTCTTGATGACCTTCAGAAGCTAGCATCTTGCTTCCTAAAAAAATTATCCACACCCCTGATCAGCCTATACCCTGACAGGAGCAGTGACAGCACTGTTGGTACTTGTAGCAAAACCCATGTGGGCCAGTCGTGCGTTAGGATCGTTCAGCCCATCTTGACGTCTTCCTTCTGGGGCTGCTCTTTCTTCAGAATCAGCAG
Source organism: Nesogale talazaci (assembly GCA_004026705.1). Taxonomy (NCBI): domain Eukaryota; kingdom Metazoa; phylum Chordata; class Mammalia; order Afrosoricida; family Tenrecidae; genus Nesogale; species Nesogale talazaci. The sequence goes on along the minus strand of PVJH01000041.1, from coordinate 553,187 downwards.
CAGAAAAAGTGGGAGGAATATTTTTGTGAAACACAGGACCTTTGACTCTATTCATATTTAACTAGAACACACAATTTTATTAGCACGTGGAATCTTTAATGTACTTCTAATTTTTTGTTCATGATGTTTGTGTCAAGGCAGGATATATACTTCATCTAAAACATTTGAAAAGTTCCCTTCAAAATACCACTCTGAAATGCCTAGTTAGAAATGATTGCCAGCTTTTTAAATAGGAATGTTTTTTAATCCTACATAAATTGGAGAGGACAATAGTGTACCAGGGGCTGCAATTAAAAAGGCGGGGGCGGGGGGGGGGGCGGCCAGAGAGCAGAACGCCTTCAACAAGTTGGTGGAAAAATGTCGTCATTGGATGCCATTTTTCCTCAAACTCTTTGAACCTCTCCCCACTATCTGCAAAGTCAGTAAATGGCCTATTGTTCCCTTCCCTGCAAGTGGAAAACAAGCAATTTGTTTCTACTTAAATTATTCAGATGAATTATTTTCAGAGAGGGTTAATAAGGTACCTTGTAATTCAGTTAAAACCTTAAAGAGACTTAAAATTCACTTAGAGGTATTTGCCTAAAAGCTTATCTTTGTCACTTATTTTATTAAAAATAAAAATTGTAGCCATCAGTGGTTCTGAGATGGATGCCACATGTCTAGGAGATCACCTCTGTGGTCGTTAACACATGATCCCCACGCATTTCCAAGAATTTGTAGCATGCCAGCTACTTTTTCTTGCTTTAACCCTAATTACTAATGGAGACAGAGTGAACCTAAGTATCAATAAAGTGAACCTAAATGACCATTAATAGTCACTCTTTAAACTTGGACTTGCAGACGTGTATCTTACCCAGAGTTTTCCTTGAAATCAGAGCATGAAGCAAAACTTGGCAATTGCAGCCACAGTAAGCAGGATGAGGTCACAAAACCCAGTGGGAGGAGACAGAGCAGGGATGGTATCTTGTTAATAGACTGCCTCGGCTTCATAACCACTGCACTCTGTCCCTGAGGTGTTTTCAGTGAGGCTCTCTGGACAGCACTCCAATGAGAAAGATAAATACATCTATATCTGCTCACTCCTATTTTGGATTGCTCAGGATTTTCCCTCGCGGGGAAGCAGTGACACCCCCCCCCCCCCAATTTTCAGGCCACAGCTTCTGCAGCCTATATCACAGTGCACAAGGTCAGCCAGTGAGCAAGCCTGAGCCAGCTCCACTCTGCACATGCCACAGAAGTCCTGGAGAAAGCTGCAGAAGGCAGAAAGCAAGGGTCTGTTGGGACCTGTTTCGAGTGATGTGGCAGACGAAGAAGTGCTATGGCAGGGGGCGCAACTGGCTGAGTGTACAGAGTAACATGGCCACAGTGTGGAGGTGGAGTGCAGAAAATCTCTCAGATGCATCAAAACCTTCCCCCCAGGTTACCACTAGAGTGGCTGCCAAGCAAGCATTTCAAGGGCTCATTGAAATAGTGGCATATTTTTTTTGAAAGTACCCATATTCCAAAATCTAGCCACGCCTCTCCTTACTTAAGGCAAATTAGGTTCCACAGACCAGGTCATGATGCTGCAATGGAGGGTTTTTCCTTCTCCTTCTCTTAGATCATATATTTGGGAAGGGGGTAATTTGTTTTTTATTTAGAAAATATTATCTTGAAAATAACATGTAGGCTTTATTGAACACATAACAGGTGCCCACTGGCTTAGTCTGCCCAGAGACCGTGACCCAGCAAGGTGCTGGCCCTGCACAGTAGCTTGGTGGGGGTCTCACTGGCTAAGGGTCCCAGGCACTTCAACTTCCCAGAGACCCTTCTGGAGGGAGGGTTAGATTCACAGCCATTGCTACTGTTGACATCTGGGACGGTAGATGAAAAATGTCAGTGAGGTAGTTGACAAGTGGGGAGTAGGTAAAGGTACTCAACTAGGGCCAGAACAATCTGTAGTTGACTCAAATTAGCCTCTTTGAAAAATCACAGCACAAAGATATTACTGCTAGTATTTGACAGTAAGACCAGTGTTGGTTTGTTTTTTTTAAATGGCCAGTCTTAAAGATTAGTTAGACTGTGCCAAATTTTTATATTAGAGCTTCAGCAACTTTACCTGTAAAAGACCAAATAGTAAACATTTTAGGTTTTGTGGGCCATTCATACTCTGACACTCCTCAGCTCTGCTTTCCTAGCTTGACAGCAGACATTCATGATACATAAGTGGCTTTGTTTCAAAAACATTTTACTTACCAAAACCGAGGGTGGGAAGGATTGGCAATAGGCCATAGTTTGCCGATATCTGGTTTCTGTAACACATTTCACTTTCTTCACATTCTAACATATTCCCAAATTCATGTTTCACCTAGCTAGCATAATGTGATCCATACTTTTAAGCTAACCAATTTTATGATCTACTTTGTTTTTATTACTCTTTAATCTGATCCCAGTTTTCACTTTTTACTTATGATGAGTAAAGCGGTCTTCATCTCCTGTGCTGTCTCCATCTGCTCATTGTCTTCACTTTGTCCACACAAGACCTCTTGTCCAGAGGAGACAATTTACCTCATTTTCTGCCAAACAAAATGTTACGCCATAGTGAGTCTTACGCCACACCCAAACTGCTTTAAACCCCCTGACTGTTGAGCTGCACTGTGTGGAGTCCTGGCGGCGGCGTGCTGACTCACTAGGTTGCAGTTCCCAAGGTCCGCAGTTGGAACCCACCAGCAACTCTGTGGGAGAGAGACTGGGTAATTTTCCCTTAAACAGCTGCAATCTCAAGTCCTCACAAGAGTAGGTCTGCCCCACCTGGAAGATTGCTCTGACGGGGCACTGGCTCGATGGCAGTGAGTTAAGTTTTTGTTTTGTTTTAAACTATGTGTCAGTAATAAATTAAGATATGAAATCTCTGAAATTTGAGCTTGAAATTTAAATTTGCTTATCCTGTGTTAAGTATTTGTTTCCTAAAGTCACATTTTCCAAGATTTGAAGCTTAAGGCATTCCTTTCCATTTTCTTTAGACAAATGCTTTTCTGTAGAGTGACCCTGGGAAAATCCTTTTTGCAATTCAGTACCATGAAAATGGCACACGCCCCTCCGGGACATCACTCAGTTATTGGAAGACCAAGTGTGAATGGGCTGGCCTATGCTGAGTATGTCATCTACAGAGGAGAACAGGTATGTTACTAATCAAATAGCAAAGCCACCTTTTAAAGCATGCCAATAAGCTACAGAAACCATGTTAAGAGTGTGTGTTAGGCCTCCCCCTCCCACCAGAGGGCAGTGATGCGCCCCCCCTCCCCCCCCCAAAAAAAAAAAAAGTGTGTGTGTTAGTCTGGGTAGACTAGAGAAACAAATTCATGAACACGCATATGGATATAAGGGAAAGGTTTATATACAAGAGGATTGGAACATTGAGAAAACATCCCAACCCACTCCAGTCCAAGGTCATAAGTCCGACACCAGCCCATATGTCCAAAACCAGCCTATAAAGCCTCCTTCCATCTCACAAGGCATGTGAAATGACACCACGGTAATCACAGGCCAGTGGGTGCAGAGTCTTGTGTGTTCAGCAGCAGTAGAAGCATCCTGGCTTTGGCAGAGGTCCCCTTATGGTTCCTCATTTCCAAGGCTTAGAGTCCATCAGCAGTTTCCAGTAGTGGTAGAAGCATCTCAGCGCTGGCAGGGATCACTCTGTGGCTTTTCTGGCATCAGAGGTCTGGTTCCATCAGGGTAAGGCCATGTGGCTTCTCCTCTGACTCCACCAGTTCCTCGGACGCTGCCATCTTGTCTTGTCAGTCAAGCATCTCCCAACAACTGGGGAAATGGCTTCTCGTCTCCATGAGGGAAATATCGTGAGACTTTCCTGAATTCTCAGAGAAAGCCATGCCCACACAGAGGTCTCATTGACTATCCAGATTGACAGGCTAGACTCCACCCCTAATTCCCAATCATGAAATTAACACAAGCGTACATGAGTGCCACAGAGTGTATGAAAAAGATTTAATGAAATATCTACCCCATGGTCTGATTGCATCAGTCACTTCAAATAGATAAAGGTATTAAAGTGATTCTTTGGCAGCTACTTGGCAAATAGAACCCATTGATCATATCAACCAAGTAGCACAATGTGAGCCTGAGGGCAGCTGAGAGATAAAGGTGTGGAGTCTCATGTTGCCATCTATTGATCCTCGTAGATGTACCTGTTACAGACTAGGCATGTGGTACTTAACATGGAACTAGAACCTTCTGAGTCTTAAAGCTACAGTACGTTTAATACTTCCCACTGTTAAAGACCCCAAAATTAAATTGTCAACAGATTTTAAAGTTTTAAATTCATTCTTTAATTACAATTAAACTGCTAAGTGTTCTCATACTGCTACTAATTTTTAATTTTAAAAAAACAGAACTCTTTGAACCTAATTGAATTTCAAATGACTACAGTAACCGTCCTGAAGAAAGGGGGATAAAAGAAAGAGGAAAATAACTTAATCTAAGAAGTAAGCTATGAGAACAGCATTTAGCTGTGCCCTCAGTTTTGGCCAGAGTTGGTTGTGCAATAAGGGGAAGAATTACAATGCAATCTTGAACTCTCTTTAGTTAAATCCATTGACTGGTGTAGTATGGGTTAAACAATGAAACTCTTAGATGAATTATATTGTTGAATCTTTTTACATGTTCCTTAACATCACATTAAGATAGATTCACATAAGGGAACTTCAAAATGTTCATGAAAAAAATGAAATCCCAAGATAAGGGAATTTTTCCATGAGCTTTTTGAAGCTCCCTTGGACGATAGGACATTCCCTGCTCATTGATAGATACAATGATTTTATCTGTTGTTACAGAAATGATAATAAAAGTGCAAATATTTTTCAGCAACCAAGATTATACCAGAAAGCCTGATAATCCCGGTACTCTCCATTTCTGTAAAGAGGACGCTTGAGTACCTAAGGTTAAATGTTAACTTCAGGAATTTAGGTTAATAAGAGTTTTCTGGAATTAAGTTATCAAAAGTTGAGGCTTTTCTAACAGGGTCTTAAAAACCCTGCCAACTGTACAAACAGGAACAATTGGCAGTGACTTAAGGGGAAATGATTTGAGTTTATCTTGGGGCTTTCTAGTTCTGCCATTTAATACCCCATTGCTCCCAAGCCTTCTAGACTTTGATGTCAGTATCTTAAATTATACACAGAAACTCAGCATGTAGTAGGACTCAGGAGCACTCAAATAAGGGTTTTTCTGTTTTGTTTTGTTTTGTTAGCAATTTATGCCATTTTAATCTGCCTGCCTAAAGTTTAGATGTTGGAGATTATTTTATTTTTTTAAAACAGAATGTGTATTATTAAATATATTGCATACAACAATGAGGTAATACTTCTGAAAATGTCATGGCTTGAACAAAATGAGGAACTTTTCATTGGTGAATTGTGTGGCCTGCTAGTATGTTTTTTTTTTTTTAACCAAAATTATTTTGTAAGAAAATAATATTCAATAACATCAATGCTAGTAATCCTTACTCTGGGCAGTTTCTGGGCTGGAATTCTACGGATTTTTGTTTTTTATTGGAGGTTCGAACACCCATTGTGTCACACACACTGCCACACATGCATTCACTTTTTGTCAAGCACTTTTGTACATTTGTTTCCCTCATTATTCTCAAAACAATTGCTTTCCACTTGAGCCCCTGGTGTCCACTCCTCAGAGATCACTTTAAATCTACCAAAATTCAATTGCTGGCATTACCAATGACCCCTTTGCTTAAGCCATTTTTTTGCAAGCCAAAGAATATTATCATGTCTTTTGTCTTAAATGTCTTTGGGACAGAAGGAAGTAGTAATGTACTTCATCCCTCCTCCCCCTCCACACACACATACACTAGCCATTTGCTGGATCAGCGTCTGCCAGTAATTTTCTTTACTAATCATTTTATTGGGGGCTTTTCCAGCTTTTAACATAATTAATATATACATCCATTGTGTCAGGAACATTTATACATATATTGCCATCATCCTTTTCAAAACGTTTTCTTTCTACTTGAGCCCTTGGTATCAGCTCATTTCCCCCCTTCCTCATGAGCACTTGGTAATTTATAATTATTTTTATTTTTATGTCTTAAACCAACCACTATCTCCCTTCACCTACTGTCCATCCCCCCTAGGAAGGGGGGTTATATGTAGATCATTGTGATCAGTTCCCCTTTTCTCCCTCTACCTTAGCTATACCTGCTTGGTATTATTATTCTCATTGTTGATCCTGAGGGGTTTATCTGTTCTGGATTCCCTTTGTTTCAAGCTCTTATCTGTATCCATGTACTACATGCTCGGGTCTAGCCGGATTTGTAAGGTAGCATTGGAGGGGAGGGGAGGGAGAGAGCATTGAAGAACTGGTGAAAAGTTGTATGTTTCATTGGTGTTACACTGCACCTGACTGGCTCATCTCTTCCTTGTGACCATTCTGTAAGGGGTTGTCCTATTGTCTACAGATGGCCTTTGGGTCTACACTCTGCATTCCCCCTCATTCACATTCGTATGATTTTTTTGTTCTGGGTCTTTGATGCCTGATAGCTGATCCCATGGACACTTCATGATCACACATGGCGGTGTGCTTCTGCCATGTGGACTCTGTTGTTTCTCAGCTAGTTGGCCGCTTGTTTGCCTTCAAGTCTTTAAGACCTCAGACTCAGTATCTTTTCTTTGGGGTGTGGGGAGGGCATCACTGCCCTCTGGTCATCGTGGGAGCAACCGAGCGTGGCTCCTAAGAGCGCCACTGAATTTGAACCGCCAAGCCCACAGGCCGCATTCCCGCACTCAACCACTTACGCCACGGGGGCTCAGCCCCAGACTCAATATCTTTTAATAGCCAGGCACCATCATCTTTCTTCACCACATTTGTTAATTATGCGCTCATTTTGTCTTTAGTGATTGTGTTGAGAAGGTGAGCATCACAGCATGCCAGGTTATTAGAACAACGTGTTCTAGCATTGAGAGAGTACTTTAATAGGAGCCCAGTGTCTATTTGGTACCTTAATATTTAACATATAAGTATATATACATAGATCTGCCCACCAGGGCAGTGATAACACAAAACAAACAAACAAAAAAAGTCAGGAGAGTTGGAGATCGTCAATTTTATTTATTCTCTCTAAATGTACTCAAGATTGCCATTTTTAACTCATGGCATAGGGAAATGTGAGTGGAATTCACAGAAATTTTGCAAAGTCATTATTTTATGAGCCACCATGCTTCCTCGGGAGTCTAAGGATGGCCCAGTGGGTTCTATGTTGCAGTACTGACCACAAGATGCATAGTTTGAACCTACCACCTGCTCATCTGCTAGAGGATGATGAACATAAACATGGGGGAAAGTGGAGGCATAGAGCCCTGGGCTGCCCCGGAGGCAGTTCTGCTCTGTCTGGGAGGGTCACAGTGATTAGAGTCAGCTCAGTGACAGTGAGTTGTTGAGAATGGTAGCTTGCCGGATATGTATAAACGAAACCCAACTCCCTGTCCATCAGCTGGTGACAACTCATAGCAAGCCTGAGGGACAGGGCAGCACCACCCTGGTGAGTTTCGAGACTGACTTTCCGGGAATAGGAAGTCCCGTCTTTCTCCCACGGAGCAGCTGATGGTTCTGAACTGCGGACCTTACAGATCACAGCCCAGCTTATAACCACTTCACCACCAGATGGATGTCATTTTTGAAAACACACATTCACTTTTTCTGTTCTATCCTTGCTGAGACCTCTTTAAAAAGGATTAACTTTAATGAAGAAGAAGAAGAAAGGCCAAACCTATTACCATTCGAGTTGACTTGATTCATAACAATGGATTAATATGGTGCCAAACCTACTCTAAGGTCTTTGTGTATTTAATCTTCACTAAAATTCTAATTTTACTGTTAGGATAAGGAAAATGTGATATAGCCATATACAAATTTCTTCCTTATAAGGGCAAAGGTGTAGAAAGATAGAAAAAAAAAATAATCCAGCACATCTGTCACCTATCCCTGCATTTTAAACAGTCTGATTTTTCTTAGTCTATTCCTTTTGTTGCCTTACCTTCTAACTGTATTTATAGGATCAATATCTTATATGTCAAATAATTTGTAAGTCAACATTACACACATTACTTGGGGGGTCCCCAAATACTTCATAGGAGTCCAAATACTTCAATAGGAGTCCTATTTTTTTTTTTTTTAGGCATAGACCTCTCTAAAAGTGCCGCTTAATTTTCCAAACTTTTAGAAATAGCCCAGAATGTATTTTCTCATAGGGATAGAAAATATCAAAATGATATAATGACCAGTATGTTTAGGATTGAAGAATTCCATTTGTAGTGGAGACTCCAGGTGTGATTTGGAGAGGTTTTTAACCCTTCTTCAGCCAACTGCCATCGTGGAGCAGTTTCTGGTTCACGGTATGGTGGCTTCCTCTGCTCCAGCTCCCCGTGAGCTCCCCTCCACAGTGCCTTGTTTTCATTGTAGTCACTGAGCCTTCTCTTACTTACTGAAAATGGAAGCAAAGAGAAAGAAATTTCGTATGTGGGAGTGGTGGCCTAAGCCAGAGCCGTCATCTTTTCTCCGAAGTCATACATTTAATTAGTGCACTCCAAATGGGCAAAATGGATCCCTCCCCACTCCCAGTCACTAACTGCATGCTAAGGATCAGTATGGAGCCAGGCCCCAAAGTGTGACTTACAGACCCACTGCTCAGGCTCCCACGTCTCCATGCTCATGCCACCTGTTCAGGCAGCACACACCGTCTGAACCCTGCCGCCGACAGCAGGCACATATGAGAAGGACAGTCCGATGCACACCAGCCTTTGCTGGCCCTCCCCGCCCCTGTGGGTTCATTAGTTCACAAAATTCCTGAAGGCTGCCCCATACTTAGCGTACAACGTTATTGTGACCAAAAAGTATATTAATAGAGTCCTAATTTGTGAGGTCTGGACGGGTGGCAGCATGCTGTCTACATAGCCCAAAGAGGGGCCTGCTGCCATCTCCTATGCATGGTCAGCAACCAGGAAGCTCCCCTAAGCCTTCTTAGATTGTTTTCTGCCTTGTGAGGCTTAGTCAGCTTCTGGGCCGCAGGTACTTTCTCTGCGACTGGCCAGCCCCCATTTCTTTGCCTCAAATAGGATCTGGCGTGGAAGAACTGAGGCAAAGCTTTGTGGCTTTCTGCAAGGCGATTCCGTATCTTGCCGTTAGTTATTACTACTTGTTTTTCCTCACCAAACTATGGCCTTGACACCCTTCTAGCTCAGTGGTTAGATCATACTGTGTGATTAGTGTGAAATCCATTCAGCAGAGTTCTGCTTTCTTTGCTGCTGAGGACATGCTAGGCAGCTACCCAGGGGTGGGTGGGAAAGAACCTTTTGCTGACCCCATGGAGTTGAGCTTCCTGTTACGGCTCTCATGATGAATCAAGGCAGTGTAACTAAGAAAATTGAGAATTTTCAAAGTAGAAAGGACATTTTAAAAGTTCTGCAGATTATAGAGCTTATACATGTTTTCGTGCAAACACTTAAGTGTGTGAACTTCCTAATTGTTCAGGAATCTATCTTTGCTTGGTCTCCCCAGGCTCCTGGATGGCTGTAGAATACTGGTGGGAATTGGCAGCCTCTGCAGTGTCCGTATCCATTATAGCTTTAAGGTGCTTGCCAGAGGGTGATGGTGTTTCTTGGTTTCTGTTCCAGGCCTACCCAGAGTATCTGATCACGTACCAGATCATGAAGCCTGAAGCTCCTTCACAGACTGCCACAGCAGCAGAGCAGAAGACCTAGTGAATACCCACTTGCAGGTCACAGCCAGAGCAGATTGCAGCCTGGGACTGGATTACAGTGGATGGCTTTCAACAACAAAAAGTCAATATTCTCTAAATCCCTGACAGCCTAGAAATAAGCTGTTTGTCTTTTATAAAGCATTGCTATAGTGATGAATATAGTATGAGTAACTGATACATACTCAATTGCTACTGTTCCCTTTGAGGAAATGTTTACAGGGGCGGCCTTTTAACATATCTCAGGCTCATTTTCACTGCAGTTCTCCATTTCTAAAACAATAACACTTGGATCTAGATTTGGAAATGGAAAAAGGAAAACATAACCAGTACTGTTCCAATTGTTCAAAATTCACACTACACTCGTTTTGTTGTTATAAATGGCATGTAGGTAACCGTTTTATTCACATTGCAGGCACATTTTTTTTATTTTTCTCAAGCATGCATTGTTAGGTTTGTTTTGTATTTGTTTTATTTGGGTTTTTTGTTTGGTTTGGGGGGTGTTGTTTTTTTAGTTACTTTGAAGATGAGCCGGAGTCGTCTTAAGGGTATTTTGCACAAAGTCATGCTGACTCAAATCATGAGCGATGCAACTGAACCTTCCGACTAAGCAAGAGTTTATTTCCTTTCTTTGTTTACTTTCTAGTTGTACTTTGCATAAAGATAAAGTGAGATGGAAAGGGGAAAAAAACAACAAGTTTTTGTGTGTCCTTTTTTCTAAACCGGCACATCCTAAAGGGTGGGGCATGCGCATCGCCTTCATTCAGGAGCTCATGAGCCAGAGAAGTCAGAGCTGGTCGGACCCCTCTTGCCCCTTCCCCACCAGCCTGCTGGGACCAGGAGAAGCGAGGCTGTCCTGGCCTTCAGGCTCTCAGCAACTTGCCTTGGCTGTGGAGGAGAGTCAGCACCTGGACCGCAGAGCCCGGTGCTTCTCGAATGTTGCTGCAGAAAAGGAGCAGGGGGGCTGCATCGGAGATAAATGCGCCCCTCCGCTCACAGCGAACCACCAGGTTTGCCTCGCGCGCCCCTGCCCCACTCCAAATCAGCTGCCTTACTCGCAGTTCAGTGGAATAACTATATTCCATGAATGTTACAGAATGTTTATTATTCCTTTATCTTCAAAAACTAGGAATTAAGTCCATTGCTAGAATTTTTTTTTTGAATAATTTCGGATTTGGGGGTTAATGAGGTACTTCACATAGTTTCCATAAGTCCCCGTACTAAAATTTTAAATCATTCTGTCAGACTCAGTATATTTAGACAAGGCGCAAAAGTTGAAACCAAAGCCCTTTCCATTTTTTTGTGGGGTTTTGTTTTGTTTTGAAGTTAATATGATGAAGCAGAAGCATATTTTCTTTGCAAATTTACTATTTAGTTTTGCTTATTTTAATCAATATTTGCCAGGTGCACATTGACACTTGTAAAAAGAATATCCCTTAGAGTTCACACACTTGCCGTCTTCACCTAAGCAGAATATTGAATTGAGTGCAGTAATTTATTTGCTTTATATGCTCTCCCTCTACTCAGCTATGAAGCAAAAGGTAGCATAATTGTGGTGGGTAAAAAAAGAAAGGAAAAACAGTGCGATACAAACTCTCCACTTCAACTTAAAGCCTAGAAAACTTCAGTTGGTTTTTCAATGTGCACTGATTAAGCTGTGATCTCATTTAAACTCTTGAAGAAAAACAAAATGGTGACATGCACAGACCCAGGCTCTTCCCAGGCATTTGCTCTCTGTCCTTCTTTCTTTTTTGCCAGAACTAGGCATCCGAAACCAGCTTGAGTTTCGTAGTTGTATCGTTCATGGGTCCTCACAGTTAAATCCAGATTCCGCATCGTGTGTGGCGTCTGTGGACGTTTCAGGGACCTAGGCTGGCTCTCTGGCTTGACTGCTAGTTAATAGCGCTAGGCTCCCACAGGAAACCCAGAGGGCAATATTCATGCCGAGTATTTTTCTTTTTCCTTCCTTTCAGTTTTATTGTGTGTCTCAAAGGGTTGAAGGAAGTGCCATCTGTGTAGTTTCCGTAGCTGTGAAAGTGTGTTTTACTTGTCTCCTCACGTAGATAAGAGTTTAAAATGGTAAGCACAGTGGTGAATTTTAGTTATTTAAAAGGGGTTACTATGGTATAGCTATCTGAAAGATTTATGGTTTCAATCAAAAGATAAACCAATTGTGATTGTACATCATTTCCATTGTAAAGACTTGATGGATGGATTTGTCATTTTTAAACTTGGGCCTTACTTACCCTTGAGAAGTTAAACTGTGGTTCACTATTTAAACTGCCGGTGAGATGTACCAGAGGCTCTGTGTGTCAAGTCAAGGTGCTGTGGAAGGGGCACATTTGCAGTGGTCCTTTTCTGGTCGTGATCTGGGTATGTGGTAGATCTTGGGAAAATATACATCTGTTAAGAAGATTGAGTTAATTCATATTTCAGAAGAGCCAATTTGGGGTGTGTGTTTTATTTTTCCGGAACTTGATTAAAATTCATGATAAAGTTAACAAAAGTAATTGCCTTTGTAATTTTCATCTGTAGCACTGTTAAAGAACTCTCTGAAATATTAAAAGCATGGCAGTAAGTCAGTCTAAAATCTAATTTCTTGTATGTGCACTATCTAGTACTAACAAGATTCCCACTATCCCATATCCCCTGAAATGGCCCCTCTGTTTCCCAGTCTGTAAAAAGGAGAGAATAGGACCACCCCACCAGCTTGCCAACCACATCCCAGACTCCAAAGATGAGACCAGATGGGTCCAGTTTATTTTTCTATCAGGTTTGGACCAACTGGATACTCAACTAGGGCAAAAAGTAGTGCCCTGCATTAGACGCTCTCCATCCCCTTATCTGCAAGGATCTTAGCTCCAACAGTTCTCTTTGGCCCAACTCATTTTCCTCTTTTCCTCTTGGGTCTTGCAAAAGGTTACTGTGTACGTACCTTTCTGTTTTCCTATCAGAACCACATGAAACGGATACAGGGCCTTGTGTGCTGTGCCCAGAAGATTCTACTGCTCTCTTAGGAAATGACAGCACGAAACCCAGAGTTTTAATTCTATGCAAAATTAAAGCAGTTCAGCCAGCTTTCTTATTTACATTTCCCTTCTTAGAGTTTAAAACGTCTAGCTTTTCGAACAGTGTAAGGAGAACCAACAGTATCAGAATGTTTCCATGAACTTGCATCCTTGTGCTACTCCTTTGAGCTCAATGGTTAGTGACTAGACTAATTTCTCCTTGCCTTCAAAATAGCAAAGTGCATTGACTTATGCAGAGAAAAGTGTGACTGACAAGTCAAGTTATATAGATCAATCTTTTACTATAGCCATTATATAAAAAACAAAGGATAGTTAAATTGCCTTGGTTTTTCTCATACTTCATTACATCTGCCCTCTGGGTAACTGGCCTTTGCGCCCCCTCCCGTTGCAAACGTGCACTCCCTAGATTACTGCAGGTAGCCTTGCAAACAAGAAACGGTGTGCCCTTGTGAGCACTCACCCTGTGTGTATGGTCGCCGTGATCTTCTTGCTGAGTTTTCTGTTGGGCTAATGTCTTAACATAGAAGTAAGACTAGACGCCATTCAGGGAACACTCACAAGTGACATCAAGATGGAGTCGGTAATATGTCAGATTTTTGAAAAGAGACTGAAGTTAAGAGTTGTCTGATGTCAAAGAAGGGACAGAAACAGGAGAAATAATTGTCAAAGTGATGTTGAACTGTGGTTGGGCATATTTGGCATTTGAAAAGAAAATGCATTAAAAAAATAATACCACTTGTACAGTGGAGGCTCTCTTTTGAACATCTTGTGTACTCTGAAATTGCTAGACTATTCAGCTTTTCTTGAGAAAGCCTTAACTGTGGCAGAAACTTTCTAACCTGTTGTAGTGTGTAAGTGAGGGGAATCCGTTTCCCAGTGTTTGAACAAGAGACAGGGGGTTGGGTACTTCTCCATGCCTCCCGCGCCCATGAAATTCGCTTTCTGAGAACGGAGCTCACAAGCAGCGCTCCTTTATGTGCAAGACAGCCGACCTACCCCCAGTCCAACCTCTCCGTTTCTCCAAGCGGTCTGCTGCCACGCCTGGAGCAAGATTGGGAAACTCAGCGCCTCCGTGCAGCCCCAACGTCAGACAGTGCAAGCAGGGTGTTGTACAAAGTGGTTTTTGTTTTTAAATAGAAACTGTGGCGATGCTCAAGTACAAACCCGTGGAATGCGAAAGATTACGTATATGCCTCAAGACCAAGTACGGTCCTGGCGTAGCCCATTCTCTAGCTCTGCCCCTTTGAAGTAACATTTGTGTTGGAGAGACGACTGTAGGCAGGCCTCTGTGTTCCCATATTTTCTTTTCTCCTTTTAAGTTTGCACACTTCTGCTACACCCTGCTTTTCCAGCACGTCTCTCATGCTCCAGATGGATTTGTTGTTGTGACGTTGTCCACCTAACACCCATTTCCAGAGGCAGCCCTGAGAGCCCTTTGTTGTCAGCCTTCCAGCCCCCTCCCCAGGGTTCAAGATGAGAAGGTTAGAAAAACACCTCTGTTAGGAATACAGTTGATAATATATGTGGAAACAAAATACACATCTCCGAAGAAGGGCAGTCAAAACTAGAAAGGCCCAGAAACCTCCGACGGTCTTGGCCTCGACCTAGAAGATGACCTTGAGTATATAACCATTGTCTTCATTCCTCAAATGATGGAAAGTCTTCATGCACATAAAATACCTGCTTCTGTCCCCATCGTTTCAAGTGCATCCTGTCTTTGTGGTAGTAATCTTTGTCTTTGATGCCTCCTGTCAAAATTGTGTACTAATAAAAAGCTACTGACTGAAGGTACTTTTTATCAGTGAGGCTTGTCAAACATTTACCAAACCAGCATTGAGGAAACCTGGAAGGTGTTTCCTGGCTGCAGCCTTTGGAGCAGTCGTTGAACCTTGTCCGCGTGGTGTTGGACTGTGTGCGTAACCAATGTCGTGACTCTTTGGTTTTTTGTTGCTGTTGTCACTCTCTATGTAAACCACCCGTGGCAGGGGCTTCCAGCCCCCCACCCTTCTGCATTTGTCTGTAGGATTGTCAGATAAATTACACGTTGTCCAGTTAAATTTGAATTTCAGATAAGCAACAAATCACTTCTTTGCAGAAGTATATCCCATGCAGTACTTGGCATATGCTTGCACTAAAAAAATTATTTATCTGAGCCTCAGATTTAACCGGGCATCCTGTTTCTGTTTCATTCCGAACTTGGGGCCCTATCAATATGGTCATGGAAAATCACTTACAGCATGTAAATCCGTGCAGTCTTCATAGCTTTCACCTGGAATGGAAGACTTACTTAATTCCAAAAAGAGGGCATCAAAAAACATAACCTACCTGTGCGGTGGGTGTCTATTTAAGACATCTTTGTGATTCTATTTAATCTGTAATTGTGCTTTGGCTAAATGTCTAACTTACAGTACTTGTATTGTTTAATATTCAATAAAAAACATTTTTAAAGTACATTTCTTGTGCTTAGCAGTTAACTCTGAAATGCTTTCGTTTTGACCTGTGTGAGCCTTTCAGCCTGACCACCCTTGGCACGGCTGACCTAAGACTGGCAGAACACAAATAACCCCTGACCTCCACCACCTGCCTAGTGAGATCTCAGTGAAGCGCTTTGTTCTGACCTCTAAATGCATACTAGAGTTACTGAAGAGTTCTCGGCGATCAGAGAAACATTCAATTCCTTTTAGAAGTAGCTTTTAAAACAGAGGAGGGCATGGGCTCTGGGAGTCACACCGCACACTAGTTCCCAGGGCACCTGGGAGATCTGCACATGAATTTCTCGTACTCCTCCTGTTCACATGTGATGGCCAAGACAGGGAGATAGCGTATCCTTCGGACAATGGCATTTACTCAGTGCCCAGCATAGTACCTGGCCCAAGGAAGGAAGAGACATTCCTTTTGTTTTCTGTCCACCTAGTGATCCACTGGCTAGCAAATGGAAACTGGGACTTTTCTGAGGGCATTATCAGTCACTGGGCGCTCTAATAGATAGGTGTTTGGAAACACTAAGAATCCTGCAGATAAAAGCTACTATTGAATTTCTACCATGAGCCATGCAGTTTATTATATACCTTGTCATTAGAAATTCCAAGGATGGGCTGAGCCCCGGTGGCGTAAATGGTTGAGTGCGGAACTGCAGCCCGCAGGCTTGGCAGTTCAAATCCAGTGGTGGCTGGGCAGCGCCCATGACCACCAGAGGCAGTGATGCCCACAAAAAAAAAAAAAAAAGAAATTCCAAGGACTCTGTAAAATAGGTTTGTAAATCTCCATTTTTTAAATGAGTAAGACTTTATATTACATATATTAAAATAATATAAACATTGTTTTAGTATCCCAAATTCTTTGTATTATAAAACTGTAGTACCAATGAGTAAGCATTCAACTCAGTCTGTGAGTGCTTGGTGTATAAGCTGGGATGGAAACAGCATGGCACCACGACTGCGCTTCCCATCATCAGGGTCTCATGGGATTAGATCTTAAAGACCCAGCTGCCTCAGGTGACCCTGTGACTCGGTTTCCACTTTATTTGAAACCAAGATTGTCAGAGTTGGCACAAAAAGCAAGTGAAAGATGATATACCGGATTAGGTTGATGAGCTTTCACGGAAATATTCCACGCGCCAGCTTTTATCGGGTGCACCACGAGGAGCTAGAGAGCAAAGACAAGGGGCTTAAGAGTTTGGGATGGCGGCTATCAGATCACATCTGGGATCTTAAAAGCTTGAAGATAAACAAGCGGTCATCTAGCCCAGAAGCAGCAAAGCCCATATGGTGGAAGCACACCAGCCTGTGTGACCACGTGGGGTCGATAAGGTCAGATATCAGGCATCAAAGAAAACTATCATTTTGTGCCCACCTTTCTGATTACGATCGCTGAAGACAAATGTGTGCATAAGCAAAAGTGGTGAAAAAAGCTGATGGTGCCTGGCTATCAAAAGATACTGTGTCTGAGGTCTTAAAGGCTTGAAGGTAAACAAGTGGCCATCTAGCTGAGAAGCCACAAAGTCCACATGGAACAAGCACACCAGCCTGTGTGACCACGAGGAGTCAAAGGGATCAGGCATCAACTAAAAAAATATATATATCATTGTAAATTGGGGAGTACAGATTGGGAACCCAAAAGCCATCTGTAGGTAATGGGACATTCCCTTACAGAAGGGTCGTGGGGAGGAGACTAGTCAGGGTGCAGTGTAGCAATAATGAAACATACAACTTTCCTCTAGTTCTTCAATGCTTATGCCACCACCCCATCCTCCACCCCCACCCCCCACTATCATGATCCCAATTCTACCTAACAAATCCTGGTAGACCAGAGGATGTACACTGGTACAGATAGGAACCAGAAACAGGATATCCAGGACAGATGATCCCTTCAGGACCATGGTGAGAGTGGCAATACCTGGAAGGTAGCATAGAAAGGGGAAAGCCAATTATAAAGTTCTACATATAACCTCCCTGGGGTACGGGCAACAGGGAGGTGAGTTAAGGGAGACGTGACAGTGTAAGATAAGACAAAATAATAGTTTATAAAATATCAAAGTGTTCAGGAGGGAGGACTGAGAAGGGAGGGAGAGGAAATAATGAGCTGATACCAAGGGCCTAAGTCGAAAGCAAATATTTTGAGAATGATGAGGGTAACAAATTACAAATGTGTTTGATATACAGTGGGTGGATGTATGGATTGTGATAAGAGTTGTATGAGCTCCCAATAAGATGATTTTTTTTCAAAGAGTTCAGGAAGGGGTGATAGCTTCTTTGGCTGAGTTTGTTTTCTGCAGAAATTATTGGAAAGCGAAACACTTCATATCAATGTAGGTATCTCTTGGGCAACACTTTCTGGGGAACCATTTTGAAGTCTACATTTGCAGAAGCAAGGACTGGTGGACTGTATCAGAAGACAAGGAGCCATTGGAAATCCCATGGGGCACTGTTGACCTCTGTCACTCTTGGTTACACATTGGGCCGTTAACTGCAAGTTTCATAGTTTGAAACCATCAGCCATTCCACAGAAGAAAGGGTTTTGTACTCCCATAAAGAGTTACAGTCTTGGGCTGAGCCCCCGTGGCATGAGTGGTTGAGTGCGGGACTGAGGCCCGCGGGCTTGGCGGTTCAAACCCAGCAGTGGCTCTCGAGCAGCGCTGGGTAGCTCCCACGACCACCAGAGGGCAGTGATGCCCCCCCCAAAAAAAAGTCTCACCCCAGAGGTGACATTGAACCACTCACGTCAAGCCATGGACTTTCTCTCCTAGAACCATGACCCAATGTATCTGTAACGGTGAAGAAGGCTCCAGGGATGATAAATGCTGCTGTGAATTATTCGAAGCCTCAGTTGTCCACATTTTGGCACTTCGCCAGTGTGGAGCTGGTTCCTCCAACCCTTGCTGAGATCCCTGCAGCTATTCAGAGCCTGAAAAAAGTGCTAAGACTGGTCGCTTCAAACAGCTCACACTTAAGGAAGCTCTGCTGAATAGTGGCCACTGAAGTGGGAATGTGGTTTTTATATTGGCAAGATCATAGGCATATGAGGCATCATTGGTTATGATGAAGCCCAGTCTTTAACATCTGACTATATTTGGTTTGCTATTTGAGAGTTTTCTTGGACCATGTATGATCAGTCTACTCTGATAGAACATTCTAAAAAATTTTTTTAAAAAGCTACAGTCTCAGAAACTCACAGGGGCATTTCTTCCCTATCCTTTAGGGTCACTGAGCCAGCATCCACGTGATTGATGGCAGTGAGCTCGGTGTGTAGTACAATCCCTTCATGTGCCATAGAACGAAGATTCCAGGGGAGTTCAAATATCCGTGGGAAAGTTCCATAACCCTTCATTCCACTTTTTCCAATAACATTTGGAAGCCCCTTCGTAAAAGTACAAAATAGAAGTTCATAGACTTGGAGAACTGGCATCAGTCTTCAGAGATCAGGTCATCTGATCTCATGGAACTTGTCAAAGCCTACAAGGTGAGACTGAGGCAAGCCAGACACCTGAACCCAAACTCGAGGCTTTTTTGGAATTTGAAGAAACAAATTCAGTACAGAAAACAAAGTAATGATAGGAGTAAAAGCAGTAGCTTACCGTGGGGGCAGAAGGATTGATTAGAAAAAACACCAGTGAACTATCTAGAGTGATTAAAATATTCCCTATGACAGCATAGGCTACAGATAATGCACATTTGCTAGCATGCATAAGACTGTTCATGTAAAGAATGTGCATTTCATATTGTATATATTTATTTCAATAAAGTAAGCACAACTCTTCAAATTATAGAAATCTAGGCATACAGCCTTGGAAACCAGAGGTCCAATTGTACTCTGCCCTTGTAAAGTAACCACACGTCCTGCTTTTGGTGGAACAGTCTCAATTCTAAACAACTTTTCCCGCATCCTGCAACACTTTTTAAAAAGTCCCAATTTTGGGAAAGAATGCACAACAAGCTAGGGAACAGCAGGAGAACAAGAAGGGAATATATCCCCTCTACCCCACCCACCCCCACCCCTGGTCAATGATGTCCTGCTTTATCAATGTTAAAATCTGGTCACTATGAATCAGAATCAACCTGATGGCAGTGAGGTTTTTGGGAAAACAACACAGATCTAATTGGCACTCACTACATGTCCCTTGGAGTTGGTTTGACTTCCTGAAAAAAGACATTGTGCTTGGTGTCTCAGGCTGAGTTTACTGGAGAATCAAAATCAGTACCACCTATATATGATATGTAGAAAGAAATTTGTTACAAACATTGGCTCCCTCAGTAGTAGAAATAGGCAAGTCCAAGTCCAGGCTGTTTCCAAGTCCATAGGGTTAGATGGCTGGAGGCTTCTGACACATGTAGCTTTGGGGACTGATTTACCCAAAATTAAGGTAAGATCACAGGCCAGTGTTTGTAAAGTTGAATGAATCCAATGTCAGTAGGTCAGATGACAGGCTGCTAAAGATCCCAAGATTGGCAGGCAATATGGCAGATTGTTGGCTTAAGTCCAAAGAACTAGAGTTCAATGAGCATATACAAAATCCAGACTCAGCAAAAAAAGCAAACAAGCTTTTGCTCAGCATCCACTTACATTGGAAGCGGGCCATATCCTCAGGCAAATGTCTTTTCAATTGATTGCATCAGTGTTCTAATCTGAATAAGGGTGTTGGCACCCACTCTAATGATATACAAATGATTAGCTGAGTACACTGTGTTAGGGCAGATCATGGGGGATTGCTTCTAAACCACTGAGAATTCTGTCTCAACCAAGTTGACATAAAACATTAGTAGTCCACTCATTGTCACTTGGCATCTATGCACATCTCCTTAAACCATACATAATCTCTAAAGATAAAACATGAATCTTGAATGACAGATTATTAGAAACTCTAATTGTAGTTGCTGACCAGATGTAGTTTCATTGCCTGACAAAATTAATACTTCTCCTGAAACCTGGTATGCTGCTAATATCTGGCCAATAGTCCTTTATCAATTCTAGTTTTGAAGGACCACCAGCAGCAGTTTGACCTCGGCTGGCAAGGGTAACAATATACTTTCATGACTCTCCCCCAGGGTTATATCAACTTTCCACTACTGTGTCATAATTTAGGAACATTGATCATCTATCTACCCCTTCCACAAAATGTCCACTGGTCCATTACATTGATGACATTATGCTGATTGGACTTAGTAAGGGAGAAGGATCGGTAACTAGACTTGTTGGTAAAAAGAAATCTCTGTAGTAGAGGGTGTAAAATTAACCCCACCAAAATTTAGGCACCTTCCACCTCAGTGAAATTGGTAGAAATCCAGTGATGAGAGGCATGTTAAGATAGTCCTGCTTAAGTGAAAAATAAATGATAGTCTCTGGCTTTCACACAGCTAAAAGAAGTCCAACACCTGGTGGGCCTCTTTGGATTCTGGAGGCAACATGTGCCTTATCTGAGTGCGCTACTGTGGCCAGTTTCTCAATTGACGCAAAAGAGGCTTTGAGGGGGGCTCCGAACAAGAGAAAGTTCTACAACAGGTTCTCTGCCATAATAACAAGATTTTTTTATTTCACACTTGAACTGTGACCCAGAGAACTGAGATCACCTCTTTCTCACTTGGTTTACCGTAAATAGTACCACTCAATTAATTCCCCTAGGCTTCTTGTTTTGGAAAAAAATATGAAAAATATCAAATACCAGAGCTTCAGTTCTCATCCATAGTTAATCTTTTGTAGATGACCTTCTGCTTATTAACATTAGCACCAGATACCATGGAGTAACCACATCCACTTTACTAATCGAAGCAGAGTTACCAGTAATAAATAATGGTGGCAGTTATCAACACTTATGGGAACAGAGTTACCAGTGTCTTGAAAACTACTTATATTTGAGAATCAATATGCAAAGGTCACTCTTAAAATTTTGTTTCTCTAGAACCACTCTTAGTACCAAATGTCTGGTACCAGGTTCACTAGAAAATCAGAATCAGAGAATACACACAGAGACGACTATATCAAGAAAATGGCACTCACCGTTGTTGAAGCCAAATCCATATACAGGCGGGTTCCGAGTCCATGGGTCATATATTTTGTTGGAGGGTTCTTTTGACTCATGCTGCTACAGGGATCGATGAACCCAAGATTGGCAGGAGGTGGCAGCAGAGGCAAATTCATCCGCGATTGGCAGGTAGGATGGTAGGCTGCTGCTGGTTCCCAAGATCAGGCAGTATGGCAGACATTGGCTCAAGTGCAAATATCTGTAAGCATATGTAGGATTCAAACCCCGCAGAAAGCAAACAAGCTTTTCCAGGGTCCATTCAGGCTGGAAGCAGGCCACACCCCCGAAGAAGCGCCTTTCAATGGATTGTATTATGGCTCTAACCTGCGTCAGGATGTTTCATGCCAGCCTTATCTCCCAATTAACTGGCTGTGATTACATTGTGATATATCAAGTTACTGGGGATTATTAGGTATTAGCTAACCAAACTACTGGCCCTCAAAAAATTAGCTATCACATTTGGTAAAGTAAAGGGTCAGCAAAAAAATGACAAAGACCTTCACTGAAGTAGATTGACGTTGTTTCCACCAGTGGACTCACATATCGTACCAACTGAGAGGATGATGAAGGACTGGAATTAGCTTGATGGACTCTACCAACACCTTCGGCTACCCATCTGTTAGTCTCTGTCTCTAGACATGTAACATGGAGCAATGAGAAATAATGACTCTAAACCACACACACACACATACAATAAATAGGACAGACTGTGCATGAAATAAAACTTTGAAATATATGTGTGTATAGGTGTGCTTGTGCCCACATATGCATACATATGCATATCTATATGTAAAAAGATGGTCATGGTACACAAGGGTTATTTCAGAGAATGTTAGATACCTTTGCTTTCTATTTCCTTTTCTTTTTTGGTTGACTATTCCCAAAGTTATTTTCACTGTGGGAAGGAAAAAAGATCAAAACAAGAAAAGTCATGAAAAAAACAAAAGCATGTTGCTTGGTAACTCAACAACTCTAAAAATAGAGTTTGATTTCCAGGTGAATTGCTTTTATCTCTTTGGCAAGCTAAAAGCAGGAGCAATCATCTTAGAAATAAAACAGAGTTGCAATGTTAATGACAGGACTGCAAATGTGCAATTTTGCTAGCACCTCTTCTTGTTTCCTGTCTGCTCTGAATATAACTTTTTCATAGGAAGTAGAAACAAAGTATCAAGAAAATGACACCGTTCCTGCTAGTACTGTATTAAGTGCAGTTACAATGTTGCAAACAAGTATGTCCAGTCAACATTAGGCCTCTGTAGAAACCAACCTATAAATCTGTAATCATATTCCTATTGTGAATCAGGCTTTCTCTGTGGTTCAAAAATAAACCCTCACTCATTACTTAAAATGGAGACAAAGAAGCATAAATACAAGGCAAGTGGTGACAAAATGAATGTAGGATTGGTATGAATTGAAGCCAGACAGAGTAGAGTCATGTTACATGAGACAAAGAAACCGTCTCCTCCGTGGTTGCATATCCAGCAACCATAACTGTTTTTGCGTTAGACCAAACATCACAACACATTTCGATCTTTCACTATGATCCTGACTTTTAGAAAACTTTCTTCTACTGTACTTATAGATACATTCCTCTGGGTAGCTAACAAATAAGAAAAAGATCAAGAGGGATTTGAAGCTGTTAAGGACTGCTGTGTCTTTGCTAATTGGACTGCTGAACAGGAAATCAGCAGTTTGAAACCATCAGGTGCTGCTAGGGAGAACGAGGACATTTTCTACTCCCAAGAGTTGCGGTCTTGGAAATCCCCAGGGAACAGCCCTGCCCTGTCCTGCTGGGTTGCTACTTGTGGGAATTAGCTCAATGGCCATCAGTGAGTGGAATGGTAAGTTTGGTGATAACATAGTTAGCTCACGTGCCTGCTAACTGAAAGTGTACGCTTTGAACCCTCGCTATCAGGTAAGCATCACCCTGCCAGCAAGCCATGAGCCAATTTGAGGAATAAAGATGAGGCTTCCTGCTCCTGTAAATACTTATCCCCTCTAAAAATCCTACATCGGGGTGCGGGGAATCAAAATCCACTTGCCGGTGGTGGGTTTGGTTTGGTTTGATTCAGAGACACCCCCCCCAAAAAAAGACTGGCAATCTGCTTCTGAAAAATTAGTCACTGAAAACCCTGCCGCTCTGACAAGCATCAGATCATCAAGAGTTGCAAGGGTTTCCATGACAACTATTTTTAAATATTATCTTTAACTTTCTTTTCATTAGTACCCAAAACTTTGTACCTCCAAACGCAAAAGTGCACATTCTTTTCAAAAGCCCTTAAACATGTGAAATAATTGATCTTGTTCTCAACCACAATAAAACCCAAAATTCTAAAAAACCAATATTGGCTAGTCAACCATTTGTCCGTACACTAATAAAACTGTATGTAACTCAAATAGAAGGGTTAAAATATTTTAAAACAAAAGAACAGAAATAGCTAGATTTTTAATTCTTCCATGCTATTTCTTAAATAAGATATAAAAATAAATTATACACTATATAAAAAAAGGATATTCCTATACTGTAAAATATTGCAAAGCTCTTTATAAGAGTGAAGTCACATTTTCAATATGAATATCAGAAATTTTCAGGGCATTAAATGAGAAAGTAGGCTGCAGAATAATGCATGTATGACTCCCTAGGGTGAGGACAGCCTGACCGAGCACACCTTTAGCAACTGTGACTTTGAACACTCTTGTCAGTGTGTCAAATTGCAGTGGCTTTTGATTTATTGAAAGCTATGCCACGGGTATTTCAAATGCCACCTGGGTCACCCATGGTGCCATGGTTTTCAGTGGAGCTTGCAGACAAACAACATAATCAGAAGAAGGAATAGATAATTCACTTCTGAGCGATTAACCACTGAAAATCTTATGGATAATAGGAGAATATTGCCTGATGCAATGCCAGAAGACAGCCCCTCCAGTTGAAAGGCACTCAAAGTGCAACTGAGAAAGCATTGCCTCTTCAAAGAGTGCCTCCCAGGGGGGTGGAGCAAAGCTTTCAGGACCTTCATTGGCTAGTGGGACACAAGCGAGTGGGTCCTAAGGGGTGATTGTGTGATTGGAGGAGAAATTAAAGAAACATCAAAGTA
This sequence comes from Nesogale talazaci, assembly GCA_004026705.1. Taxonomy (NCBI): domain Eukaryota; kingdom Metazoa; phylum Chordata; class Mammalia; order Afrosoricida; family Tenrecidae; genus Nesogale; species Nesogale talazaci. The sequence continues at coordinate 528,788 of PVJH01000041.1, read as the reverse complement.
TGCAAGGGCTCACCTCTTCCTAGGACAGGATTGAGAGAGAGAGAGAGAGAGGATATTTTTTCTCACAGGCTTATATGACCTCGGGCTTGCAAACCACGTCATACACACACATAACAGGAAGGGGGTGTGCTAGAAGCATACACACAACAGGAAGGCACACGTGTAACAAGGCGGGCAGGTTCTACAGTTCATTAAGATGGAGGCTTAACCTTGCTGACCTGACCTTATGCATCCCTGAGCTCTTCTCCAGGTGAGCACTCTCCAATCCTTGTCAGAGGGGTATGTGCCATACATAGGTTGGGGTGCTCTGATCGATTTTGATGGCAGACAGCCTTCAAGCAGCTAACCTTCAAGTGTATAGTAGCAACCATGTGCTTGCAAACAATCTTAAAATTAACATTATCACATGTAGCATTATTATTTCACATTGAGGCATTGTGGGGAATAACTTGTAGCTAGAAGAACATGGCTGGGCTTCTCCAACTCACGAATGTTGCCAGAATCTGCCTCCTTGACGCTAACTACCAGCCTACAGAACTTGTCCGCACACACTCTTCCCAGGTCTCAGCTTCCAACAGGACACAACTCAAAATTTAAAGAAAGAGCTGGAATAGCCATTAGCAATACAAACATGAGCTATGAGGTAGAAAATATAAAGTACGGTCTAGAAAAATTGAAAGTAGCAAAAAATGAGATGGAGTGCCAAAAGGTATTTGTGAGCTGAAATGGACCAGTGTGGATTATTTTGAATGAGGCATTCATATAATTTACTCTACCAGGATTGACAAATTCAAAAGAAATGACATTGCAAAAATCATCCAAAGGAATATTTTCAGGATATATCTTGAAGCACAATGCTGTCTCTGACAGAACAGTATGTATACATCTGAAAGGAAAGCCAGTTAATACAACTATTCTTCAAGTTTATCCACCAACCACTAAAGCCAATGATGAAGAAACTAGGAATTTTACCTGCTTCGTCAATCTGAAATTGATCAAACATGTAATGAAAATGCTTTGATAATTATTGCTGATTAAAGTGCAAAATAATTCAAATGTTGGAAACAAAAATGAGTTGGAAAATATACCCTTAATGATAGAAATTAATCTAATTAAACTAAAAATCCCATTTTAGTATTATGCAACACAACTTCTTCATTACGAACATCTCTTTTCCATAGCATAAATGATGATACGTGTTACTCTTAGAACTCAAGTCATGATGGTTTAATTGTCTCATGTACATGTAGAAGTTGGACATTCAATAAGGGAAACCAAAAAATCAAGGCATTTGAATTATGGTGCTGGTGAAGAATATATTTTTATAATAGACATTTTATTGGGGGCTCTTACAGATAATATAACAATTTTTTTTTTTAGGCATCACTGCCCTCAGGTGGTGGGAGTAGGAGGCCCAGCCTTTGCTCCTATGAGCGGGAATTGAACCTCCATCCCAGTGGGCCGCAGTCCCGTGCACAACCACTACGCCACCGGGGCTCAGCCCCAATATAACAATCTATAAATCAATTACATCAGGCAAACTTGTACATATGTTACCATCATTTTCAAAACATTATCTTTCTACTTTTAGTCCTTTGTTATCAGCTCCTCTTTTATCCCTCCCTAGCCTATAATCCTAGCCTCATGAACCCTTAGTAAATTTATATATGTGTGTATATATGTATATATATGTTGTTGCTTGGTTTTGTGCACTGTATCCCTTCACTCCCATTTCTGTTATCCATGCCCCTGTGAGGGGGGAGGCACGGTTATACATCCAGCTGGCAAAGAATCTTGAAAGGACCATGGACTGTCCAAAGAACAAACAAATCTACCTTGGAAGAAGTACAGCCAGAAGGCTCCTTAGAGACAAGGATGGTAAGACTTCATTTCACATACTTTGGAAATGTCAAGAGAGACCGTCCTTGGTGAAGCACATCAGGCTTGGTAAAGTGGAGAGGCAGAAAAAAGAGGAGGGCCCTCAGCAAGATGAGCTGCACAGTTCCTACAACAATGGATTTAAACACAGGAGCAATCATGAAGACGGCACAGCAGTGGACAGTTTTTCATGCTGTCATAGAGCCAGGTGTGTAAGAGTCAGACCCCACCCAATAGCACGTAACAACAGCATACACGGAGAACTCACAGATGGGTACAAATGAATCACATTGATTATATCCCTGCAGAGAACTCCATTACATCAGCCAGGCAAAGGCCAGGGGACAAGTGTGGGATAAGCCAGCAATTGCTTATATCCAAGCTCAAGTTGAATGTAGAGAAAATTAAAGCAAGTGCACCAGAGTTCAAAGGCAATCTTGAGTACGTTTCATCTCAATTTTGAGACTATCCCAAGAACAGATTTGACTGCTTGAACCCCAATGACAGAAAAACTGATGAGCTGTGTGTGTGTGTGTGTGTGTGTGTGTGTGTGAGATAAGTTTATTATGCCAACCTGGACAATAGGAACATATGGGTTTAATCAGGTCGAAGTTTGATTGGAGGGCAAAGAGATACAGGCTCTATAAGGTCCCCCCCATGCACACCCACCCACACCCTCTCTCTTGCTCTCTGGTGATCAGAGCATGCTGGAGCATGCAGTTGCATTAGTTAGTTCTCTGCCTCAGCCAGTGAGCTACACTGCTTGTGGGCCAAGCCAAACTGTGGATTGTGTCTCTAGAGCTTGAGGCTCTTTCAAGACCTTCCCCACACTGCTGGCTCATACATCATTTGAACTTGAGCTTGGTGGAGCCTATTACCTTACAATGCTTGCATTCGATACACCATCTGGGCCTGCTTCGCTAAGCTCCCAAGCTACTGTCTGTTGATGATCCACCCTGCTGTTTGCTGCCTGTGGGAAGACTCTGCTTGCCTTGCCTGAGGAAGCACTCCACTGTCTGCTTCCTCGACGGTGGACCTGGCAGCCCCCTTAGGTTGAAGGACTTCCAGTATAATAACTGTTCCACCAAAGTGAATTGAACTGAACCCTCTGTACTGCTGTGTGGACTAATTAGCTGTTATATTCCTTCTCGCAGTATCAAACTATCCTCATATATTCATTATCATAAATGTCCTTGTTTTATTTCTCTAGAGAACCCTGTCTAACATGCTGTGGAACAACATCAAGAACAACAACATGAAGAAAGTGAAAGGTTATTAAAAAGCAAGCAAACAAAAGAGAGAAAAGGAAAGACCAAAGTGGATGTCAGAAGAGGCTCTGAAATTTGATCTTGATCATAGAATAGCTAAAGCTTGTGGAAGAAATGATGAAGGAACAGCAAATTTCAAAGGGCAGCTCAAGAAAGATAAAGTAAAAAAAACGACAAAGTCAATTATTATCGTGAAATTTGCTAAGATTTGAAGTTGGAAAACCCAAAGGGAAGAATGTGCTCAGCATATAGCTGAAATACTTAATGAAACATTAAAGCTTTGAGTTTCAATATCAAAGAGTTCTATGACAAAGTACTGAATGACTCAAGGTGCCTCAGAAAAAGATGGCAGGAATACATAGAGTCATAAGAAGTGGTTGACATTCAACCAATATAGGAGGCACCATATGAACAAGACTTGATGGCATTAACAGAAGACATTCAAGTTGCACAGAAAAGGTACTAGTGCATGCACGTGCGTGCGCGCGCATGCACACACACACACACACACACACACACACACACAGACCTCCAATGCCCCAGCAAGTGAAATGTTTCAACTAACTGATGAAGCATTGGCAACACCTCACCCATCTATGTCAAAAAATCTGGACAACTCTCTGGCCAACAGATTGAAACATTCATATTTGTGCGCATTCCCTGTGATGCCCCCCCCAAAAAAACAAAAAACAAAACATATTTGTACTCATTCCAAAGAAAGGTGACTCAATAGAAAATAGAAATTATCACACAATATAATTAATATCACATAAAGTAAAATGTTACTGAAGATAATTCAACCACGGTTGCACCCCTACATGGGCAGGAATTCAGGTCAGCTTTAGAAGAGGACTTGGAATAAGGAATATGTCATTGCCAATGTCAGATGAATCTTGGCTCAATGCAAAGAACACCAGAAAGATGTTAGCTTTTGTGTTATAAATGATGCAAAAGCATTTGACTGTATGAATCATGATGAGCTATAAATAGAATTGAGAAGAATGGGAATTTCAGAATACTTCATTGTGCTAATATAGAACCTGTTTGTGGAATTAAATGAAGGAATGCTGTGTAGTTTAAAATCAGAAAAATAAATGTGTATCAGGGTAATATCTTTTCATCAAATTTATTCGTTCTGTATGATGAGTAAGTCATCAGAAAAGACAATGAAAATGATTGAAAATTTAAGTAATAATATTAATGATAACAGAAAAGATGCATGATGTGAAGAGGGTATCCTGCCTGGAGAAAGACTTATTAACAACCTGCAATCTGTAGATGACACCACTTTGCTGGCTGAAGGCGAACACGACTTGGTGCACTTGCTGATGAAGATCAAGGACTGTATCCTTCCATATAGATGACAATTCAATGTAAAGAAAACCCAAATCCTCACAACCTAAGACAACAGCACGATAAGCAGAAAAAAAATGGAAATTTTGAAGAATTACGTCTTCCATCTTGATCCACACTTGTGGACGCAACAGTCAAGAACTCAGGTGACAGAGCATTGGGCAAATCTGCTGTACGAGTCCTCTGTGTCCTCTTTAAGGTGCTGCACAGCCAGGATGCCACTTTGAAGACTCAGGTGGGTCTAATCCAAGCCGGCATATTTTCAAGGAGCTCCTTTGCATCGGAAAGGTGGGCATTGATTGAGGAAGACTGAAGAAGAATCGATGTATTTGCATTAGGGTGCTGAAGTAGCTTAAAAGGCCACAGAAACAAACGTGTTTGGAAAAAAGTCCAGCCAGAAGGCTCCTTCGAAGCAAGGATGCGCGGGGGAGGAGGGGGGGTACGTCACTACACATACTTTGGACATATTATCAGGAAGCAGCCATCTCTGGAAAAGGACTTCATGTGTGGTAGAGGAGCAGTGAAAAAAAGAGGAAAGACTTCAGTAAGAGGAATGGACACAGTGTCTGCAACAATGGGCTCCCACAGAGTAACAATTGTGATAGTGGTGTGGAACCGGGCATTGCTTTGTTCTGCTGTCCACAGATGGGAATCACTGGGCCAGAACTGACTGGACAGTACCAAAGACCAACAATATTCACAACAGCAATAGTTCTTTAAATATTCTGAAGGCAATAGATACATATTTTCCTGAATGCAAATCTTTTATCAAATATATTATTTGTAAAAGTTTTCCTGTATCAGGGGCCTTTTCCTCTCTTCACCAATGTCTTTGAAGCAAAAGAGTTTTGAATTTGGTTAGTATGCTGTTTTTTCTCTTCTTTGAAGGTGCCCTTGTGGTATAGTGGTTATTCGTTGTGCTATGATCCAGGAGGTTGGCAGTTCAGAAACACCAGAGGTTCCGAGAGAGCAATACTGGACTTTTCACACCATAAAGAGCTGGCATCTCAAAAACACACAAGGAGCCTCTGAGTCAGCATTGACTCAAAGGCAATGAGTTTGGTTTGATGCGATAGTCTGGGTTGACTAGAGAAACAAGTCCGGAAACACTCGTATATGTGTAAGAAGGAGGCTTATCCGTACCAGTGTACATCTCCAACAGATAAGAGCTGGAAACATGGAGAATTCAGGACAGATGATCCCTGCAGGACCAGTGGTGAGACTGGTGATACTGGGAGGGTGAAGGGAAGGTGGAGTAGAAAGGGGCAACCAATTGCAAGCATCTACATATAACCTCCTCCCTGGGCTACAGAGAACAGGGAAGTGGGTGAAGGGACACATCGGACAGTGTACGGTATGACAAAATAATGATACTTTGTAAATTATTATGGGTTTATGGGGGAGGAAGAATGAGGAGGGAAGGGAAATATCAGGAGCTGACACTGAGGGCCTAAGTAGAAGGAGGATGTTTCGAGAATGATGATGGCAACAAATGTGCAAATGTGGTCTGCATACAATTGGTGTAGGTATTGATCGTGAGTTGTATGAGCCCCAAATAAAGTGATTTATTAAATTAAAAAAAACACAATAAAAAATTTATATCAAAGAGTAGTGGTATATTAAGAAAACATCTCAGCCCAGTCCAGATCAAGTCCATAGTCTCATATTAACCTGTAAGTTCAATACTAATCCATAAATCCCTCCGCAGACCCATACAGTCACATGCAATGATGCAGAAGGTAGGAAGACCACAGGCTAGTGAATGCAAAATCTTGTGGATCCAGTGGTGGTGTAAGCATCTCACTGCTGGTATGGTTCTCCATATGGCTCCTCCAACTTTCACAATGTGGCTCTTCAACAGGAAGGTGGAGCAGGAGAGAGAGGAAGTTCCCAGAATCCTTATGAGAATGCCACACTCACAAGGAGATCAGGCTATGACCTGATTGACAGGCTAGATTCCACTCCTACAAGTGGAATCAAGTTGACATGAAATTATGTAACTACTACATATGCTTTTTCACTTTTGATATCAAAGAACTCTTGACCTAACTCAATATCATGACTTTTTTTGTATTTTCTTCTACATGCTTTATTATTTTTTATTATTAATTGGAAATTAATACATATATCATTCCATAGTTCAATTACATCAAGCAGAATTGTACAATTGCAACCACAATCAGTTTCCAGATATTATCTTTCTTCCTGGACTCCTTGACATCGTCTTCCCTTTACCCACCCCCCCCCACACACACACACACCCATCACTGTTCCCCACCATTCGAACCCTTATTCTACTTGCTGTCCCAATAGGTTCATCAATCCTGGGTTTCAAAAGCAGAAAATATGCAATGTAACTTCAAGAGGGTCACTTTGAATGTCTTAACTTCTCTGAGATACGCCCTAATATGAACAAACAAAACAATACAAACACAACATACAGAAAACATCGGAAACCAGATCAGGTCCAGCACTACGTGTTTTATTGATTTAGCTCTTAAATTTGAATGTTTTAAGGTTGTAGGGTGTGTGGGTTTTTTTGATGAGGGGTGGGGACACGTTGGTCTGGTATGACCTAAGAGTCTAATTTAATCTTTTGCATGTGAAGATTCAATTGCCATAGCACTATTTCTTGAAAAGGTTATTTTTGTTCCTTTGAATTGCCTTGGCAATTGAAAAACAAATATAGCAGTTTATTTTTGGGCCCTCAATTCTGTTTTCTTCAGTTAACATCTATCCTTATGCCAGTTCTAAACTGTTTGATTATGGTAGATTTGTAAATATTTTAAAGTTAGGATATGCGAGTTATCCAACTGTGTTCTTTTAAAACTTAGTTTTACTATTCTTTCTTTGTTTCCCACATGCGGTTTAAGAGTAACATCTCAATCCATATAAAAATGCTTTTTAGGATTTTGATAGCGACTGTATCGATCCTACCCAGGAGTCCTGGTGGTATAGCTGGTGACATGTTGGACTGCTAACTACAAGATCAGTGGTTCAATCTCATCAGCCACCTTCAGGAGAAAGAGGAAGATACCTGCTCCCATGAAAAGTCTGTCTCATAAACTCTCAGGAGCAGTTTAACTCTGTCCAAACAGAATTGATTTTATGGTAGTGAGTTGGGACTTGGGGAGGTGTATTTTGATTATAGGTCCTGAATGGGACAAATGGTTGAAGCTCAATCACTAACTAAAGTTGGAAGTTTGAGCCACCTAAATATGCTGCAGAAGAAATATCTGGCGATCTGCTACCTTAAAGATTAAAGCCAAGAGTACCCTAGGGACTTGCTCTCCTAGGCCACATGTGGGGTTACCAGGAGTCAGAATCAACTCAACAATGGGTTGGGTTGTGACTGGGTACATCAATTTGAAAATTGCTGTCTTAGCAATATTGTCTTCTGATCTACGTACATGGATGTCTGTTCAATTTTTAATTTTTCTCATTAATGCCTTCTAGTGTTAGGTGTACAAATCTTGTGCTTTTGTTGTGGATGTTGTTGTTTTAAAGGCATTCCTGGGACTGAGCCCCGGTGGCTCAGTAGTGGTTGTGTGTGGAAATGTGGCTCACAGGGTTGGCAGTTCAAATCCAGCAGCAGCTCTCCAGGAGCAAGGCTGGGCTTCCTACTCCCACCTGGGCAGTGATGCCACACACATAAAGGCATTCCTGTCTTTTATTCTTTTTGATGCTATATTGAATGGGATGATTTTCCTAATTTTACTGTTGTGTGTGTATAGGTACATAAAGATTTGCCATTGCGACGTGGCTGAATGAGTTTTCTAGCTCTTAGGGGCTTTTTGGTAAGTTCCTTAGAATTTTCCACATCAATGCTTATGTCATCTGCCAGTAGAAATACTTGAGTAGAAGCCAAGTTTTTCAGGGCATTTAAAAAAAGTTAATGGGGGTTCATACAACTCTTATCATAATCCAAGCATTATATTTATTGTGTCCAGCACACCTGTACATGTGTTGCCATCATCACTCTCAAACCCTTTTCTTGCTACTTGATCCCTTGGTAACAGCTCCATGTTTTTGCCTCTCTTCCTGCCCCCTTCCTCATGAACCCTTGATAATTTATAAATTCTTATTATTTTGTCATGTCGTACACTGTCTGACATCTCAATTTTCTATTGTCCATTCCCCAGAGAGGGGGTTATATGTAGACTCTTATAATCAGTTCCCCTTTATCCCCCACCTCCCCTCTCCCCTCCTGGTATTGCCACTCTCATCGCTCGTCCTGGGTTCCCCATGCTTCCGCTTCCTATTTGTCCCAGTGTACATCCTGTGGTCTCGCTGGATTTGTAAGATAGAATAGGGATCGTAAAAGTGGAGGGGTGGCAGAGAGGAAGCGTTAAAGAACTAGAGGATATTTTAGCATATTTTAAATGCAGTTTTAAAATTAGATGCTCGGCTGATATTCTGGTCGGCTTAACTTTGAGTATATATAGTAATCTGATTTCTTCTTTCCCCATATGGATGCATTTTACTTCTTTTTTTTTTTTCTTCAGTGATTTTGTTGGGAGCTCTTGCAGCATAATTTGTATCAAGCACACTTGTACACATGTTGCCATCTTCATTTCCAAATATTTTCTACTTGAGCCATTGTTATAAGCTCCTCTTTTCTCCTCCCTTTTTTTAATAAATCATTTTATTGGAACCCATCACGATCAATACATAAGTCAATTGTATGCATACTATGTTTCCACACCTGTTGCCATCATCACCCCTGAAACATCCTCCCTCCACTTAGTCCCAAGTACCAGCTCTCTATATTTCCCTTCCCTCCCCATCCCCCCATGAACCCTTAATAATTTACATATTGTTATTACTTTTTCATATCGTACACTGTCGGATGTTCCCTTCACCCACTTCCCTGCTGTCTGTACTCCAGAGAGGTCATAGGTAGATCCCTGCAATTGGTTCCCCCCTTCCACTCCAGCCTCCCTTCACTCTCCCGGTATCATTACTCCCACCACTGGTCCTGAAGGGTTCATCTATCTTGAATTCCTCATGTTTCCAGCTCCAGTGTGCATCCCCTGGTCTAGCTGGATTTGTAAGGTAGAATTGGGATCATGATAGTGGGTGAGAGGAAGCATTTGAGAACTAGAGGAAAGGTGCATACCTCATTGTTACTACTCTGTACCTTGACTGGCTCATCTCCTCGCTGCAACTCTTCTGCAAAAGGATGTTGCTTCACCTAATGATGGCCTTTGGATCCCCAATCTGTACTCCCCCTCATTTATATTGATGTAATTTTTAGTTCTTTGATGCCTGACACCGGATTCCTTCGACACCTCATGGTCACACAGCCTGGTGTGCTTCCTTCATGTGGGCTTTGTTGCTTCTGAGCTAGATGGCAGCTTGTCTACTTTCAAGCCTTTAAGACCCCAGGCACAACATTTTTTGATAGCTGGGCACCATCAGCTTTCTTCACCACATTTGCTTGTGCACACCTTTTCTTCAGTGATCGTGTGGGGAAGGTGAACATACTGGAATGCCAATTTAATAGAACAAAATGTTCTTGCACTGAAGAAGTACTTGAGTGGAGGTCCAATGCCCATCTGCTGTCCTAATACTAGCCCTATAAGTATATGCACGTTGATCTATTTCCCCATCATCCTATATAAATATATTCAATTATGTACATGCCTGTATTTAGACCTCTATAAATGCCCTTTACTGCCCAGTGTTTTACCTCTTTATATCTCTTTTCTTTCCCTAATTGCTTCTTCATAATGTTGAATAGAAGGAATGAGAGTGCCCTCTCCATCGTGTCCTGATTTGAGGGAGAAAGCATCCAGTCTATTGCTATTAAGCACAATCATGTCCCCTGAGTTGTTGTAGAAGCCCTTGGTCTGACTTCAAACTCGGTGAGCTGTTATCATGAGTAGTGGTCAATGTTTTCATCATCTGTTTTGTACATCTACTGAGGTGGTCATTCAGTTTTTCTTCCTTTAGCCTATTAGCATAGTGTATTACAATAGTTGATTATGGGATTGATTCCCATGGTCATATGCTCAGTTTTGTATTTTTTTATGAACTCAGTTCACTAAAATCTTGTTGAAGTTTTTTGCATTTATATTCATGAGGGTTGTTATGTTTGAGCCACTTGTTGCAGCTTCCATGTCAATCAATCTCATTGAGGGCCTCCCCCTTGTTTGCTGTCCCTCCACTTTACCAAACATGACTTCCTCCTCCAGGGACTGGTCTCTCCTGACAACATGTCCAAAATGTGTAAGATGAAATGTCACCATTCTTGCCTCTAAGGTGCACTATGGCATCATTTCTTCCAAGAAAGATTGGTTTGACCTTTCAGCGGTCCAAGGTACTTTAAATATTTATCTCCAGCACCACAATTCAAATGTGTCCATTCTTCTTCTGTCTCCCTTATTGAATGTGCAACTTTCGCATGCCTATGAGGCAATGGAAAATATCATGGGTCAGGTGTACCTTTGTCCTCAAAGTAACATCCTTGTTCTTCAATTCCCTAAAGAGATCTTATGCAGCAGATTTACCTCACACAACTCTTCTTTTGATCTCTTGATAACTGCTTCCTTGAACCTTGACTGTGGATCTAAGTCAGACAAGATTCTTTTCTCCATTTATCATGATATTGGGTGCATGATGTTAGGGTATGTTCAATGCAATAAACATAACAACTCAAGTTGGTTTTATTGAAAGAAGAAAACATTATGGCTCAGTGACTTCAGACTTAAGACAAACCAATGAATTAAAAGCAAAAACTAAATTCTGACTCATGGTGATTCTACATAGGGTTTCTGAAGCTATAAATCTTTATAGGGAGACAATACACAGTGTACCATATGACAAAATAATAATAAGTTATCAAAGGTTCATGAGGGTGGGGGAGCGGGGAGGAAAGGTAAATGTGAGGGGCTGATGTCAGGGGTGTAGGTGGGAAGAAACTGTTTTGAGAATGATGATGGCAACAGATGTACAGGTGTGCTTTGCATATAATGGGTGTATGTATTGATTGCAATAAAAGTTGTATGAGCCCCCAACAAAATTATTTATTAAAAAAAGAAGACTCCACAGGAACAGACTTTAGTTTTCTTTTCAGATGTGGCTGGTGGGTTTGAACTGCTCACCTTGCAGTGAGTAGCCCCGTGCTTTTAGGCAGTATAAACAGTAACCACATTTCTTGCCCTAGTTCCTTTATGTTGGCGCCACTTTCTGCAGAATGTTCTCTTATGGTTACAAGATGGTCCCCAAGATGTGAACATTGTGGAAAAGAATTCTTTCTAAGCACCGATTAAAATTCCAGGTAGTTGATGAGTAGTTTAGGTCCAGAACTTATCCCTGAACTTCCCCCAGTTGGGGTGAGATTGTTCTTTTTAATATAGGACTGAGTCACAGGCCCCAGCCTTGAGCTTAGGTAAGATAAAGACATATGGGGTTATGTCCAGGAAAATTATTGGAGTGCTGGGACCAAAAGATGAGACTCAATCTTTGCTCGGCAATAAAGGGAACATCTGTAATGGGAATGCCTGTCCAATACGCAAACTCACTGCCATTGTGTCAACTCAGACTCACCGTGACCCTACAGCAGAGGGTAGACTAACTGTGAGTTTCGGAGACTGTAATTCTTCACAGGAGTAGAAAGCCCTCCACGAAGCAGCCCGTGGTTTTGAACTCTGACGTCATAGCCCTAAGCATAACCACCATGCCTTGTCCCAAGAAGCACCTATAAAGAAGTCACTATACTGGGTTAAGGTCAGTAGCTCCCCACTCAGCTTTCAATGCTCATCTATTGCTCAGGTTAGGATGGATTCCCTGATAGACTGAGGGAGGCCCTGATCACCATTTTCAGAATATCTTCTTGGTACCCAATGAATTGAATCCTGCCTTCTTGTCATGCTTGTGCTTTCGGCAGTGAGATTTTTGGAACTCAAGATGGGACTTATTCCATTTCATAAGCTAGAGTGTACACCACTTAGATGCCTGGATCCTGTAGAGCACAGTTAGGAAGCCCTCAGCAGCAGCAAGATGGACAACTTTGCTCTGATGACTTCTCCCTCCTGAGCATGGAGGGTACATGTTGGGGGAATTGGCTCTTGGCTTGTTTCTAATTCCTTTCCTGTACTGCTGTCTGTTCATGTAGCTTCTTCCTGACAACCCTCTTTTTCAGGAAAGAGGAATAGCCCATCCAATTGGCTGGATCCCAGAACATCCAGAGGGCTACATTTCCCCCTTGGGTGAGGTTCCTAGGCCTCAGGGTTAGCTGATTCTTATTCTTTCTTCCATCACATAGCTCAGACCTCTCACTCTTCCATTGTAATGAGATAGGGGAAGAAATGTTGATATGGAACCTTTTCTTAGTTACTCGATGCTTCTGTAACATAAAGACCCAAAGTGGAACAGAAATGAATTCTCTGACAGATCCGGGTCAAATCAGGATCTTCAGCATGCTGGTTCCTCCTTCTCAGTAGCTCCAGGACTCCCTTGTCCTATGGGTGGTAGACAGTCCTCATGTGGCAACTGTCTTCTCCCTGGACCTCACCATGGTATGTTTCTGCATCGAGTTCATTTGTTTAGAAATCAGAAGTGATGAGATTTACAACCCATCCCATGTCATAGACATGATCACATTAATATAATAAAGAAAATTGTATTTTCAAACAGACGTATACACACAGCTCAAGTTTTCAAAGTATGTGTGTGTGTGTGTGTGTGTGTGTGTGTGTGTAGAGGAGACACTATATAATCCTTAACAGTACTGCTCTATGAAGTCACCTGCTTCAGGTTCATGAAGGTAAGAAGCCAGAGGTCAAAACTTGGTTGTCCCTCTTCATTGTCACCAAAGAGCACATTCCTGAGAGAGAGCAACTGTTCCCTACTTCCAACTCCTTTAGATGAAAGCCTCAGGAAGAGGGAGGGTAGCCAGGTAGCATGTGGGGCCATCTGAGTCACAAGCTTTAAATCATTAAAAACCATTCCAAAGCTGCCCCTCATATGGTAGTGTGTGGCCTGGAGAACTAGGGAAGGATTCAGTTAGAAATCAGGGGAGAGTATCTGTCCTGCTCAGGGATCTTGGAGCTCTTCTCTTCTGCCTGTCTCAACCAGGCTGGTGAGTACAGGGTTTAAGCAACTCAGTATCCTGTGGTATCAGAGCCAAGAAACATCTTCCCTAGCAAATCCTCCTCCATATCGTGCACTGAATCTGGTCGCTGAGTTATAGTAGAAAAACCTTGGGTGTGGTTGGCTATAAGAAGGTACTATTTTGGGCCAAGCCCCGGTGGCGTAGTGGTTGAGTGCGAGACTGTGGCCCACTGGCTTGGCGGTTCAAATCCAGCAGCAGCTCTCCAGGAACAAGGCTGGGCTTCCCACTCCCACCAGAGGGCAGTGATGCCCCCAGCTTCCCCCACCCCCCCCAAAAAAGAAGGTGTTTTGAGTTAAGTCTTAGTAGACAGGCCAAGGGGCTGAAATCAGTGAGTGTCCCAGTTTTTTCTACAATCATGCTTTACCACTTTCTCCTTTATAGCATTTCTGCCCGCCCCCCAGCAGTTTTATTAGCAAGCAATTTACATATCATATAATTTAATCACATCACAAGGAACTGTACAATCACACCCACATCAATTTTAGAGCATTCTCCCTCCCTGTGTTAGTCTGGGTAGAATAAAGAAACAAGTTTATTAACACACATATGTGTATAAGAAAGGTTTATATACAAGAACAACTAAATATTGAGAAAACATTCCAGTCCAATTCAGATCAAGTCCATAATGCATGCACTGATGCTAAATGCATGCACTGATGCTAAATGCAGGAAGATCGCAGGCCAATGGGTGGGGAGTCTTCTGGATCCAGTGGCATTGTGAGCATCTCAGCACTGGTCGGGCTCTCCATGTGGCTTCTTCAGCTCAGAGTACTAGCATAGTTCCATGTGTCTCGTCAGTCGCTATGTCTCTCAGGGTGTGAGCAGAGAGCGTGTCTCACACCTCCAGGGAGGAAGAACGGGAATTGATAGACTAGACTCCACCTGTTTACTCTTAATCCTCTCACATCCCAAATTAACACCAGTTTATGTAACTACCACATGCCCCCGGGGTTAAATTGCCTTTAAGATGATTCATGTGATCACAATCAATTTTAGTGCTCCCTATACCCTCCCATCTTCATTAATTGCTCCTGAAATCCCTTCCCTCTCTATCTCCCCCACCCTACTCCTGTGTTCCTTAGTGTGGTAGTCCGGATAGACTTGAGGAACAAATTTCAGAGACACGCATATAGGTATAAGGAAAGGGTTTATATACAAAAGAAATGTGACCCTAAGAAGGCATCCCAATCCAGTCCAGTGCAAAGTCATAAGTCCAATATTATCCCATATGCCCGCAATCAGTCTATAATGTCTGCTTCCGACTCAGGAAGTCACAGGTCAGTGGGTGCAGAATTCTGGCTCTGGCAGGGGTCTCCCCATGGCTCCTCGCTTCCAGGCCTCAGGTCCATCAACAGCATGCCACTCCAGCTTCAAAGGTCTTTCTTCATCAGGGCTAAGCCGTGTGGTCTCTCCGCTGGCTCCTCCAGCTTCTCAGAGTCTGCATCTTGTGTTGCCTGTGGTTAATCATCTCTGAAACTAACTCTCAACAACTGGGGAAGATAGCTTCTCATCTTCACGAGGGAAATATCGCGAGATTTCCCAGGAGTCTCAGGTGAAAGTCATGCCCACAGAGAGGCCTCATCAGCTACTCAATGGCTTTCTCCTGATTAACAGGCCAGACTCCACCCCTACATTTCAATTTTAAAATTAACATAAGCAGATGACTGCCACACTTAGATTCCCTTATATCTGTTATTATAATTAGGCCTCTACTCCCCCCGTCCTTACCAGCTGGGAGACCTAACACACAAAAAATAGAACACAAAATCACATTTAGCACTTGTTTATCTGAGACAGGTAATGTTGTATTGTTCCGTGGCCCAGACAGGGACAGGAACTGCACAAGCAGAGTGGTTGAAAACTTGGGTTCCAAGTCTGGCTCTTGGACAAACTGCTTGATTTCCCTTATGCCCAACTTATGCCTCTACCACACAGAGGTCATGTGAGGTCACGCGTCCTAGGAGTTGGCTGAGAGGATGAGGGGTTGATATGCGGTGTTTCATCAGAATGGCACTCAGTCACTAGTAGTACTTATAAGTAGTTACTATCTTGTGGCCCAACTCTATGGGAATGATACGTGCTGCCTCGGTGCTCTCTTGAACGTTCTGACAAACCTGGGTTCTAGACGGTACTAATACTGGTGGGTGAAGAATGCTGTGGGACGAGGGGCGCTCAGCAGCGTGTGCGCACCACACATCACCACCCCTAACACAAGAGTCCTGGTGGCGAAGGGGTTAAGTGTTGGGCTGCAATCTGCATGGTCCACAGTCTGCAGCCACCAGCAGTTCCACTGGAGAAAGACTGGGCTTTCTGATTCCATAAACAGTCACAGTGGTGGAAACCCACAGGGGCCCCCGTGAGTTGGCATTGACTCAGTGGCAGTTGGTTTTGAGGGTTTGGGGGCTTTTTTTTTTTTTTCAACAGAGAGGAGAATCCTTCTGATTCCCTCAATGTAGTGTATTTTATAGACTTAGAGGAAACAGTCCAAATTGAGGACATCAGCTCGAGCGGAAGGGGGTGCTATCCACTGCAAAGAAAGGCCCTTGGCTCCTTTCAGTATCTGAGTCCCTGGGAGATCTCTCAGTGTCTTCCCCGGTGTCCAAAACACCAGCATGACTTGCAGCTCTTGCTCTTTGTGACCCCGACCGCCTGCCTGTGCCCACTTCTCATTTTTTTCATCTCTTGTAAGATAAGGAGGCCTAGACCCTGTCTGTCCTCAGAAATTGCCCCAAGAAATCAAGGCTGTGACCCAGGTAAGAGTGTTCCTCCCACAAAAACGTCCTTATGACTGATGAGCCGAGTTTATCAGAACCTGCCATGGGGTACGATTGCTTCATTACACAGCTGCCAAGCAACGGAGCGCCAGGGCCCAGCCAAGCTGACACTTATTTGGGGGGCACAATTCAGTCACGGCTTGTTTCAATGGGACACTAGTGGGAGTGGACTATAGTGGTATAGCAAGAGGCTATACCATGTGGCAGAGACTCATTCTTGAAATGGAGAGTCCACCGGATTCACTGGGAGAGCCTATGGCTCAGTACATTTGAAGTGGGCCCAAGAATCCCCATTTAAACAATAAACTCTAAAAGATTCAAGTGATTTTTCTCACAATAGTGGTAGATGCCCAGTATGGAAAGACCTCAACCCCTCTCCAAACACCTTGTGATCCCCTCCCATTATTTTTCTAGAGTTTCCCTGCAAAGCTTTACTTCTTCAGGTGAAATTCAAGATTGTCGTAGGCTCTCTTAAACTTTGGGGTTTTCATTGAAAATCACATGAAAGGTGAAAGCTTATTTATGGAGAATTCTCTTTCCAACATGGAGACTTTTGTTCTAAGAGCACAATATGTCATTCTGCTTTTTTTTTTTTTTTAAAGTTGTCTCTAAACCATTCCTTGGAATGGGCTGCATAGATCTGTCAGTTTGGGTAAGGTTCAGTGTGCAGGTCTGGGTGTTGTACAGACCTCTCCGTTTCTGGTAAGGTTCATTGCAGGGACTTCCCTGCCCTTTTTGTACTGACACTGTTGGGTGTACCATTGGAATCCGATGCAAGAGGCCCAAAAATCAGTATTGGGGAGCCACTTACCTGCGCCACCAAACCTTTGCTAGTTCCTCTCCTTAATCTGCCTTTGAAACATATCATGTAGGGCGGTGGTGCACCCCCCCCCAAAAAGAAAGAAAAGAAACATATCATGTATGTCCATGGTCGCAACAAAACACAAGTTGGGGAAATCCCCACGGGCCAGACTGGACCCTTTGAGGCAGCAGTGAGGGATGCCTAAAACTCCTCATAGTCCCTGATAGCTGCCAGATCTCTTCTCTCGGGCCTTCCTCAGCTCCACATCCTAGCTGGGCACGCAGCGCAGTCACTTCGCAGGTGAAGGGCCCTATATGTAATCATCATCCAGACCGTCCCCATTGGTTTCTTTGCTACTGGAAGTCAGTCTTTCAAATCCTTGAGTGGTGTGTGTGTGTGTGTGTGTGTGTGTGTGTGTGTGTGTGTATGGGGGTGGGGGTAGGGTTAGGGGATGAGCTAGCAGATTTTTCTTTTCTTTTCTTTATCACTGCCCTGGTGGGAGTAGGAAGCCCAACCTTGCTCCAAAAGAGCTGCTGCTGGATTTGAATCATCAACCCTATGGGCCACAGTCCCACCACACACAAGCACTGTGCCACCAGGGCTCAGATGAGCTGGCAGATTTTCTTGTCCAGTCTCACTGCAGATGTATACACACACACACACACACACGATTATTCCCATCTTCTTCCCCCGCCCCACCCCCCTTTCTAAGGTGGCAGGGCAGTTTTCCAGGAAAGGACAATCCAAGTCAAAGGTGGTTGGAAATGTATTTATTTTTTCTTCAAATGATCTTTTTTCAAGCAATAAATAAAAACAGACATGTTGACTCTTCTACAAAACAGAAAACCATAAGCAACAAGACCCCCACCCCCCAAACGAATAGATATCCTACAGAAATATGAGCATATCAAATGTAGAAATGACATCACTTTGAAAGATGGGGCTATTTACAGAAGGTACACAGATTGCATTGCTCTGTCTCTGAGGAGTCTTTCTTGTCTCGCTTGAACTCTGAGGACTGGCCCAGCAGTGGTGGGCCAGGGAGCGCTGTCAAGGGGACATTGTCCAGTTTTTTGTTAGAGAAGTTTCGAGTGAGATTTCATCAGCCAGTTGCTGAGTTCCATTCCCTAATGATGCTCTCTAGTTGGGCTGGCTCCTTGATGGGCTTCGGAGGTGAACACTGCTAGGCCTGGCAGGGAGACCACTTGGAGTCAGTAGCCATCCCCGTGGCTCGGAGGGCCAAGCTAGTGCCATTAACAAGGCCCAGGCATGGCCAGCAGTGAGCCACACAAGGCCAAGGCCATTTCTCAGGCTTGACTGAACAAGTCTGAGGGGGCTGTGGCACAAATCAGTGGGCAGGCCCCCCTCCCAAAGCTCTGACTGAACTGTTCTGGGATTCCTCCCACCCCCCAACCACTGCCATCAAGTAGATGGATCTCTGTAGAGGGGTCCCAAGCCTTCTATTTCCCCCTTGGTGTTCTGGGATAGTCAGGCCAGTTTTTAAAGCCCCAAGGCAATTCTAACAGGCAGTTCCAGGTGAACCCTGGCTTGAATTTGAGAGCTTTATGGTCCTTAGCCAGTCCTCATCACCAGCCCCTACCCCTCACAACCAATCATCTGCTCTCCTGCCCTCTGACCATCTTCCCCTGGGTTAAGACGAAAACAGATGCAAGTCTTTTCCATTTTGAAAACTCCCTGCACAAAACGGCCCCAGGTGAGGGTAGACTGGATGGCAGGGACGCGATTGGTCATTGTCATCCACTCCAGCAGGCTCCAGTCTAACACCGCCTGCTCTATGCGAAGGCGGACCCCTTCATCACTCAGCCTTCTCGGACAGTCTGGATTCCAGGAGGGGAACCGTAGCCCTGCTTGGTCTCTGGAGACTAGCCAGAGAACCTACTTACTGTCTTTCACAGCCACGCTGAAAACCGCTTAATGTGGCACCTACCTCGGGCCACTAGCATATTCCATACAGCCTGAAATCACGAAAGCCTGGTGCTCATAGTAAAGTGACCAGACACTTCCGATTTAAAACAACTTTTCCTGTGTCCTGTGGCGTTTTAAAAAAGTCCCGATTTTTGGAAAGAATGCACGACAACCTAGGTAATGGTGGGAGAATGGGAAGGGATTATACCCTCTCTATCTTCCCCCTCCCTCACACCCACACCCCCAGGCAATGGTGTCCGGCTTTACCAATGTTAAATCTGGTCACTTTACCATCGGGGGTCCTTACGTGGCTTCTCATGAGAGAAGTCATCATTAGCCAAGTCAACAAGGAGGCTTCTGTTGGGAGAAGAGCAGCCAACAAGTGTCCCTTTCCAACCAAATCAAGTTCCTCTTCATTTCCAGGAGGTCCGGGGCTCCCCTCACACGTTCCCCAGGACAGAGGGGCATGGCTTTCTAAGTAGCTATTTCCAGTGGGAGCAGAAGACTCCGATCCGACAGCTGGAGATGGACAAGTCTGGAACTCATTCCGTTCTCACTGTCCGTGTGATTGAATTCCAATCTGGGGAAGCAGTTTTGGCAAATGCTCACTCCTTCTATAAAAAGTGAATCTGTTCTCCTGGCTCCTTTTCCTGCACCCCCAGCAGGCCTGCCACCCCCGCCCATCCGATCCTGGCTTGGAACTCGTGGCTTTCTCAGCTGCAGGACCCATTTGACCTCATTCATCACAAAACACGAGGCAATTTCCAGGAATCAAGGGGGAAAGTAGGAATGTCCAACTGTGCGGTCTCTTAATGGCTTCTTTGTCCAGGAACCTCGGCCCCTGCATGCCTCACCCTCAACTCTTTGCCCCAGTGGCTCCCAGGGGGAAGGAGGGAGCCTCTGGCTTGTCCACAGCAGGAAGCGGAAACTCGGGCCTCGCCCAGAGGTGGGACCTGAAGGCAGGGCCGCTGATGTGGACACAGGGTCTCCATGGGGCAAGGATTTGAGCAGCCCGGGGCTGCCTCAGGGAAAGAGCACCTCCCAGCATGTGTCTACCTCTGAGGCTTGACAGGACTTGGGTGAACCAGAACGTCCACTGAGACCCAGATGATCACAGGGCTAAAGAACAAACCAAGAAACTCATGCTCTCCTTTCCAGACAAGTTTGCAATGACCTCTAATCTGGCACTCTGCAACAACACAGTGTCACAATACTACAAATGAAGTAACATGTAGCATGGTCCCTTTCCCACCCCACCCCCACCCCTGCCCTCCCTCACCCCACTGAAAACCTGTCCGCATTCCAAAAGCCATTCCTCCACGTAGAAAGGCCCCTCCAAATGACATTGTCCCGAAAAGGATTCTCAAAGAGCCCCCTCTTGCCCACCGCACTGAACCCAGAGCCAGACCCCGACATGGAGCATGCTCCCCTATTCCTCCCTCTGTCATGGCACCTGTCCTTTACCGGCTCACCTTCCAGGGAACCTGGAGGGGGAGCCCACTCTTCTTCTCACTCAGGAGGGCATGTCCAAACATGTGGACCCAGCCAGCCCCCCTAAAATGAAAGACTCCGATTCCCACAAGAGCAAGGAAGGGGCCTGGCAACTGGCAAAAGCATTGATTCGGGTTCGATACCTTTCTACTCGGCCAGCCTCCCCAAATCACTAGCCTTGGTGAGGAAGGTATGCACTATTCCTGTGTTGGTGGCCAAACGAGTCACTGTAGGGAAATCAGAGTCGCACCCAGTCTTTCAGGAGCACCTTATCAGAGATGGTATTCATCACAGGTGGTGGGGGGTGGGTCCTGGGCACAGCGAACCAAATTCTGGATCCCTGGAGAGCGAAGGTCCTATTGCGGTGGTTTAAGTAGCTTCATGAGCCTGTGGGCCCAGGAACCAGCTTCAGAGTCATGGGAACGCAGTCCCTTCATTTCTTCCTGCACTCACCCCCCCCCCCCCTGCCACCCAGGGACAATGCCACGGCCAATGGTGGCACTCAGCTGCGCACCCCGAGGGCGTCTGGGCACTCACTGCTTTGGCACCGGCCTGCTATTATTGTATTGTGCTGCATTGGTGGACACCCACAGAGACAGGTTGAAAGCTCACTGTCACTAGACCCCTTGGTACTTACATACTCTGAGGAAGTTCTTAATAAATACTTTTATTTATTATTACGTATAAGTATTCATCTATTGGTGACTTAGAAATGAAAACCACGTCCTAGAAGGTCTCTTTAAAAAAAAAAAAAAAAGAGGCAGAAGGGTGGGGCGGAGGGACAAAATTCCTCTACTGTGAGAACAGAAAAAGTAACAAGAACACAAATCCAGGCACTTCTGGGAAACGTGTTTGCTTCTTATCCCTTGCCCCCCCCCCCCCCCCCCCGCCCCCCAATAAAACTGGTTGGGCACATCTGCCAGGATCTGTGGATTGCCTAACTTCAAGCCGTACTGCTTAAAAAAATGAGGTAAGAATTTTCTATCTCAAAAGTAAAACTGACACACAAACCAAGCCAAGGTCTCCCCGGCGGTGTCGGCCGCGTTATTGCTCTTGGTTGGAGTGTGTTGGTTTGTAGGATGTATTCAAAGTCCTTATTGCGATTCTAGCTGGCCCCGAGTGCGGCCACGGAGAGATGGGTGGGCAAGGAGTCAGTTCCGACCTGCTGCCACGCCTGCGACCCCCCTGCCTCTCGCTGGAAGCCGACTTCTGGCTCTGGGGCTTCAGAGAGAGGCTCTAGCAGCTGGGGGAGGTGGTGATGGGGCTGTGCAGGTACGGCAGGTTGCTGGGGGCCGAGTGCACCCCCACAGAGACCGGGAAGCTGAAGACAAACTGTGAGGTGGGCGTGGGCGTGGCTTTGCCCCGCTCCCGCAGGGGCCCCGAGGGGCTGACAGCTTCCACCGCACAGGACGTGGCCAGCACCTGGGACTCGAACTGCAGCAGCTGCCCCATGAAGCTGAAGTTGGGCGAGATAATACTCCGGCGCTGCTTCACAAACTCGAACGCCTCCTCCAGCCGGACCCGCTTCTTCATCATCAGGTAGGCCAGGCAGATGGTGGCCGAGCGCGAGATGCCCGCCTGGCAGTGCACCAGCACCCGCCCGCGGCAGTCCTTCACGGCATCTGGGCAGGGAGGGCCACACGGTTAGTGCCTGGGCCCCTCACCAAGGGGCAGGAGTGGGGGCTGGGGGTGGGCAGAGGCTGGAGCGGATGGGGGGTGGGGGGAAGCTGCTCTGGAAACCCATGTACTCCAGAGCATGTTTGACCCGCGGGGGACCACGCAGGCTAAGAACCGGTTACACCCATGCCCTCATTCAAGGCAGCGTCAGAAACAATTTCCTACCCTCTCCCCCTCTTCCCCCCCCTACCCCCATGTCTTGTCTTCCTCCCCATGCGGAAGGTCTTATCTAGACCCACGGAGACACACAAAGGAAAGGCAGGTCAGCCAACAGCCGTGGTGGTAGCCTTCATTTTCCTCCGGTGGCCCAAGACCACCCCCAGCAAGTGAGGACAAGAGGAGAGGGGCACATCCTGGGCACTGGGCCTCCCAAAGCACCCCCACCCCAGCCCTCGCACCCAACAACCCTAATAACAAGAGCAGGCCCAACTCACCGATATACTCAATGGCTTCCATGAACCAGGAGCTGATGTCGGCCTTGTGGTTGTCTTCCACTGGAATGCACTTGTACTGGTAGTGTCCTTCAAAGTGGTTGGGGCAGTCTGAGGAGACGTTCAGCAGGGCTGTGATGCCCAGGGCGTCCAGCATGTCCCTGCGGGCAGCATGGTAAGCACTCCCAAGGTAGAGGAAGGGCAGGATCTCCACGGGGCCCCCCTGCAGCCGAGAGAAAACACAAAGGCCACAGGCCGCATGCGCGTGAGCAGCAGGCCATCGAGACAGGCTGCCAGGGAAAGGGAGGCAGATGAGGGCCGTTTGCGATGGGCTGGACACAGCTCCTCTGGGTCAACCCATTGTCCTCCTGGAGCACCTGCCTTAGGGCCCACAGATTGCAGGGTCCAGCAGGCCTCCTCTACCCTTAATCCTCTCTTTTGTGCATGAGTATGGACACTAAGAGTCAGGCAGTCTGGTGGGCCCCACCTGCCAGTCCAAGTGGGCCCCTTCCCTGATGATGAAGGAGTCAGTGATTGTCTGGCCAATTGCTGTGAGTTTAATAATCTCCTGAGACAATTCAATCAATTCTAGGTCACAAAGTTTATCATCTACACCTTAGCCTGTAACTATCTAACCCAACCATTGAATACATACGCAGTCTCATCTCACTTGAACCCAAAGAGAAAGAAGGAGAACAAAGGCACACAGAAGAAACAAATCTTGGGGCTAACAGTCTACATCAGGGGTTCTCAACCTGTGGGTTGCAACCTCTTTGGGGGTCAAACGACCCTTTCACTGGAGTCGCTAGATTCTTAGTTGTATCAAAACGACAGTTATGAAGTAGCAATGAAAATGATTTTATAGGGGCTGAGCCCCGGTGGCATAGTGGTTGTGCGCGGTACTGCGGCCCACTGGGACGGAGTTTCGATTCCAGCTCCACGGAGCAAAGGCTGGGCCTCCTACTCCCACCACCTGAGGGCAGTGGTGGCAAAAAAAAAGAAAAAGAAAAAGAAAATGATTTTATAGGGGCTGAGCCCTGGTGGTGTAGTGGTTGTGTGCGGGACTGCGGCCCACAGGGTTGACGGTTCAAATCCAGCAGCAGCTCTCCAGGAGCAAGGCTGGGCTTCCTACTCCCACCAGGGAAGTGAAGCCACACACACACAAAGAAAAGAAAATGATTTTACGCTGGGGGGGATCACCACAACATGAGGAACTGTATGAAAGGGTTGTGGCATGAGGAGGGTTGAGAACCACTGGTCTACATGCTCCACAGCCTCACCTTCCTGGAGACCAGCAGGACTAACTGGTGTCCTATCATCTTTATAGCCAGGGCTCTCGTAATTGGATGTCAGGAGATGGGGGGAAATGTGGAAGAGAACTCAAATCTTGAAAAAGTCTAGACTTAGACCAATTGAGACTAGAGAAGTGCCTCAGACGACAGACCAAATACTCTGCAAACTTTGAGCCACAACTACCCACAGAGGTCATGTGTTCAAGAAGAATGACTGTGAAAATTTTTAATGTATACATACATATATTCAATGAAAACAGCACACGTTTAAAGCAATCATCTGTATGAGACCAAATGGTTCACCACTACTCTGAAGCACAGACGAATGGGGAAGAGGTGACATTACTGAAAGGAACACATCCAGGAGAAAATTGGATGTTGAAACCTGCGGGAAAGGTCACCAATGTCTCTGGACAATTCATGTAGGAATTATTAAAGGGGAACCTAGTTTGCAGGATAAGCTTTCACTGGAGAAAACAAACAAACAAAACCAAAATAAATAAATAAATAAAAATGAGCCCCACTGCTATCCAGCAGCTGGACAACTCAGAAGCATGGTCCCTCAGGGTTTCCCGGAGTATCAGTCTTTGTGGGGACAGACGGCCCTGTCATCTCTAGCACCCAGACTCATTTCCCCCAAACACAGTCAATTGCTTACAGATGTTGGCCATCTCGGTACTTGTTGTGCAGCTCGGGTGCTTGTTTGGGGTACTGTAGCTTCGTTTAAGGCATCAGAAGCAGCCCTCCCTCCCGCACAAGGCGGGTCTTGGCTGCCTGAGACCACGTATCAGCTTAGGTGGTCAAATATTTTCTGAGTCAGAGCAGCTCAAGGGTGCCAGGGGCCCCTGCGTGCTCTCCCTCTCCATCACCCCGGGAGAGCGGGGTCTGGCCTGATGGCTGTGGACCAGGGCTGATTCCAGGGGCTGTTCCTTCAAAGAAGGGCGTTCTTTCTCTCCGCTTCTGGTGCAGCAGGCAACATGTGGCCTTTATGAACACACACACACACACACACACACACACACACACACACACCGTTTGGTGTGTATTGCCTGTGGCTACCTCAGGGACTTGAGGGAAGGAAGCCTTTTCAGGGAGGGGCAATTAGAAAGGGGAGAGGAAGAATTCCAAGGCATCACTGGGCCCTGCCGACCTAACACGACCCTCATCCACTATTCGGGGCGTCGGCAGTCTCCCAAAGGGAGGCGCTACACTTGCAGCCTGATGGAGGCGGCCATCGGAAAGCCACGTGGTCCTGGCTGCTGCAGGTGCCTACCTGATCGTGCAGCGGTGTCCCGCAGGAGCTGCAGCCCAGGTCCAGGGACTCCACGACGCTCGGGGGCAGCGGGGGCGGGATGGCGGCCAGAGCCTTGGTTTTGGAGCAGAACTCTGGGTACTCGGAGGCAAACCGCTCGTAGCCACCTGTCAAGGAGAAAGAGGTGCGGGTTAAGGAGGCTGTTCCCCAGCCAGCAAGAAGCCGGAAAAGAACTTCAACGGGACACCATCCTAAGGCCATCCGCTGGGAAGCTAGGGGTTGGCTGACCAGTGACCACTAGGTGGCACTGTGGCCTTGGAGATGCCGGCTAGGGATACCCCACTGCAAGGCAGCACCTGGACGCTTCAGGAAGGTTTGGGATGGAGATAGGCAAAGCTCGCCCTGGAGGTGGGATCACGGTGCACACCGAGGTGGGGGTGGCCACGGTGGGGTTCCCCGGGGCACGGAGGCGGCCACTGAACAATCCCCATCCTGCCTCTGGCTCTTTCCCTGGAGATACTCTCCAATGTGGGAAATAAGGGGAAAGTGACCCTGGCACCTAGCCCTGCTGGATCTCAGCGATGGAACAGATGCCAATTACACGGCCTCCCGAACAGCTGTTCCATCAGCAAGAAGCCCAAACAGGAGGAAACAGGCTTAACTCTGAATAAATCCCTCTTGCTACAGACAGGTTTGGGGCAGGGGGGATTTCCTGACCTGAGAGGGGCTAAGCCCAGGGAGGGTTGGTGATCTGTGAGATCGCCTCAGTTGGGGGAAGGGGGAGAGCTTTGTATTGAAAAAGAAGACAGCAGGCCAGAGCACCAGTGGACCAGGAAAGCACCCACTGGGCCCCCTGGCAGAGCAGCCGTGTCCCTCTGACCTTCACACAATCCTTGCTTTGGAGGGGAGCTCACTCCTTCTTGTCAATATTCCACCCTGCTCTTGTGTTCCTTATTTCTGGGGGACCCAATGCCTAAGAGGGGCCTGTGTGGTGTGGAATGCTGATGCTAATGGCTGCCTGCCATGGGTTAAACTGACAATGGGGCCAGAAGGGCACTGAAGCAGCAACAGCCACAAACTTGTGGCCATGTGGTACCAGAGAGGCACATGATGGTTAATCAATTGCCCCAAATTTTAACCTGAGAAATGACAACCTACTGATTCTGGGACGGAAGGAAACGGCAGTCACAGACTTGGCTTATAGAAACAGGGTATGTGGTTTCTCCTTTGGTCCCTCCGTGCCTGCACTCCAGATATAAATGAATATCTCTTTGGTGGCAGGCCCTCCTTCCTGCTTTGTCATAATGCACAGCCCTGCTGGATGGAGCACCCAAGGCAGGATTCGACCCTGCCAACTGCAGAGGTGCTGATGACCCTGGAGGTCACTGCCTCTGAGGGGCTCCCTCTCCCTCCAGTATCACCCGGTCTGTTCCCTTTCCATATAAGGCCATGAAGGCTGTCTGGAACCACCCATCAAAAGCAGCCAGCCAGTTGCCATTAGCCCACGGGGCGCACAGTCCCTCTGAATGTGAACATTATGTGAATGTACCTGGTGGGTACCGGCAGAGAGACACAGACACAGACACACACAGACACACAGACACACACACACACACACACACACACACACACACACACACACTCATCCACAGCCTGTGGATGTGCAGTGACGGGAGAACGGCCCTGTGAGTTTCCAAGACCGGAACTGTTCATAGGGACAGAAAGCCAGCCGATCTTTCTCCTGCAGAGCATCTGGTGCTTTTGAACTGCTGCCCTTTCAGATCACAGCCCAAGGCGTAACCACTACACCTCTCTCTCTCTCATACACACACACAAACATGTATGTGTATATTCATCTCCATAAACACCTCTCTTTAAACCGCCACTTGCTTGCTTACACCCTCATTGTCTCTTTGAGGCCTATCCAGGTTCATTAGCGGGTTTTTTGCAAGCTGACGGCCAAGTCATCCTCACTAGCCTGTCTTCCTCTGGGGCTCCCCTGAAACCCCTTCATGGGGCCACCCTCGAGCCTCCACCGACAGGCAGAATCGCACTCATGCTCTCTCAGAGAAGCCAAAAATCCTGCCCTCGAACCACTGCTCGGCTCAGTACACGTCTAGTGGATCTGTCTATTTTAAATAAAATCACCCTGACCTGTATTGCATCATTCGAGTCGTTGGAAGTTTTAAAAGATTTAAGGTACAGAGCTTATCATCTGCAGAGGCAGATACCTTACGCTGTCTCTCTCTTTCTCTCTCACTGCCAGTAAGTCGATACTAACTCATAGAAGCCAATAGTCCCCGTCTTTCCTCAAGGAGTTGAAAGAGTGGGGGCCATGCAGCCAGGATGAGAGGTTCAGTTCCAGTCCTGTCACTGTCAGCTGTGCAACCTGGGGCCAGTTCTCACGTCTCTGGGTGTCTGGTTGTCCTCTGTGATGTGAATGAACTTCCTCTTCACAGAGTGCCTGTGAGGGCTGATGGAGCTGGCTGGCACCTGGCATCTGGGAGACACATAATGAAGGTTTCCTTTTCTGGCACCTACACTGAGTGGTGCCCCAAAAAGGGATTCCCAAAGACCAAAGAGGAACAAGGAGACTCCGTGGGCTGGCAGCTTCCCAGATGTTGACAGCGTCTCTTCCTCGGCTAAATTTCCTTTCCCTAGCCAGCAGCCTTGAGGCCTGGTTGTCAGACTGAAGAAGGTCTTCTGGCATCAGTCAGCTGGGGCAGCTGAGCCTGCAGAGGGGTCAGGATGTGGCCCCTGCTGCTGAGGGAGCCCCAGCAGGTGAAGTCGAGGACCGAGCAGGCCTGCGGGGACTATTCAGGGCCTCCCTCAAGTTCTTCATAACAGGCCAGAAATCACAGCAAAGGTTTGTAAGTGACACAGTAAGATATGAATGGAAAAAGTATGACCCAAATCTTAAAGGAGCCACTGGAAGGTCTCTCCCTCCTGAGATAGGAATGACTTCATTGGCCTGTACGGAGGCGGTTCCCACAGCCCTTTGCTATATTCTGGTGGGCTGCCATGCCACTGGAAGGAATGCTCCTAGTATTTCCAATTCCAACACATGCACACATGTCAGCAGCGCTTCCGGACTCTGACAGATGAGAAAGAAAGGCCTGGAGGTCTACTTCCAAAAATCGGTCAATAAAATCCTTAGGGATCACAAGAGAAAGGTGTCTGGCATTGTGCTGGAGACGAGCCCCCGGGGGTGAGAAAGTTCCTGATGATGGGCCAGACACTGCTTCAGTCTGTTACACACATCATAATTATCATAAATAGATAATCATATATTATTAGTGACATTACTGTTAATAAATAATTACAATAAAAAATACATACTAGAAAGCAGTAGAGTCTATTATATTTCATGCAGGTATTATTTCCTGGAAGGAGGCGCTGGGTGGCACGAAAGCTTAGGTGTTTGACAATAGACAAGAAACTTCGGTGAAGGGAAGGTAGGCCTGGCAACCTGCTTCCAAATGGCCCACGAAGCCAGTCTCCTCTGCACCCACAGTTACCACGAGTCCGAATCAACTCAGTGACCACTGACAACAAGAACGGCAGCCATAAGTTCATAGAACTCTTGAAGTTCGCTTTGTTTCCAGTATCGACGCATGTGTCTGTTTCTACTGGGTCACAATGTCAACGTGATTGTCTCTTCCTGTGTGTAGGGTCAAAAGGGGCAGCTCTCAAACATCTTCCCTTCAGTATTTTCTACCCATCTTTAGACCTGTGCAGGTTTTATATCCACACTCCCCTTTCTAAGGTCAAGATTTAGATCGAGGAGACCTGGCAGTGTCGTGGGGTTCCGAGATAGGCTGCGAACCACGTGGTCAGCAGTTCGAATTTGCTAGCTGCTCCGTGCGAGAAAGTGGCGGTTCTGCACTAACTAACTGATCATTTACAGAAACCCGAGAAAGCACTCCAACTCTGTCCCGAAGGATCCCTTTGAGTCACTGGAGAACTTGAGATCACCAAGTTTCATCAAGAACAAGGAAGAGAACGCTTATTCCATGGAATACAAAGGCTCGATCCCACCTCCTGCAGGTGTGACTGAATCCTGCTTTTCAGCCTCAAACTGGGAGCATCTGCCCATTTCACCACAGTTCTAGAGGCAGCAGGTGCCTGCAGTTGACATTTCTGCTTTCTCAATAAAATCATCTGACAGACAGGCTACTTAATTCTGTTTTCTCTTCCGTTCTATGGAATACAATTCCATTCCAGATTTTCTTAATTACTTCGGACCTGCTTTTCCACATACTTAAGTCACTATAAGCTTTTAAAAGGGATCTATGAAGGCAAAGACTGTCCTTTGGTTAAAGGTCTGAATGTGGCTATCAATTTTTTCCCATTAACGCAGCAAGGCTTAATGGGATATGCACTGATCCGCAAACCCCAAGGTTAGGGGTTCAAACCTGCCCATGGCTCTGTGGGAGAAAGAGGAGGCTGTCTGCTCCCTTGAAGATTTCTATGCTTGGAAACCCACAGGGGCCACTTCCACTCTACCCTACAAGGCAGTTGAGTCAGAATTGACTTGATGAAAGTAAGTTTGACTTTTTGGTTTTCTTAAGGCTCAGAATATCACCTGTTCAGGGCTCAGGCGCTTAGCCAAGTACTCCTGGGGCATCTTATCGAATCTAAGGCTCATGCAACCCAGCAAGAAAGCCTTGGGTCACTTGAAGGTCATCTGCCCTTAACTTCAGGACCCATGAAAGGCTAAGCTAGATTTAAAATCTACTTCGGTGGGTTTCTTGGGGTGGGACCCCCATTCACATGACAGCTTTTTGGCTGGTTGACTGGCACCTAGCCCCTGGCTGGGCCTAGTTTGTAGTCCCTCCCAGTCCCAGCCCACAGCGCTGCGGCTCTGCTCAGCAAGCTGGCTTCCGTTGGAGAGTGGACTTTTCTTCCTGTCATGCTTCCTCTTTGTTAGCCGGGAACTGCCTCTCAGTAGGGAAACCGACTATATCTGTTTTTGTATATTCTCATTTTTTAAAAACCTTGTTTGGCTTCTTAAAATGGTTATCCTTTCTCCGTCTCTCCGCCCTCAGGGTGGCCTGCTTCCCTGAGAGCACTCCGGCCATCCTCACAAAGTTCTGAGATCAACAGTTCAAAAGCTCCCTCTGTTTGCCTCCTTTTGGGTTCCAGACATCCCATTCAAAGGATGCCAGCATCTGGCTGTCTTTTTAAACTAGAGCTGTGACTGAAAACTATCTTTTTTTTGGGGGGGGAGGGGGGGCGAGCATCACTGCTCTCAGTGGTGGGAGTAGGAGGCCCAGCCCCACTGCTGGAATTGAACCTCCGTCCCAGTGGGCCGCAGTCCCGCACACAACCACTACGCCACCGGGGCTCAGCCAGAAAACTATCTTTAAGATCTAATATTTGATTATCCTAACCCTCCCAAGCCTCAAGTCTCTTGGGCAGCATGTTGGAGTCACAAAGGGGAAAAAGCTCGTCTTTTTCAGCATCCCCAGAACGACTATGCCAGTTGAGGCCATGGACCTCTGGCAGAACTGGAGTGTGGGGTGGGGGTGTGGAGGGAGAGAGAGAGAAAATGAGGGGGGGAGAGGGAGGAAAGGAGAGAAAGACTCCAGAAATGCCAGGGCGGCCATCACTGTGCCTGGTTCCACCATTCATGGGTGGCCGAAGTGGCTGCTTCCACCAAGCTGAAAGGTCAGAGGCTGTATAGTCAAGTCTGGGGGCTAGTGAGCACATGCATTACAGCCTGGAAAATCAAGTGGGCCCTGCCCAATTCATCTTCATCGCTCCAGGACAGCTGGTAAGTCAGAGGTTCCAAAAGAACTGATAAAGGTCATGAGCCAGGATGACGGGAAAAACAGAGGCATGTTTTCATGGCTGAAACCTCTGCATGAAGCGAATTGCTTATTTGGAGACTCTGGGAATTATAGAAACATAGAAGTTACAGGGATATAGGGAGAGAATGACTTCCATTAGAGTAGAAAATAATTCTTTTTCTTTCTTTAATGATCAAGGGAGATTGAAATTCTAATCCAACCATTTATGGAGGGGAGGAAACAAAGATTTTAAGGAAGCTACTACACTATGATAATGTCTGAAAAGTGGAAATTCTTAAACTGCCTCTGAAAATGCCTTACAGGATTTTAAATTGAATAAAGGGGTGGGATGGGGGGAAATCTTTCTCAAGCCAATTTTTAAGGGGGGGAATATTGACATTATTTTGGCTATTGCTTTCAGCAAAACTTGGGTATTACCAGGAAATTTAAGAATTAGGCAGACAACATTTTGTTGCCATTAAGTAACACTCCTGTTTTTAACTGTGAAGTTTCGCTTGCTTTCCATTTCTTAACTACCACCTATGGATAATCAATT
Source organism: Nesogale talazaci (assembly GCA_004026705.1). NCBI lineage: Eukaryota > Metazoa > Chordata > Mammalia > Afrosoricida > Tenrecidae > Nesogale > Nesogale talazaci. Next base: position 497,178 of record PVJH01000041.1, on the reverse strand, counting down.
GCCCTTCAAAGTAGTAAAAATACACAATCAGCTCTGGAAGCTCAGTTAACTGGCAAAATTTGATATTCTTGGATTGCAAGCCAAACTCCCTGCAATGGAGTCTATTTTGATTCATAACTGCTGCAAGCACTGCTGCTGTTTTCATGATCCCCATGGCAGGCACCTCCAAGCAGGGTCTCCCACACTCCCACCTCCCCACTTCAACACCACATCCACTGCCACGTGAGGAGTCAGGGTCAGACAGGCCCATTCGCTGGAATATAAAATGAACAACGCCAGTGGGAACCAAATTACCCAAGCCCTAATCGATGGAAACATTTTCCAAAGCAACCTAAGGAGGGTTTTTCATCCCTGGTTCCCCTCTCAGGTCCCTGCACAAACAGCCCCCTCCCCTGAAAACCACATCGCCCCCACTCTACAGGCAGTGATGTGTCTCCAGAGGCGACCTCCCACTTTCTGCATCCAGTCTGCACACTCCCCACAGGACTGGGGACGCAGATGCTGGCTTTTTTCTTTCTGCCCTCTCTGGGGAGGCAGAGAGAAAGAAGAGAAACTGGTTATCACATATCAAAATAAGCTAAGTTAAACAGTATAGGGCCCAATTACCCCAACAGATACGGGTCTAGCACCCAGACAGAACGACAAAGCGCCCTCCCTGGCTTGGAGCTTTTTGGGTGGCTGCTGTTCTCCTTCGTGAGCGAACACCTAACTGAACCTCCACAGGAAACCACCTCAGCGCAGTCCAAGCGGCAGCGCTAAACTTTCCGCCCAGGTGTAGGCACTAAAATCTCAAAGGATGTCTTCTTTGCCACACAAAGGGTCGGCTGTCATGCCTGCCTGCAGAAAAGGGCAGGCCGAAAGAGGCAAAGGAGGTAAGGAAAGTGCACCTTTTGGGAGACCATCTTCAGAAAACCACCTGCCAGGGGGCTGTCATCCTACCCAGAGGTAGAACATCTGCCTGCCTTCAACCTCCAGCCCAGAGCCAATCACCAGAGAGCGGCTCTCGGCACCAAAACCAACCAGGTGGGAAGGTGTCTTGAGCCCAGAACCTTTTTCATCATCTCGCCCAGAAGGGAGGCCGAAGTCCCGGGGAATCCTGGGGCCACGTGCCCAGCCTGCTGCTCTAGGACAGTCACCGGCAGTCCCCTCCGGATTTCTTTCTGGAAGGAAAACGAACCCAGACTCCACGTGCGCTGGAGTCCAGGCCAAGTCCCAATGTGGGAAGGGTCTTCGGTCCACAAGCCCACAGGGAAGGCGGACACCAGCACCTTCCTTCCCATGAGCGGCAGGCCCCGGACAGGGAGAGCCACCTTGTTTATACAACAGCACTTTGGTGGTCTAAGCAGTAGCTGGCCGCACACCGATCCGCGGAGAGGGCCGTGCGTTTGTCGCGGGCTTCCGCGCACAGCTCCACGCCCAGGCGCCCGCGGCCCTGACCCGCGCCTCGCTGGGCTGCAGGGTCCTTCAGGTGAAAAGCTCTCCGTCCACACCTTCTCTTCAAACACGCAGGGGAGAAAAGAGGGCGGGACTCAGAAGGTGGTGTAAAGCCTCCAGGAAAACGGGAGAAAAATCGGTCCCATCCTCTGGTGGGGGGAGGGGGGGGCGGGCGGTCAACCACAGGTCAACTGCAGCCTTTCCCTGGCAGCTGACAGGTCAAATGGTCAGGAAACAAGTGCCGAGAACAAAGCCCGCGCTGTTCCGGGGGGCAAACCCATCTCATCCGCACTGAGCAGTCCGGTTGAGCTTTAGGAGGGGGCGATGGGTCAAGGCTTCCGTCCCCCTCCCCTTCCCCCTTCTTCAGCGGTGACCAGGTCCAGCGCCGAGAGAAAGGGAGGAAGGGGCTGGGGGCGCCGCCACCGAGAGGAGCAACTCTTTGAAGCCGGAGGTCGAGCCGCCCTCCCCCCCCCCCCCTCCCCGGGCTGGGAGGCGTTAAGCGTTGGAGCGCAAAAGAATGCTCGGAATGCGGCCGCGGAGCCCCGGACCCTGCGAGGCTCAGGGCGCCCACCTCCCCAGCCCGCTTCCCAGCGCCAGGGGCGCCGAGGGTCACCAACCGAGTGGTGCAGGCAGCTTCGGCCGCTGCCTCAGCCGCGATCGGCGCACTGTCCCTCCGGTCCTCGGATAGGAGAGTGTCCTCGGGGCGGCTCTGACTTCTGGGTTTTACAACCCCCCGAAAAGGTGAAGACTTTCTCTAAGCACGCGCCGCCATCCGATAGTCGAGAATCGTGTCTACACAAAAGATCAAAAGTCTCAACGTAGCTTTCCACAGGTCCACGACCACGTCCTAATCTCGGGTTCCCCGACCTCCAGTCCGACTGCCTCAGCTCGCGGGACCGGGGCCTCGCTCGGCTGCGGGCGAAGTTGGCCGCCTCCCTGGAGGAGCTCGGAGTTGTGCAGCGGGAGAAAAGACACCGATCGCTCCGTACAACGTCTGCGACCCAAACTGCGGTGGTGCATGTGGAGCGGCCAGTTAAAAATCAGCCCGCAGGGTCCGTCCCGCCCCAACGATCACCATCTCTCCCAGTCCCGGACTTCTCCGGATCCGTTCCAGCGGCCGGCGCAAGGTCGGGGTACGTCCAAGGCGCAGGCCTATCCAGTCCCCAATGGCACCAGTGTCTACAAACGGGCTGCACACAGGAGTCCCTGCTCCCGCCAGCCTGGAACCGTTAGTGGTAGGAAATAAACGCGGAATCGCCAGAGGGTGCGGGCAGGTGATTGGGGAAAACGCGCCCGTACCGTCCGGAAGGGCTTTGGACGCGGGCGCACAGCACAGAAACATACAAAACCCTCGGGGAGTCGTGCCGACAAACGCGCGCAAAAGAGCGCGTGTGGATCCCTACTGCCACGCGTCACTCGGGGCACTTTCCTTCCCCTGTCCCCAAGACACCCCCCCTTACACACACACACACACACACACACACTAGCTCACCCCCCCGCAGCGCCTGACCCTCGGCGCCAGCGTTTACCTTTGAGCAGGCAGATGTCCGTGCGTTCGGCGTTGCGTCGCAGCGCCTGCACTACCAGCGACACGGTGCTGTCTTCCCGGAGACTCTCGGCGCGCGGGCTGCGCTCGTCGTAGACGATGACCGCCGAATAGAGGCCGGAGCGCAGGCGGGCGCGCACCTCCTCCTCGGCGGGCAGGATCTGCTCCAGGCTCACGGAGCCCTTGGCCCGCCGCCGCACGATGGTATTGCAGCGAACGTTGACCGAGCCGCGGATGTAGCCGGCGCTGTGCGCCAGGAACGGTCTGCAGTCCAGCAGCAGGCACTTGCCGCCGCTCACCAGCCCCAGGGCGCCGTGGCCGCCGCTGCCGCCCTCGTCCCGATTCATGAGCCTTTTGAGCACGCTGCAGTCCATCTCCTGCAGCTTCTCCACTGTCACCATGGTCGTCGGGAACGTGGGCTGCCGGGCGCGCGACGAGCTGCAGGGCACCCGGGCCAGACGCCGGCTAAAGGAGAGCGCTGCCAACTTGGCTCCCAGGGGTTACGGCCGGAGATCGTCTTCTCCCTAGTCCCCTGCCTGCCGCAGCCCGCGGCTTACATAGCAGTTCTAGCGGCCTCGGACACCCAGCGGGACCTTGCGCGGCGCGGTGCGGCGCGGCGCGTGGTAGTGGAGGGGAGTGTGTTTACGACCGAGGACCGAGGGCTCCCATCCGTGGTGGCCTCTTTTGTATTGCGGGCGCTGCTGCTTCTGCCGCCCGGCCGCCGCTCCCCGCCAGCCGCCGGAGCTCCGCACACTGCCCCAGCCAGAGTTTCCTCCTCTGCTTATAGATTTATTAATGCTCCCCTGCTCTGCCCCTCCACCCCCCGGATGGGGCGGGAGGACCCGTTACTACCTCGCCAGGCCCCGCCCCTTTCCATTCTCCGCCAGGCTTTCCCCTCCCCCCCACCCACCCCCCCGCCCCAGCCTCCGCTCCGCAGGCCCCGCCTCTTGTCCCCTCCCTGGCGCGTGAATGGAGCGCCCACCGCTCGCGCCCAGTCACGGGACCCTGACGTCACAAAGAGCGGAGTAAACAGGGAGCTCGGCGTTCTCGGCCAGGCCCATTCATAAATCCGAGACCTAGAGGCAGAGGGAGGCGGCCTCCGACCGACCGGCGAGCGGCTGCGCCAGGACTTTGTGAATGGAGCTCCGCGCGCCGCCTGCTCTCCGCCCCAGGCCCGGGCCGCCACAGCGGGCTTCCTGTCCGCGCTCCAGCCGCCCCGCGACCTGCGCTTGGCCCCACGAGACTGAGAAGCGGGCCTCGCGGAGGCCAGTGTGTGAGGTGTCCCCTAGGTGTACCTCTGCGCCTTACTCTCTCCCCTGCGATGAGCTCGCCGGGTCTTCCCGGCACCGCGGTGGAGAGGGAAGCGCGCCTCCTCGCCCCAGATTTAAAGAGTTCGTTCGCCCTGGCTAGCCGTCCTTTTAATAAGATTCCTTCGACGCTGCCTTATGCATTAGTATGATCGATTTTCATCTCCAGCCATTAAATCAGCTTTATAGCTTCCTGAGAAACGTGGGCAAACCCCGACGTAAAAAGATGAAAGAGAGCGCCCTCCCCCACCCCCCGGTCTCCCAAGCCCAGCGGTAAGAGGGCTGAGGTGTGGGGCTTGTTGTTTTACGACCCGGGAGGAGGCGGTGGCAGTAATTGCCAGAATGTTGTTCAGATGGAGGAGGGCACGTGAGCCCCTCCCTTGCACGCTTCCTAAAATACATTTATTGAACCCTAGTTGGGGAGCTGGGGTGGGGGGCGGGAGAGCGGGCGTATTTCGGCGTTGGGAAAGTCCTCCTCACCCCCATCTTGCACACGTGTGAATTGCCTTCTCAGGAAATGACATTTAGGGTCTACATTTGGTGCGGAACTAGTTCTGGAGAAATTCACGCGCAAAGAAGGACCTTTTGAGACGGTGTGTTTATTTAGATTCAGGTTTCTTTGCCTCCCTCTTTTCCTGATCGTGTAGATTCCTCCCCTCCCCCATCTCTCACACCACCGTCTCCCAGTCTTATTTATGCATTTAATTTTCCCCAGGGCCGCTCTCGGCAGGGGGGTTGTGCGCGCACGCGGTGGGACATGACAGAAGCCAAAAATTATTCGCCCGACATCTTGCCAAGTCTTGTTAGTGAGAATTAACCACCGAGGCGAGGGAATTACAGGACGCGCCCCGCGGCGACCTCGGGGAGCAGCGGGTCGACTCTTGGCTCTGTGTCTCTCGCGTGGGAGCCCTCGGAGCCAGGACCTCGAACTCCCCCGGCTTCGCCTTTGTTCCCTCCATGCTACTCTCCCCACGACCCCCGGGGGTCACCTCTACGCCTCTCTGGCCCTCTGTAGGGGTCCGCCATCTCCGAGACCCACGAGCCTGGGCGCTCTTCCCTGGAGCTCCCGAACGCAGGTCTTGCCCGCGGTGAAGGGCGCAGCCTGTCCCCGGGCTAAGGCACTACTAGCCGAGTTCGCCACCCTAGACACCCTGCGGTGGTAGTTGGTGCACGAGGGATCTTTTTTTTTTTTTTTTGCATGCATTTAAAAAATTGTTTTTTGGGGGGCATCCCCGTCCTCTTAAAAATTGTTTTAAATACTATATTAAAATATTTATTCTGATTTCTGACTAGTGGCCCTTTAAATGTTGCGTTCTAGGCGAGTGCCCACACTAGGAACCAAGACGAAGGGCTCACCAGGGTAACTGGGCGCCAGGCTCTCGGGCGCCAGGCTCTCGGGGTGGGAGGTCAGCGATCAAAGGCTACCTATGTGACCCCCAGTGAACAGAGGCCTCCCCGGGGCTAAAGAGACCTCTTACTCCGCCTCCGGCGGCGGCGGGGCTCTAAGACTTCGCTCCGCTAGCAGGCAGAGTGTGCCTTTTTAAAAGGAGTCCCCAAGCAAAGGTGCCCAGGCTCCGACTCCCGGAGACGGCGGCTGGGGAATCCATCAGATCACGCCAGGCCCTTGATTCGAGAGCTTCTCCGACCCCAAGGAACCCCGATTCCTTTCCACGGGCTTTGACAGGGCATTTCTTGGGAGAGCTTCGCAGTCTGAGGCAGGCTTGGGTGCATTTCACACGTGTCCCAGGAACTGGGGAAACATCCCTGGCCTCCTCGGATCGCCCTCTGCCCCAGTCTTTGTCTCCCAAGCCCAGTGTTCACGTGGCCGGTAATAACAGCAGTGGCGGGGGGGGGGGGGGGGGGGGGGGGGGGGGGTGCATTGAGGGTGCTCACAGAACAAAGAGTTGCTTTTTGCACCTGACAGTAATCCAGGGTGGCAAAGCCCATAAATTTTGCAGGCGATTCACACGGGGCGGGCGCGTGAGTCTCCACGAGCGTGCCCCGCGTCCGTGCGCCTGTCTTGGGGTGTGAACCCCCCTTCCTCCCAAACAGCACCTTCCAACATCCAAGTCTGGAGCCGCTTTGTGGAGAAAGTGAATACTTTATTTTCTTTTAGAAAGAGATTCATTTAAAACAGAATAAATCACAGCACCCCGCTACTCGTGCCTTAGCCTTCAGATATATGGAATTTTAACAAGAGAGATTTCAATTATTCTATATATCTGAGACCTATGTAAGCTTTCAGCTCATATATATATATATATATATATATATATATATATAAAATGACCATCAGTTCAGTTAATACAACATGAGGGTTAGAACGCTTCAATTACTATTCAGGCTGGGAGTGGGAAACTATACGTTTACATTGCTTGCCAATTAGTAGATCTTGGAGTCAACCTGGGCGTTTGGAAGGCATTTCAAAGTTAATTTTATTAACATAAGAAGGTATAGCTGCAGGAATCAGGATGGGAGTGCCTAAGGAAAGGGATTTTACTTCATCAGTAAACCTCTCCCCTGAAAATACCTTTAAAAATTCATAGAACATTACAACCTCTGTGGCATCAAACGGTCATTGGATCGACCTTATTCCTCACTGTTGGGCTCCAGCAGAACCCTTAGATTTTTTGCAGATCTTTTTTTTTTTTTTTTCCAATTAGGAAATAGTGTGATCTGAGAATGGAAAGCCCAGAGTGGAATCCCCAGAGAACCATGCTTCTATTCTGGTTTTGATACCTACCTCTGACTCACTGTCCCTATCCCAAGGTACCCAGCTGGTGGGGGGGAGGGGGGAGAATCATTAATCAAGAATTAATCAAGATGGTGATTGAAAGAATATGTCCTAGCTTCTCCTCTCGTGAGCGAAGAGAAAGCCTCTTTACTCATCACTTTGTCCCAGAACAGAAACCAACCATTTCATATGAATCTGTTGGCCTGACATCTTTGATCAGCTGGTGGAGAAATATCTGCGGGGAGTAGGAATGCTTAAAATATAAATTGAGAGGCCCTTTGGGCAACATTTGCAAATGGAAGTGAAAAATGTCTGTCTTTCCCTACTTATCTCTGCTCAATAAATTGGAACTTTAAAAATGACTAGTCTTCAGCATGTGGATAGATGGAGGGTCACAAGGAATCACAAAAGATAGTCTGCAGATGGTTTGAGGTCAGTAAACCAAAGACCAACCACACTGCCATCAAGTCAATTCACCGAGGACTCCCATAGGGCAGTGTAGTGCTGTCGCTGGGCGTTTCCAAGGCTGTAAATCTTTACAGAGCAGGAGGCCTCATCCTTCTTCGGAGGAGACACTCTGGGTTTCGAACTCCTAACCTTATGGTTAGCAGTCCCACGCAAAGCCCAACAACACTAGAAGGGCACCTGGTCTGTGCTGTTGTTAAGTGTCATGTACTGAAAGCAAACTCACGGACATCATAAGGACCTACTGCCTGGTCCTGCGGCTCCCTCAAAATTCTGTTGGTGCCCACTATTGTGGTCACTGTGTCAATCCATCCAGTCCAGGGCCTGCCTTTCTTTCACTGCTCCTGTACTTTACCAAACCACATGTTCTTCTCCAGGGACTGCTCTCCCCTGATAGCATGTCCACAGTTCCTGAGACAAGTCTTGCTATCCTAGCTTCTAAGGAGGATTGTGGCTGTACTTCTTCCAAGACAGATTTGTTTTTTTCTTCTATTCCATAGTCTCCATTTCTTTTCTATACATGATATAATTGCACTTGTTAATGATTTAAAATGCTAAGTTTGTTAATCCAACATATCTGTTGAAAGGTTTCATGCATACTTCATAGACTACTTTGTTTGGGAACTGCATAATCAAGGTTCTAGCATCCACTAGCTTAATGATTTTGGACCAAACAGTCTTCTTGGGTCTCACTTTCTCCATCAGCCAAATGAAGAGTCCAGGCGAGGCCAATTTTCAGGTCTGGGCCATCTCCAAAAGCGACATGGCTCTGAGAAGGCATGTGACCCGTCAAGTCCAAGCCCAGCCTTCAACAGCCCTCCCCTTGTCCTCCCAAGCCAAAAAAACATATGCCAGACCATGAAGAGCAAGCTCCTTTCTCTTTCTGTCCTTCCCTTAGAAGACAAACTCAGGGAAAAAATTCATAATTTTGTTTACATGTTTAGTCAAGTAAATCTTGAAAAAACGAAAGGTTTTTCAAAAATAAAATTTGGGGAAAAAACGTTTTTCAAATAGGAGATAGAGATGAGCTCGCTGTGTATATGTGTGCTCATGCACATGTGTGTAATGCTGGTGTGGTGTGAACATAAGAGCCTTGGTGGGCTACACTTTGAGCTGCTGCCCTGCAAGGTCCACAGTTTGAATCTACCGGCCTTTGTGTGAGAGAAAGGTGAGGCTGTCTGCTCTCATAAAATTCAAACTCTCGGACACCCAAAGAGGCAGTAACACCTGTTCTATAGCGCCACCACAAGTTATAATCAGCTCAACGGCAGTGAGTTGTGAAAAATGTTGACTGATGTGGCAGTCATGTGCTTATGCTAATTTCATGATTGAAATAGCCTGTGAATCTGGAGCTAGCCATTGAGTAGCCAATGAGGCCTCTATGTGGGCATGGCTTTCTCCTGACACTTCTGGGAAATCTCGCGATATTTCCCTCGTGAAGATGAGAAGCTGTCTTCCCCAGTGGTTGGGAGTTAGTTTCAGAGGCGATGAATCACAGACAAGACAAGCTGGCAGCGTCTGAGAAGCTGGAGGAGCCGGCGGAGAGACTGCACAGTTTTGCCCTGGAGTCAGGCCTCTGAAGCTGGAGCGGTATGCTGTTGATGGACCCTGAGCCCTGGAAGCGAGGAGCCATGGGGAGACCCCTGCCAGCGCTGAAATTCTGCACCCATTGACCTGTGGCTTCGTGAGTAGGAAGGAGACTTTGTAGACTGATTTCGGGCATATGGGTTAATATCGGACTTATGACTTTGTACTCAACTGGATTGGGATGCCTTCTTAGTGTCACATTCCTTTTGTATATAAGCCCTTTCCTTATATCCATATGCGTGTCTTTGAAATTTGTTCTTCTAGTCTACCCGGACTAACACAACTGATTTAGTCATTAACCTAAGAAGTTAAACTTTCAGTGCCATCAAGCTGATGCCAGATTATAGCAATCCTGCAGGGCATTTTCAAACTGCCCTGGTGAGTTTCGGAGACCGTAACTCTTTGCAGGAGTAGAAAGCTCCACGGCTCTCCCACAGAGCGTGTGGCTCACAGGCCAATGTGTAACCACTGCCACCAGGGTTCAGTAGGAGGAAGTCTCATCTGACACAACGAGTTTAGAATCGACAAAGTGGGGTCAAAGTGTGATTCTCTCTGTGAATTACTGCAGAGCAGCATATCATTAAAGAAGAGCAATCAAATTACCAGGGGGATTCAGAAAAGAAAAGAACCCAACTGCCTGGTATGATTAAGCGTGGAAGAAAAGGCCATCATGAACAAATTGAATTTCTTTTACTTAAATGTTATCCTTCTCTTATAGGTTTGTTGGCGTCTTTTTTTTTAAAGACAACTTCCTTTCATCCTACCTCTGACATTCATTCTGCCCTTGTGTCTTTACATCATCTCCTTTCATTTGTCAATGTCTGTCTTCCCCAGTGGGTTTGTCCTCTCTAGAGCCACAAAGGAGTCAAGAGGATGCACAAGCTCTGAAGGAAATCTATACCAGGCTCCACTGGGAGGTGCCTTCGGTGTGGGCTGGAGGCTGATTTTCATGATCATGGTACATGAGTCATTTGTTGCACTCCAAACTTCTACCACCTGTGAAACTAGGAAAAGTACTGTTCTTATCATTTTAGAGGCTTTTCCCCCCACTTCCCAACAACAAAATGACTAAGTCACTTTTCGAAGAATCTGATGGTCAGCAAAGTATCCAAGCCAAATGGAGACCATGGTTTTAGAAAGACTTCTTTTAGACTTGTGAAGTGATTTCCAGGAAGATTCTTACCAAGAAATAAACATTTGATCACATTTATTTATACACTGATTAGATTCTTCTTTGAGAAAAGTAAAACCACCTGATGGTCAATAAAAACTAGCTCATTGCCATCTGGTGGGTTTCGGCTCCTGCTGACCCTTCATAGGGTGTTCTAGGCTTTGTCTGTGGCTGGGTGGTTTGAACCACCCACCATGCAGTTATCAGACATCCACTGTTTACTCGACAGTGCCACCAGGGCTGTAAGAAAAAAATCTAACATGTGCAAGCGACCCCACCCCCAGCCCCCACTCCCAAATTAGTGCTTCAATGATGGAAACACAAGTTAAAGTTGATCCCTGGCACACCACTTTTGGGTTGCCACAGATCCAGATTCAGTCTTCATTATCCCCTGATGTCTCCTCCTTCATTCTGCTTGGATTCTAGATCTGGGGCTTCCTGCTCCCATTCCCTAAGTGAGGAGGATGCAGGTTCTGACGGTCAGATGTCTTAGCTGCCTTTCACTTCCACATCTTGGCCCCATTGAAGGTTTTTGCATTGATATGGCTGGCTCATTCTAGTGGTGCACCTGATGGTTATAAATCGTGACAGATAGAAGGAGAGCTGTGTTTGGACAAATAAGGGACAGGCTGGAGGTGGATGGAGGGAACTGGGAAGATGATGGAAAGGAATAACCCAGGGGAATGGGAGGCAGCAGAAAGAATCCAGGAGCCCTGATGGCTTGGCCAACCACTGAATCACCTGAGCATCCTGGCCTGATGGCAAGAGCGCTGGACAAGCTTACCGGTACGTCTGGGGTTATGCAACTGTACCTTGGTGGGAAGACAAAGGTAAGTCAGAAATGTCATCTCTTGGCTTCTTCAATTTAAACGAAATTGTCCAAAAAAGAATTTGTGGAGTAATAGTATCAGTAATAATAAGTCTAGGTGTTAGTAACATTCCCATTTGGGAAGATGTGAAAATGAAGGTCAGAATTTACCCCAAGTTTCCCAGCTGCTAAATGGCTCCAGAGCCTGTGCCATTTTTCAATGTGCCAAAGTAAACCTCCATCTGAAGTCACAATGACTTAGATTTAAAGCAGCCACATCCAGATGGTCTTTGTAAGAAAGGACCTGTGCCATCTAGGAGAGGTGACATTGTTACCTTGTTACTTGGTAACTGCCACTGAGTCCATGCTGACACATGGTGACCCCCCTGTGGGTTTCCAGACTGTAACTATTTACGGGAGTAGGAAGCCCAGTCTTCCTCCCTCAGAGCTGCCGGTGGCTTGGAATAGCCAATTGTACAGATGGCAGCCCAGCAAGTGACCACCACACCAAGGAAGTTTCAACACAGTCAAGTAGAAAAGGCACAACTCTAGATAGCTGAGGGGGGTAGGGAAAGACAGAGAATATATATTAGATTTAAAATGCAATTGACTGGGTGTTAATTAGCTAGGCTTAATAAATGAGATAAATAACAGGATGTAATTACCCATTGTGTAAAGAGGACCCTAGGTGCTTCCCTTAGTGGTAACCCCCTGTGGATTGTTATGCTAATTCTCACGGAAAGGTAGAAAGAGCTACAATTCTTATCTGGAGAAATACCTGGGGGTGGGGGTGGGGCAGTGGCTGGATTTTGCTGTGTCCCTTTTGTATACTGATTCTCTATACAAAATAATCAAAAACAAAAGGCCTTCAAACGAGGATGGAGAAGAAAGATTGGAGAGTATAGTGGAAATGTGTCATCTAGGCAAGGTACAGGCTCAGTATGCAAAAGAGTGCGGGGCTTGTCTGAGCTGCTCCTCTACAGGTGTCTTCTCTGAAGGTAGTCTCACTGACAAGCTAGGGGGATTCCTTTGGCTCCCCTGTTAGTCCTTTCCAGGGTTGGTAACCTAAGTATTCCCTCCAACTGGGAGAAGGCTGCTCAAGCTCCAGTTTCAGGAGACCATCTTTAAAACAAAACAAAACAAAATTCTATTGGGGGCTTGTAAAACTCTTATCACAGTCCATATATTCATCCGTGTGTCAAGCACATTTGTATATTTGTTGTCCTCATCATTCTCAAAACATCTGCTTTCTACTTGAGCCCTTGGCATCAGCTCTTCGTTTTTCCCCTCCCTTCCTCACCCTCCCTCCCTCATGAATCCTTCATAATTTATAACTTAGTATTATTTTGTCATATCTTACACTGTCCAACATCTCTCTTTACCCACTTTTTTGCTGTCCGTCCCCCGGGGGCGGATTATATGTAGATCACTGTGATTGATTCCCCCTCTCTATCCCACCTTCCCCTTCCCCTCTTGGCATCGCTATTCTCATTATTGGTCTTGAGGGATTTATTTATTCTGAATTCCCCATGTTTAACTCTGATCTGTACTAGTGTATATCCTCTGGTCTAGTTGGATTTGTAAGATAGAATTGGGATCATGAGAATAGGAGGGAGGAAGCTTTAAAGAACTAGAGGAAAATTGTATGTTTCATCAGTGCTATAATGCACCCTGACTGACTGGTCTCTTCCCTGAGACCCTTCTGTAAGGGGATGGTCCATTGTCTAGAGATGGGCTTTGAGTCTCCACTCCACACTCCGCCTCATTCACAATATGATTTTCTGTTCTTTGATGCCTGACACCTAATCCTATCGACATCTCATGATCACACAGGCTGGTGTGCTTCTTCCATATGGACTTTGTTTACCTTCAAGCCTTTAAGACCCCAGATTTTACATCTTTTGATAGCTGAGCATCATCAGCTTTCTTCACCACATTTGCTTATGCACCTGCTTTGTCTTTAGCGATTGTATCGGGAAGGAATGCCAGTTTAATAGAACAAAGTGTCCTTGCATTGAGGGAGTACTAGAGTCCAGGTCCAATGTACATCTGCTACCTTATTAGTAAACCTATAAATACATGCACATAAATCTATTTCCCCGTTGTCATGTATCAAGATATTTACATATTCACATGCCTGCATTTGACCTCTATAAATGCCTTTTGCCTGCTAGTTCTTTCCTCTACAAAAAAACCATCATTTCAACTATGTGAGTTGATCTATCTCATACAGTGCCAGAGGTTTTTTAAATTTTGTTAAAATAGTTTAGTTGAGGGCTGAGCCCCGGTGGCGTAGTGGTTGTGCACGGGACTGCGGCCCACTGGGACGGAGGTTCAATTCCAGCAGTGGGGCTGGGCCTCCTATCCCACCACCGGGAGCAGTGATGCCCCCCCCCCCAAAAAAAAATAGTTTAGTTGATGTGGATCTTGTCATTCAGAAATGACTGGTCCTTTTCCTCTTCTGTCAGTGTATCTGAACAGCTCAGAAGTAGGGATTTTAGAATGTCTAAAGCCACTGAGCAATTGCAGAGAACCCAGTCATTCCAAGCAAAGCTTAGACCCCAAGCTGACATTTCTGTCTGCACTGCTCAGCACATGGTCAAGTTGTGATATGGGTACCATGAGCCTCATCTTCCACTGCCACGGAGTCATTACTGACTCAGAGAGACACCTGTGGGTTTCCAAGACTATAACCATTTATGGGAGTGTAAAGTCCAGTCTTTCTTCCCCAGAGCCAACCATGGATTTGAATGCTTGACCATGAGGGTCACAGTCAAACACTAAACCACTATGCCTTCAGAGCTCCACGGAGCATCATCAGTTACCGTCAAGTCGATTCTAACGCATGATAACTTTTCTTTTCCCCTCATGATAAATTTTTTTGTATGTCCAGAGTAGAATTGTGTTCAGTGGGGTCTACAGAGCTCTTTTTTTCTAAATCGATACCTAGGGTGGCTCCTCTAACAATGCCAACTTTTGGGCCTACTTATTTGCCCAGCAGTTAAGGTAACGTGCGTGGCTCCTGGATTCTTTCTGCTGATTTCCCTTCTCCTGGCCTGTTCACCTCCCATATCCTCTCAATTTCCTCCATACATTTCCAGCCCAGGTGAAAATTTGTGACCGTTCTAACAGAAATTGTAGTCCTTATTTCTTTGATATATCTCTAACATATACTCCCCCCCCCCACACAGACTCATTTATTTCTTACAGTTTTCTGCACAGTGATTTTTAAAAACTCTTTTGTGTAAGCTATTTCCTTGATGAAGTGGCAGGCTCCAATTATACTACTGAGCAAGCCTCTCAGAGGTCACAGAACACAAAGACACTCCAACCAAATGAAGATGATTCAATCGTGTGTTTCATGAATCCATGTAAATTACTCCATGGAAAACAAAGGGAAAACATCGGGAGGTTTGCACACTTAGGATAGGATTCAAGTGAGTAGAAGGACTATACTACCTGAGTCCTTAATCAAGGATCATGTGCCCTGTCTCTTTCTCAGTCACATCCACCTTTCCTGCTGATGGTGCTGAGACTGAACAATGAAAATCAGCCAAGAAAACTATTGGAAGACATTGTATACTTGCTCTAGCAGAGAGATGAAGGAGCAGCTATATATCAAGAAAGTGGCTCAGAGGGTGGCACAAAGTGGGTAAACCCAGTCTGGAGCAAGTTTGTGGATCAAAATATAAGCTGGAGGCTCCTTTTGACTTATGTAGCTATGGGGGCTGATGAACCAGGAAGCAAGATCCAAGGCTGATGGTTCCCAGGTTTGAAGGGCAATATGACAGGCTGTTGCCTCAAGTCAACTTTTTTTTTTCAAACACTTTGCAGGATTCACTGCTATTGGAGTCTCTGGTTGCCAGTTGCTGCTCATTTCTCTGGTTTTGATGTTTGCTGCTCAGATACCCTGGAGCGATCCATTCAGGTCATCAACCTCTCCCTAGTACACCCTGGCCACGACCCTTAAGCTTCAGTTCTATCAACTCTGAGAGCTTTAGGCACTCCCTAAAGCAGCGGGTTTAATCCTCTCATGTGTGTTACAGGAGCTTCTGACCAAAGTAGCTATTTCCTCTCAACTGAGGAGCACAAAAGGTGATCACATTGAAATGAATTTATGTGTGTAGATAGCTGCTCAGACCAGAGTCCAAGCTAAAGCATATGCTTCCTGGACAGATATATCCCCCCCACTTTCAGAAAGGATATTTTTCAAGTTTCTAATAGTCAGAATATTAGGTCAGACAGAAGTTTTTCTTTCTTGAGCACTCATGTACCAAGTCTGATCATGAATCTTTTATATAGAGGAATGGCAACATATGTGATGCTCAAGTGTACTTTCATGCTGGAATACTTAAAGACAGAGAGTAATGTATCATTCTTTGTGGGCACGGATTTCACCGTGTGACATTTAGCGGTGTTGTTACATTTTAAAGTGAGTAAAATAAAGAAATAATTCCTAAGCATTGCCCTGATTTTTTCCGTGAACTGCATCCTGTTTGAAGAACTCCAGACACTGGAATGCTAAAAATACAGATTTTGTGCTGTAGTTACAGAAAAGAGTTCCTGTTCCAGTGCCTTCACAACAAAAATGTGGGAAGCCGATTTAAGCCTTCCGGATAGGGCATCTCTTGCTAAGACCTTCTTCTTACATAAATTTTCCCAAGATTTTGCCTGTAGAAGATGAACTGTGAGTGGGTAATTTATCGTTTCCTAAGACACCATTTCTGCACTATTCCTCCCTGTCTAGTCTCATTTTTCTAAAGCCCCTGCTTAGTCGTGCACTCCCTGTGCCTTATAATTCAAAGACATCTCTTCTCTCTTTCTGTGAATGCTGGCTCCCATTAGCTCATGACAAGATGCACTCAAATGCTCACAAAATTCAGAGGCCAATTTTCTTTACCTTCCATTTGGTTCTTGTCACCTGTCAATGTATCTTCAGTCCATCATCACTTTTGAAGGCCATTGGTAAATCGATCGGTGGCATTGGTAGACATAACAGGAGTACATGGCAGCAGGCCCATTGCGTTTCTCTGTCACTAATACAGAATAAGAGAGTCCAGTGGCACTGTGGGTCACACATTGAGATGCAACCCCAAAAGCCACCTCAAAAGAGAAAGATGGGGTTGTGGGCTTCGTCAAGGTCTCAGAAAACCTAAGAAGCTTCTCTTTTCTTTTCTCTGGGGTCACTATGAATTGGAAGCAGTTTGATGGTAGTGGATTTGGTTTGGGTTTAGTTTATTACAGAAAACGAGAGCCATTGCTCAGATTCACCAAAAGGAAGAGAAGCCTCATGTCCCAGGCAGGCAACATCCTCAAAGTCAACTTGGGCCTGGCTCTCCATGTTCTTCCTCCTTCAACTCCTGTTTTGAAACAAGACAGACTCGTTGTTGCCAGGATAATTAGAATCAAAAAGCAAGTGGACAAAAACATAGGCCACGTGAGGAGTTTTATAACTGTGGTACCTGTAATTTCATGTCAACTTGATAAGTAAAGTGAATGGGTAGAGTTTAGTCTGTCAATCATGTCACAGCCTGATGTTGTCCCCTGATGAGTGTAGCCTTCTCAGGAGGATTCAGGGAACTTCCTCTCCTTTACCTTCTAGGTGGGCCACATACTCTTACTCTGTCTGTTTCACCTTCCTGTTGAGGAGCTGTGTGGAGACCCTCACCAGCGATGATGCTTCCACTGCCACTGGATCCACAAGACTTTTCACCCACTGGCCTGTGATTTGCCTGCACTTGGCATCATTGCATGTGTTTCTTGAGTCTAAAGAGGACTTTATAGATGAGTATCAGACAAATGGGCTAATATCAGACTTACAGACTTGTGGACTGGACTGGGATGTTTTCTCAAGATGCTATTAGTCTATGATATAAAACTCTCTTACACCTACATGAGTGTCTCTGGCTTTGTTTCTCTAGTCAACCCACCCTAACATAATAGCTTAAGCATGACGTTATTTTAGGGGCTTTAGCAATACCCACTTAGGCAAGAGACTTGATAGCACAGTAGATTAGGTATTGGGCTGCTCCCTACAGATCAACAGTTTTAACCCACTAAAGGGTGCAGCAGTCACACTACTGGTTCTCAGTCATAACCAGTATCTCCAGCCCCTTCTCTATCCCCACCTAACTTAACATGACACCTTGCCTTCTCAAGATGTCTCACAGAAACCTTCTCCCTCTCTTCACCATTCTGCTGGCGCCAATTGGGATGTGGAGAAGTGGGGGAAGTGCAGCTTCTGTTTAGACCTGATAATTTATTTCTGTCTCAAACATTTATTTTTTATTTTTACTTATTTATTTTTTGGGGCATCACTGCTCTCCGGCGGTAGGAGTAGGAGGCCCAGCCCCACTGCTGGAATTGAACCTCCGTCCCAGTGGGCCGCAGTCCCGCGCACAACCACTATGCCACCGAGGCTCAGCCCTCAAACATTTATTAACTAGGATTCCTTTGCTCACTCTCTCTCTCTCTCTGTCTGTCTTTCTTGACCTTCTCAGGTGACTGCACGACCATCTCTCTGTCTCTTCCTCTCTCTAGCCTTCCCCTTCTTTCAGCTACTCTTTACTCTGTCTGTTGATATCCCCTCACCCTGCCCCCCTTTACTCTCATTCCATTCTTTTTTTTTTTTTTTTTTGTGGCATCACTCATTCCATTCTAAATACCCAGACAGGTTGTTAACTTTAATAAAACCTGTCTATTAAAACCTATGCTCTGGGTCTGCTTTCCTTTTATTCCGGTTCTAACACCTATCAGCCTCTCTGAGGGAGAAATAGGAGGTTTTACAATCTCATAAACTCATAGGAGCTGTCAGTTGCAATACATAATGAACCTAGAGCAGTGGTTCTCAACCTTTCTAAGACCGTGACCCTTTAGTACAGTTTCTCATGTTCTGGTCACCCACCAACCATTGCATTATTTTCACTGCTACTTTATAACTGTAATTTTGTACTGTTATGAATGTGACAACCCTGTGAAAGGGTCATTTGATCCCTAAGGGGGTCGCGACCCACAGGTTGAGAACCACTGCCCTAGAGTGTCCCCTAGGATCTCTGAGGTGTAATCCACTTGTTTCCAGTGGGTTTTGGTTCTGATCTATCAGTACCTGTAAGGAGCCTTGATGTATTTAGGGATTCAAACCCAGCAGCAGCTCTATGGGAGAAGGAGGCTACCTGTTCCCTTGAAGATGTAAGCGTCAGAAATTTAGACAGAGCTGCCATCAGTTGGAGTTGATTGGATGATAATGGATTTGATTGGGTTTTGGAGGTCAATTCCTACTGTTCCTCGACCAGTTGGCCTCTTGGGTTTAATATCATCCTGATACTTTCAATAATTCATTGCAAAACCCTAACCCTAACCCTAAGGTAGCTCTGTGCTGTAGAGAGGACTTGGGTTTTAGAGTCAGCTGAACTTGGGTTTGGGCCCCAGCTCTGCTCTTCTTTGTGACCTGAGACAGGTGACATGAGCTTTGGAGTAAGCTGGAGCGGTCAATGGACTACGCTTTCCAAAGCCCAAGGGTTCAGGAGAGGATGCAGAAAGAGTCCAGCATGGCACCTGGCCCAACATCCATTTATGTTGCCTCAAGGATAGAAATTTATTTCTCTGGGGTCTTCCACGACATACCCACTCATAGATCACACAGCTGGATTTATTTCAAGGACAATGACAGTTCTCTCCTAGATCAATCACTCACCATATCTCTGAACTTCCTGAGGAGAACTCAGTCTCCGAAGATGTTCATCCCTGCCTGCTTCCCATACTATCAGCCATGCCTGCTGGTGCTCCAGCCTATTCCCCTTTGGCCTTCTCCACAGCAGCTCCTTCCCCTGTTGGTCTTGGAAGTGGGAAGGGCACAGAAGTCTCTGCTCTCCCTAAGATGTTGGTCCCAAGGCAAGCAGGGGGAAGAAAGGAAGTCTTGTGGTGAAGATAGCAGTGGCCCCTGAAATAGAAGGACACTGACCTTGGATTTGTGCCAAGTCACACCTACTTGCACTAGTTTTCAGTGATGAGCAATTTCCTGGTTAGGAAAGGCGACTTGTTCTCTTGCTGGCCGAGTCAGAAGCAATTGCTACAGTAGGTTGAGGAGAGCAAAGAAGATGGCTGAGGATGCCAGGTGAGTTGGGGGAGCTTGGCTGTCTTTGTTGTACAAGGTAGCCCATGGAGGTGCTCCATGTAGAGGGCGAACGAGTTTCTCAATCTGGGGAGGTGTTACAGTGTGGCTGGCACCAACCGCCTTCTAAGCACATGCCCACATCACTCCCAAGCCTGACCTGGCTCAGGCGGTCAGGGTGGGGGTAAGGATGGATGAATCCCCTCTTGTTAGGGTCACTACACAGGGCAGGCCATGGCTGCAAGGAGCAAGCTGACTCTTGGGTGGCCACCCCCTCTTCTGTCTGCCAGGTCTGCCTTGCCTTGCCGGCTGACTACTAGTTACTGTTATCTTGAGAGAGTATGGGAAAGAGAAGACATGAATGAGCAACAAGACTCTTTTACTCAAAAGCATTCTTTTTCTTCCCATTACAATGAAAAAGACAAAAGAGTCCCAGGGCCTTGGCAGCTCAAATGCAGCAGCGGCTCTCCAGGAGCAAGGCTGGGTAGCTCCCACGACCACCAGAGGGCAGTGAGGCCTCCCCCCAAAACCAAAAAAAACAAAACAAACAACAACAACAACAAAACTGTTTAAAGACAGAAGTTTCAATAAGCGTGGGCCACATCCCATAGCCCCATGTCTGCTGGCAGTTTTGCAGCAGAGTGGGGAAGGAAGGGTAGAATGGAAGTGGACTCTGCAGTCTCTCTCCTCTTACTTGCTGGAAGACACAGATGTCCTTAGGCTTATTGCTCCTTAGCCAAGCCTGTCCTTGTGGCCGAAGTCTTTCCCCCACCAAATGGTAGGCACTGGGGCCTGTCTTAAACTAGTTCTGTCCAAGGCCCAGGCCTTGTCATTCACCACCATTTCCCTGTTTTCACACTAGATCTCTTCCTGGGCTAGGCTCTGGCTGCCTGAGTCTCCTTTTGCTTCCCTGGGTCGATGGTCAGGCCCTTCCTTTGTGTGGTAGGATGCTGCCCTTACTTATCTAACAATAAGTTCAGTGAATATAAATATAGATTACCACACTGTGGCAGTTACATAATCTCCTGTCAACTGGCGAAGGGGTAGAGTCTAGCCTGTTGATCACGTCACAACTTGATGATCTCATTCGGAGGAATTACAAAGATAAATAGTTGCCTGGAGGCCAGATGCACCTAGACACTCTCTGCTTTGTCTCCCTCTGAGACATTCCTTTGGAAGGCCACATGAAGCTATGCTGATGGCAGTCAGAGGCTTAGAGCTGGAGGGGCCAGTACTGAGGTGCTTCTACAGCATGGGAGCCACAAAACTTTCCGCCCACTGGCCTGTGATCTTCCTGCACTCACCATCATGGCATATGCTGCATGAGTCTGAAGATGACTTTAGAGATGTATCAGATAGATGGGCTAATATGAGACTTATGGACTTGATCTGAACTGGACTGGGATGTTGTATTCATATATAGTTATTCTTTTATAAAAAGCTCTTTCTTCTACACTTATGAGTGCCCATGAATTTATTTTTCTAGTCAACTCAGACTAACACACACTTCAAAATTCACTGCCATTGAGTCAATGTGACTCATAGCCACCCTACAGGATGGGGAAGAACTGCCTCTGTGCATTTTCTGGATGGTAACTCTTGATCGGAGTAGAACATTCCTTCTTTATCCTGAGGAATAGCTGGTGGTTTTGAACTGCTGACCTTGCAGCTAACAGCCCAACAATTAACCACCACCTCTCTACCTTTGCTTATTCATTGGATGATAGCCCTCCGGTTTGGGCACTGTGCCTGCACCCTGAGTGACTCTCTCTGTGTTGGTACAGCGCAGGCGGGTCTGAGTGGCTCCCACTGTGAACTGTTCAAGGCGATTTGCATTTTCAGCCCCTTTCCACCCCACTCCTGTCCTGTGGCCCATTTTAACTGGGTTAATACCTCCAGGCTACCAAACTGCCACTGAGGATTCAAGCATGCTTCCTGGTTCTGATGTGCCCACAAGCCTTGTGGCCTAGGGGGAGGGGGTTGTCACCCGGTAGAAGCACACAGGCAGTCATGGCCTCTCTCAAAGCAGCTGGGTCAGTGTCCCTCCTCTTCTTTAGTTACTTAGCCGGCAGCTTGTTGTCCTGTTTCGCTGTCTCTAAGCCTTCTGATTTTGACTGTATCTCGACTGAGAGATGGCACAGTCGTCCAGCTATGCTCCTTACCCCGGGTCTCCCCTCACTCTAGTGCCTCTTACACCCTGCTGTGGGATCAATCCGAAACAGCACTGACCCAGCACTCCCAGATGAAACATGTTGGATGGGCCTTTGCTGCATACCCCATGAAGTCCAAGCTTTTAAACTGACCCTGGCACCTCCACCCCCTTTGCTAACATGCCCCACTGAGGTCGGGAGCCAGCCTTTGCTCTGTGCCCTGGAGCTGTGTACCTTCCCCAGGACACATTGCTGTTTACATCCTGAGTGCTTTGGCTCCCATGCTCTCTCCTGGGAACAGTTTCAGCGGAGCGTTGAGCATGCACATAGGAGCAGCTCCCTGCGTGGCAGCTAGTTCAAGAGAGCCTTAGGCAAATCATCCTGGTCCTTTATGAAGGACTCCCCACCCCCACCCCCAAGTCAATGATACAAAACCAGAATCATGAGTTTCCTCAAATGAACAACAGCAAGAAGACAAACCACCCAAATTAGAAATGGGTAAAAGACACGGACAGGAAGAGACATTTCACCAGAGAGGACAGAGGTTCAAGAGACCAACAAACATGCAGCTGGTAGAGAAAAAGATGCACATCATTATTAGCCATTAGAAAGATGCAAATCAAAGCTACAATCAAATATTATCTCGCTCCGATTAAAATGGCACTGATTAACACACCCCTCCCCCCAAAAAAAATCCCTGGAGAGCAATAAATGCTGATAAAGACGTGGGGAGATTGGAACATGTATACAATGAAAAATGACACAGCCCCTGTGGACAACAATGTAACACTGCCTCAAAAAATGAGGATTAGAACGGTCTGATGATCTAGCAGCTGCCGTCCTACAAGTCACACAGACACGTGCCTGCACACCGACAACCATTGCCACCCTAGTCACAATAGCACAGGATGAAAGCAACCTACGTGACCAGCAGCAGATGAAAAGATAAACAGAATATGAAGGTAATACCGTATTCTCAAAACCTCTTAAAACAGGGATGAATCTAGAGGACCTCGGTAACTTACGTCAACTACAAATAACTGCTATTGCTGTAGCCCACATTTGGAAAAGGCAAAACTAGACATATACGGAAATGAATTTTTTTTTGGGGGGGGGGGGCATCCCTGCTCTCCAGTGGTGGGAGTAGGAGGCCCAGCCCCACTGCTGGAATTGAACCTCCGTCCCAGTGGGCCGCAGTCTCGCGCACAACCACTACGCCACCGGGGCTCAGCCCCAGAAATGAATTTTAAAAGGTGGTTAGAGAGAGGAGGAAAAGGAAGGGGAGGGTTACTCTTTGGATAGTAGATACTTGATATTTTGGGGAGATAGGAAAGACAATATTGAATATAGCTCAAGTGTACACAGCTAGGTAAATGATGACACGAAAACGTGCACAAGAATGGGAATGTTTGTAGTAAATATAGCATGTGCAATTTCACAGCAACTGAAAGAAGAGCCAGAAATGTACATATGAGGGGGTACTAACAAAATGGGGAAAAACAACAATGGAATTTTTTTTATCATCTTCAACGTACTCTTAATTACATTTAATACATTTGTCAAATCTGCAATTCCATTTTCGGAAACATTTTTCCAAATTCATCCATTTGGATGGCTGATAGCAACCCCTGTTGTTTTCTCCACTTCTTCTACATTGTCCAAATGCTGTCCTTTCACATCCCTCTTCATGCTCAGAGACAAAAGGAAGTCACAGGGAGTGAGGTCAGGTGAGGAAGCTGTGTGGAGCAAGAGCAGCATGCTTTTTTTTTTTTCTGCCCCAAATTGACACACTCAGATGGTTACACAAGCAGGCGCATTATCGAGGTGGCAGAGCCTGTCCCCATCTGCCACAAATCAGGCTTTTTTTGTTGCTGTTGCACACTGTTATGCAATCTTTTCAGAACCTCTAAATAGAAACCTTGACTAACAGTCTGTATGACCTCCAAATGCACAAGTCAACATTTTCATCTGCTCAGGAAGTTGACAGACATCCAGAATGAGGTTTGTCCTCAATCGATATTTTACCTTTTGGAAACAAGAAAACCACTCATACCCTGGAGTTTTTCCCATAACTGTCTTACTAAGCTGCATACAATATCACAACAATTTCTGCAGCATTCTTCCTGAACAGAAAACAAAATTTGACAGCCACGCACTGTCCTCTTAAATTGGCCATCACAAAAAATGAGGCTCAAGCAAAAAAATGCTTTTATGAAAAAATTCATGGTGACCATAGAGAATCTTCTCAGGGGATTCCACTGGGTGCACTAACTCTGAGCAAGTTGCTGGCTGCACATCTGGTGGGGAAAAATGCATACTATGAAAGCTCTGCTCCACCCAACACAATTTTGTTTTTTGGGGGGTAATCCCTTCATCTAAATAATAAATGACATAGGACACACAATGATGATACTCCCAGGACACAACCCAATAACTCATGAGATAGGTTTACAGAGTTGGAAGGCTTAAAACCATAGTCTCATGAAACAACTGGCCGAATATGGCTTATAAACCTTATATTCCACATTCTAGTTTGCTGAGGCACAACTGGGGCCTTCAAAGCTGACGATAGGCGTTTGGAGATAACACATAGTGATCTACTGGTCTCTATTTGTCCAGAGCAAAAGAGAAAGAAGGAAACTAAAAACGTAAAGAAGAAATTTGTTTGCAAGACTAATTGTTTACACAAACCATGCCCTCATGTACCCTCAGACCAGGAAAACTAGATTATGCCACTCCGGCCACTGGGACAGGTTGCGTAGAGATTGGGAGAAAAATGTAGAACAAAAATCAAATTTTTTTTTAAAAAACAGATTTTATTGTGGTAATGATTCAACAACTTTTCTTGATATGACTGCGCTATATGACGTGTATTATGTCCTAATAAAACTGTTTACAGAAAGACCAGATTTACTGGATCCATTGAGACCAGGGAAACCACAGCGACTATCACCCTGAAATCACCTTTAAACATGGAACTGAAATCATTCTTATAGGGCCACCTTTCAGTGAAATAACAGATTGGTTCATAAAATAAACAATATCAACCCTAAGGGCTGTGCTTCTTTAAACAAGTGTTTATCTGAGGCCAAATGGGCAACCTTCACTCAAGCTAATAGGGAAGATAAAGACAGCTCAGGGAATCTAGACTGGTGGGAATGGAACAATCCAAAGGACATCATGAAAAGGCTGGAACATTCGTAAAAATGCCTGTCAGGGTGAGGGGGTCCCTAACACTTGAACAGGTTCTCAGGAGCAACTTTGTGATTGTGGAAAATATTACAGACAGACAGTGGGGCACAGGGGCTCCTCGTCCCATGTCAGGACTGAGAGAGAGAATGTATTTTCCAATGGGTGTATATAACGGGGCTTTTGGATCTTCATAAATATGCATGTCATACAGCTAACATATGAAATATATGTTAGTAGGAAATATCAGTGGATAACATAATAAACCAGCAATGAGATGAATCATTGTCTTTACCTAGGGCTAGTTGACCTCAAATCCCCCTGAGATGCCAGTGGGTTGCTACATTTATGGTGAGTGGACTATAGTACCTAATTGCTTTTACCTACAGATAAACTTTAGACATTGTGAAGTCGCCAGGCACAGAAATGGTCCAATCTCATAACCGTGAGTCTTCCCCCACGTGAGTCGGTTTTCCAGACCCATAATTATGAGCTTGGAAACTTTAACTGCATTACATTCTCATCCAGTCCCTCAGTTAACTACAAATGCCATTCAATGATAGCCATAAAAAATTATCAAAAGGTAGCTAGTAAAACTCTGATATCTAAAGTGGGCAAGGATGGCACAAGAATTGAGAACTACAGACCAATATCCCTAATGAACATCAATAAAAAAATCCTTAAGAAAATATTGGTCAATAGAATACAAAAGTGTATAAAACAAGTAATTCACCATGACCAACTGAGATTCACATCAGGGATACAGGGATGGTTCAACATACGAAAGACCATTAGTATTATTCACCACATTGACATGGAAAGTTATAAGAACCACATGATAATATCAATTAATGCAGAAAATGCGTTTGGCAACATCTAACATCCATTCCTGTTTAAGACATTCAAGAATATAGGATTGTAAAGAAAATTTCTCAATATAATGCAAGCTATATATGAATATCTAACAGCCAACGTGGTAGTTAATGAAGAAAAGAAGGAAACAATCCCTCTGAAAATGCAGAGCAGACAAGAATGTCCCTTGTCCCCACTCCTATTTAACACTGTAGTAGAGGTCCTAGCTAACAACATAAGGCAAAGAAAAGACATCAAAAATAGTAGTCTGGGGAAGGAAAAGGTGAAACTATTGCTATTCACAGATGATATGATTTTATATATGAAAGTCCTAAAAACTCCACAAGAGGAGTGCTGGAAGCAATAGAGGAATATGGTAGAGTGGCAGAACACAAGATTAACAAGCAGAAGTCTATCAGACGGCTATATACATTGGACAAGGACATGGAAGAGGGGATCAGAAGGTAGTACCCTTCACAATAGCCAAGAACAAATTGAAATATTTAGGAATATACCTGACTAAGAAACCAAAAGATTTATATGAGGAAAACTACAAAACACTATTACAAGAAACCAAGGGTGACCTCACAAATGGAAGAATAGCCCATGCTCGTGGACCAGAAGACTCAATATAGTAAACATGTTAGTTCTGCCAAAGGCACTATTTAAGTTCAATGCTATCCCAATACAAATACCATTATTTTTCTTCAAAGAATTGGAAAAACTGATTACCAACTTCATATGAAGTGAGAAGAAGCCCAGAATTAGCAGAGAACTTCTCAAGAAGAAGGACAAAGTTGAAGGGTTTGCTTTACCTGACTTTAACACCTATTATACAGCCACAGTGATCAAAACAGTATGGTAAGGGCATAATTACAGACACTCAGACCAAAGAACTGAAAACCCAGAAATAAAATCATAAACATACATTCAACTGATCTTTGATAAGGGCCCCAAAATTATCAAATGGGAAGGGGATGCCATTTTGAAAAAGTGGTGCTGGAAAAAATGTATATTTATCTACAGAAAAATGAAGGAGGACTCTTACCTCATTCCATGCACAAGAATAAACTCAAGGTGGATCACAGACCTTGAGGTAAAACCCCAAAAAACTATTAGAGGCATCAATGAGGGAATTGGGACAAACCTGAGAAATTTGGCTTAGAGAATGCATAGGCTATCAGAAATATGGAAGGACATGAACACAGAGGAGACACAAATTGACTAGTGGGATACACTGAAGATAAAACACCTGTTTTTATCAGAGTATCTTTCTTTACACTGAAGAATTTACCAAGACTAATAAGAGAGCCCATAGAATGGGAAAACATATTTAGCAATGACACATCAGACAAAAGACTTACTACGAAAATCTACAATACTCTGATAACTTACAATAAGAAAAAAACTAATTGCCCACGGGGAAAGTGGGCAGGGGACCTGAATAGAATTTTCACAAGGGCAAAAACTCAAATGGACAATAAACATGTTTGCGATCATAAGAGAAGTGCAAATTAAAATAACTGTGAGATATCACCTAACACCCCAAAGATAGCCCAATTTAAAAAAATCAGAAAGTAAAGTGTTGGAAGGGCTGTGGGGAGATAAGAACTCTTGTCCACTGCTGGTGGACCTGTAGGTATGTATAGTCATTATGGAAATCAACTTGGTGATATCAAAAACAGATGGAAATTGAGCTACCATATGACCCAGCAACTCCCCCCTCTTGGGCATTTACCAGAAGAGACAAGAAACAAGCCATGGCCAGATTTCTGTGCTCCCAATGTTCATCAAGGCACAGCTCAGAATTTCAAGGAGTTGGAAGCAACCACAATTTCTTTCAACAGAAAAAAAAAACAAAACTGTGGTATAAAAATACAAAGGAGTACTACACATCCCTAAAAAGCAGTGATGACTGCATGAATCACATCTTTGCATTGGAAGAACTGGAGAAAATTATGCTAAGCAAAGCAAGCCAAGCATGAAAGAACAAGTACAACATGAGTCTACTGAGGTACACTTTAAAATGCACTGGGGAAAAGCTGCCATATACATACATTCCTGGGATGAGGTTCAGGTACTATAACAGAAGCCATAGCCAATCCAGGGATACATGTGACCAAAAAGGAGGGGAAAGGAAAGCGGAGAAAAAAGGCTGAGATAGCAGAGGAACAGGGCCCTAACCAACCCAAGGGGAAGGTATGGTTCAGATCTGTACAGGACAGGGAGAGAAGGATCAGATTCCAACCCGGCGTGCCAAGACATGAATGCAACACAGCAGCATGAAGCAGAGAACCAAAGAGACATCTTGAGGGCCAGTCCTGATCCCAGTTACGTGGACCACCTCCCACCCACTCCCCTGACAGAAGAATGCACTTCAGAGGACAGCACAGAAGTTATAGCACAGGGCGAGGAGTGCTGCTTATCAGGAGCAAATGAAGAGGGAAGGAGAGAGAGTGGAATACATCCTGGCTCACCAGGCCTCAAGGAAGATATTCCTTCTTAGAGCAGCCAGTGCAAAGAGAGGACCATAGGGCCGGCTCCAGCATAAGACATGACATCACTCAATGACCCATAGTGCTATGGGGGCAACACTGGAGGCACAGAGCAGGAATCATGCCTGATCTGATCCCACTGCACTAGGGGGCGGGGAGTAAACACTAAAGGTGTACATCAGCAACAAGAGGAGCAAAGCAACGAAGTCCCCAAGGAATACAAAAAAATAGACTTGGAGTTAAGGTGTGGCACCCCATTAGACTCTACTGGAAAATACTCATAAAGATCAATAGAGAGACCTGGAACTATTTATAAGTTTTTCCTTTTTTTGCTGTTTGTTGTTGTTTTGTTTTTATCTCCTTTTGTTGCTATCTTTACTTTGTCTTGTTTTTGTGCTCATTATTGTCTCTGCATATCTAGCTAAATAAGATAAGCAGGGTAAACAATCCAGAGAAGAAAACGATGGAACTGCCAGTTCAGGGGGACATGACAGAGGGGAAGGCAAGGGGAAGGAAAAGGGGTGCCAGCTAACTCAGGGACAAGGGAACAAGTGATATAAAATCAATGGTGAGGGAGGCATGGGATGCCTGGTGGGGACTGAGCAAGAGCAATGTAGTTGAGAGGAATCACTGAAACCAAAATGAAGGCCAAAAATGAGAGTGGGATAAGAGGAAAGTAAAAGGAAATAAAAGGGATAACTAGGAGGCAAAGGGCACTTATAGAGGTGTAAATACAGGCATGTACATATGCAAATACATTTATTATATTTATATTATTATTATTATTATTTTTTTTGGGGGGGGTTTTAGGGCATCACTGCCCTGGTGGCGGGAGTAGGCGGCCCAGCCTTTTGCCTCTGTGGAGCTGGAATTGAACCTCCATCCCAGTGGGCCGCAGTGCCGCGCACAACCACTACGCCACCGGGGCTCAGCCTTATATTATTATTATATATTATATTATTATTTATATATACAGATAAGGAAGTGATCTATGTACACATGTTTATTTGTTAATATTAAAGCAGCAGATGAACATAGAGCCTCTACTGAAGTATTCCCTCAAGGCAAGAACACTTTGTTCTAATGACCCAGCATTCTATGATGCTCATCTTTCCTGACATGATGACTGAAGACAAAATGGGTGCATAAATATATGTGGTGAAGAAAGCTGATGGTGCCCTGCTATCAAAAGAGACAGTGTCTGGGGTCTTAAAGACTTGGAGGTAAGCAAACAGCCAACTAATTGAAAAGCAACAAAGCCCACATGGAAGAAACACAACGGCCTATGTGATCTTGAGATGTACATGGGATCAAGTATCAGGCATCAAAGACTCAGAACAAAAAATCGATGTGAATGAGGGGGAATGCAGAGAGGAGACCCCAAACCCATCTGTAGACAGTTGAACATGCCCTTACAGAGAGTCACAATCAGTCAGGCTGCTGTTCAGCACTCACGAAACACACCACTTTCCTCTAGTTCTCCCCACACGATCATCACCCCACAATCTACTTTATAAACTGGCTACACCCGAGCAAGTACATGGGTCTAGATAAGAGATCTCAACACAAAGAATCCAGGACAGATAAAACTCCTCAGGATCAGAAATGAGGGTTACCATACCAGGAGGGAAAAGGAAAGGGGGGGAGGGGGAACTGCTCTCAATGATCTACATATAGCCCCTTCCCAGGGAGTCAGACAACAGAAGAGTGGATGAAGAGAGATAGCGGTCAGCGTAAGACATGAAAAAAAACACATTAATTTATACATTATCAAGGAATCATGGCGGGTGGTGGGGATGAGTTGATAACAGGAGTTCATGTAGAAAGAAAATGTTTTTTGAAAATCGTTAAAAGGGAACCTAATTTGCTGTGCAAACATTCAGCAACCATTTTTAAATTTTGTTTCACATGTTTTTCTGTGTGGGGAAGTCAGGATGGGTGGGTCTGTGGAGATGGTAACTGGATTCATGATTCTTGGGGGCATGGAAGGGAAGGTGGGGGGAATGTGGAGCCAACAGCATCCGGGCCAAGAGGAAGGAGAATGTTCCACCGTTGGTTGGGGCAGTGACTGCACAACCCGTCTTATTATGATTGAACTGCTGAATTGCATGGGATGTTAAGTTTAGCTCAATAAAATTAGTTTTAAAAAGAGAAGGAAAGAATAGGAGCAGTGGAGTAGCAGGCAGTTAGTGTACATTATAAACCTTCCAAACAGTATTGCTGAAGAAAGAAAGAGAAATACAGAGGTATATCCCTGTGTCCAGGGGCCTATTTATATGAGGCCAAGTCTGTGTTTCTCGATAATCTAATACATGTTAGGAATTGATGCCAAACACAACAAAGCTAGAGTGTAGCTCCTTGGGAAACACCCTCCCGCAGAGGAAATCAATCTACAAATAGTAATCATCAAAGTGACAAGTGTTCTAATAAAATACAGTACAAAGTTCTAAGGGGACCTGAAATAGGCAAAGAGGAACTTTGAAGCAGTCCGGGGAAATGCCATTTGAGCTGCTCTTGAAGGTTGCCAGATTAAATCAGAGACGAGAGAATGTTCTTGGTAGAAGAAAGGATGTATATGAAGGCATGGGGTGTGAGGGGCCTGGAATGTCTGCTGCAGAGGATGCTGGGAACGGAGTCTGGAGAGGATGTAGGGCACAGTGACAAGACTTGGGCAGAGTTTTTATCCTGGAGTCAATAGAAACACTGGACATCTTCAGCTCTGGGAATGACAGATTCGGATTTTATTTTGAGAAGGCGCGTCTGGTGTTTGGGGGGCAGAGACCAGTACAGAGCTTTTGCTTTTGTGAGTTACTGTCAAATCATTTCATGGCAACCCCGTGCAGAGTGAACCTGTCCCATAGGGTTTTCAAGACTGTGACCTTTTGAAAACAGATTGACAGGTCCCTCTTCTGACATTTTTTTGGGGGGGGGGGGCATCACTGCTCTCCGGTGGTGGGAGTAGGAGGCCCAACCTCTCTGCTGGATTTGAACCTCCGTCCCAGTGGGCCGCAGTCCCGCGCACAACCACTACGCCACCGGGGCTCAGCCCTCTTCTGACATTTTTGTGTGAGTTTGAACCACCAACTCTTTTCTTCTTTCAAAACTGTGTGTGTGTGTGTGTGTGTGTGTGTGTGTGTGTGTGTAAGGGAGGGGGGGAGAGAGAGAGAGAGAGAGAGAGAGAGAGAGAGAGAGAATGAATCAGGAGAACTTTACAGAGCAGAGCAATTTTCCATTCAACAATTCATACAGACGTTGTTTCATATTGTTTGTTGCAATTCCCACCATGTCATATCATTTATCCCATGTCTTCTTGTGTTTCTTATTTTCATCCTTCCTCCTTCATAACCACTCTGAATTTTGTACTTGGGTAAATGCTGCTTTTTGTATTTTAAATCGTTGATTAAGCTAAAGTGTGTATACCTCCCGAGTATTCTTTTCCCCTTAAAAACTCAAACACCAAATTGGTGGGCCTCAAGTCAGCTCTGACTCACAGTGAACCTACAGGACAGAGTAGAACAGCCCCTGGGGATTTCTGAGGCTGTAACTCTGCAAGGGAGCAGAAAGCCTCATCTTTCTCCCACAGAGCAGCTGGTGGCTTTGATCTGCTGCACTTGTGCTTAGCAGTCCATCACATAACCCACCACGACACCAGGATGCCCTGTTTCCTGTGATAGATGTGCCATTTTGCAGCTGAAAATTAAGCCACGGGGGTGAGTTCCAGACCTGAAGGCTGACTAAGTGTCACAGTTTGGGGATTTCCATTCATGTGTTTCTGAAATGGCCAACATTTCTGTTAGCTGTTGAGTGTATGACCGTTTGCCTTCCTGATGCAGCAAACAGAGACGCCCAGATTGAGTTCAGTGGCTCTGAGGTAGTCCATGACGGGAAGCCACCGGTGATGGCTTGAGCAGAGGACTTGATGAGGGGCAGCAGGCTCAAAGGTTTCTGGCTTGATCTGGGCCGTTGGGTTTGTTCTTCGTTCTATCAGCCTTGAGCCTCACATGGAACAGGTACTTGAAAACAATGTTTGTTGTTGTTTGTGCTTAATTCTAAAAACACCCAAAGTGACGTTTTAGATCGGTTTGTACAAATCAGGAGCCTCAATCCTAGAATATTTTAGATTATGAAGCCTCTCAGAGGTGCTCCCCAGAATGGACAGTCATGACATTGGACGTGTTCTCTGAGGGGCCGGGTCACCACATCTGGGGGTGAGAGTCAGTGACGAGCACATATTGGTGCTGCATGAACTAAAGAATGAGCTTGCGTGCATCTCTGACTTTTGAGGAGTCCACAAAGAGAAAGCTCTTCGCGGGACTTGGCGTTCAGTCCTGAGGGGCAGGAGCTTTGAGTGTCATGATAACGGTGATGGTCTTGCAAGCTGCTGCTGCATGTCTTGAGCTGTGGCACCCACTATGTTGTCCCAGCTCTTTCTCATATGGAATCTATGGAGGGGACCCTTCATTATTCCCATTTAGCGGCGAGGACAGCGAGGCTCACAGAATTTGGCTACATCTCGAGTTTCCTGGACCAATGAAGAGACGGATGGTGACGCCGGCAGGCTGGCTCTGAGGTCTGCTTCCTATCATTCCGGCTGTGGCCGGGTGGAGACGGACCAGAGTCTGGCTGCAGGGGCCCAGGAAGAGGAGAAACCAGTTTGGTCCTGGTGAGCCTCTGGGACAGGCCTGTCTTCGCATTCCAGGAAAGTTGGTTATGGGGGGCATTCCCTTCTGCCCCGGGAAACGCCAGGGAGGGACAGACATAAGAAGAAAGAAGAGAGAGCTTACTGTCCCCAGACTCCAATGCCCTGGGGCTGTGGAGTAGGCAGCAGCAGGAGGGCAGCTGTGGGGTCTGCCCCAGTAGATGGTGCCTGCCATGTGGGCAGTAGCCAATCCAGGGCAGGGGCTGTTATGCGGGGTCTGTCTGAGTATGGATGACAGTACGCCTGTCCAGTTCAGTGAATGCAGCCTCTTTGGGACACAGGTTTCCTCTCCTCCCACCCTCACGCCCCCTTTCATTCATCACATACTTTGGAGCTGGAAGAAGAAAAGAAGCCCCAGAATAAGGCCCTGTGGGAGCAGGCAAGCTGAAGCAGCCCTTTGATCCCCCACTTCCCCTCCCTTTCCCTCTGTCCCCTTGCATCAGCCTCCCACTCTGCCCTGGGCTCTTCAGCTGTGGCCTCACGTGTGCGGGCACATGGGTGTCTCTGTGTCTCGGCCGTGAGCAGCTGTCCCCAGGTCCTCCAGCCTCTCTAGCGCTTGCTGATGCCCGATGCACTCTCCGCCCGGAGCATGGCAGAGCGGCTGGCGAGTTGTCTGGCACGGTTACTTGGCTGCTCCCAATCGTCGTCGCTCCATGGATCAAGTGCCTTTGAATCCCTTTCCAGAGGCAGGTCCAGCCCATGGGGGAGAAGATTGCAAAGAAGGCAGCCCCGTGCGAGCCATTTGTGGTGCACATGTGTCTTGACTCTGAGAAGGGCCGGGCACTCCTCTCAGCGGCGGTGGCAGTGGAGAGAAGCGAAGCAAAGAGGCTCCTGACACCCTAGGAGCTCACAGTGACTAAGATAAAGGCCTGCGTTGACTTAGACTCTGAGGAGTTCCACAAAGCCTGCCCAAGCGCTTCCTCACCCCATCATCCAGCGTCCTGAGCTCCTGTGGCTATCTCTTCCTTCAAATCTTGTTCTATGCTGCTTTATCCTCGCCGTGGGTCCTGCTCACACTGTGAATCGGATTTAGGCGGAACAGATTACAGGGCACAAGGCCACGATTAGGCTCTATGAGCCTCTTCCACCTGCAGAAGTCCCAGGCTTCCTGAGTTAGAGTTAATTAACATGGCCCTTCTAGCCGTCTCATGTGACATGTTATCATTCTGGGCTTTATAGGCTTGTGGTCCCATTTTGGAGGGCTTGTCACTTATGGGTCCAGCTGTGAGGATCAGAGTCTTTACATTTAGTTGTAATCCGCCCTGACGGTTGCGATTCCTAATCTTCACCACCAAGTGCTTCAAGTCCTTCTCACTTCCAGCAAGCAAGGGTGTGTCATCTGTATATCACAGATGGTTAATAAGCGCTCCTCCATTCCTGATGCGGCATTGTTCTTAACACAACCCAGCTTATCTGATGACTTACTCAGCATACAGATTGAATAAGTATAGGGAGAGGACACAACATTGCCTTTATCTTTCCTGCTTTTTCCCCCAATGATTTTCCTGGGGCTCTTACAGCTCTTATAACATTACATATATCATTTCTATCAAGCATATTTGTATACATGTTAACATCTTCATTTCCCAAATATTTTCTACTTGAGCCCTTGGTATAAGCTCCTCTTCCCCTTTCCTTCCCCCCCCCCCCTTTCCTGCTTTAAACCATATAGTGTACCCTTGTTCTGTTTGCACAACTATCCCTGGACCCATACACAAATTCTGCATGAGCCTGGTATTCATTCTGAATAATTAATTTCTAAAGAAATTATTACCACACTCTCATCAACACATTCAGAAAGAAGTGTGATTTGGGGCCAATCTTTTGAAAGGAAGACTTGACACTAATTCTAATACATAAAGGCAGAGGTGACAAAGGAAGGGTCACACCCTAGGATAGCTCAAGGGTAGTCATCATCCAAAGTGAGCTGACAACTGGGCCAACCTGGGGGTCCTGGGCAGTTCTGGCTTGTGGAACATAACGTGGCCACTGGTGAGGGGGAGAAACCCATTCTGCAGTCTGCATTATCCACTTTCTCTGTGTGCTATGTGACATTAAGCAGGGAGATGGCAAGGACTAGGATTTGAGGAAGCTGGGGATAGTTGGTCCACTGGGGACATGTGCCATGATACTGTCTAGTATCACATCACAAACATGTAATACACATAGGAAACAAAACAGATATTGAGCAATTTCACCTCCCCATATTTCTTCTTTGGGCTATACTCAATGCCATGGAATCAATTCCAATGCATAGTGACTGTAAATATAGAGACAGAGTTTCAGAGAGAAAGAGAGAGACTACATCTTTATGAGATCACACAGCCTCACCTTTCTCTAAGGGAGTGGCTGATGAATTTGTACCATCAACCTTTTTGGTTAGCAGCCCAACGCCTAACCAATGATTTTTCTTTGGAGAAATGTACTTTTCCCCAAATGTCAGTGAGATTGTCAGTCAAGATGTCTGCTGCCCCTTCGCCAAAAAAAGGACACAATTCTCAGGCCAGGTCTAGCGCGCTCTCTTTTTCCTGAGCAGATCGGGAGGTACTCTGCAGTGATTTTTAAAAAAAAATAATTTTATTGGGGGCTCATACAACTCTTATCACAATCCACACATGCACCCAGTGGATCAAGCACATTTGCACATTTGTTGCCATCATCCAAAAACATTTTCTTTCTTCTTGAATCCTTGGTATCAGCTCCTCATGTCCCCCCCACCCTCCCATATGCTCCCTCCCTCATAAGCCCCTGATAATTTATAAATTGTGATTAACTTTCATGTCTTACACTGACAGATGTCTCCCTTCACCCACTTTTTGTTGTTTGTCCCCCCAGGAGGGAGTTATATGTAGATCATTGTGATCAATTCCCTCTTTCTTCCCTTCACTTCTCCTAGCCCTCCTGCTATTGCTGCTCTCATTGTTGGTCCTGAGGAGTCTATCTGTCCTGGATTCTCTCTGTTTCCAGTTCTTATCTGTACCTATGTATGTGCTCTGGTCTAGCCAGATTATAAGGTAGAACTGGGTCATTATACGAGGATGCATTAAAGAACTAGAGGAAAGTTGTTTTTTTCATTAGTGCTATACTGCACCCTGACTGGCTCATCTCTTCCTTGTGATCCTTTTGAAAGGGGATGTCCAATTGTCTCTTTTTTTTTGGAGAGGGGGTGCATCACTGCCCTCTGGTGGTTGTGGGAGCTACCCAGCGCTGCTCCTGAGAGCCGCCAAGCCCGCGGGCTGCAGTCCCGCACTCAGCCAGTGCCCAATCTGCCACAAATCAGGCCTTTTTTGTCACACACTGTTAGGCAGTCTTTTCAGAACCTCTAAATAGAAAGCTTGTTTAACAGTCTGATCTGGTGGACTTGGTTTTACTTGATGAGCTTTTTGGGGGGCTAGGTGACAATGACATTTTCCACAGGCTTGATTAATGTTTGCTTTCAGGGTGTTAAGAATAGCACCATGTTTCATCTCTAGTAATGACCTTGGGGGGAAAAAAGTCTGGCCCCTTTCAGAGCTGTTCTTTCAAAGCACGGCCTGCTTCCACTTGAAGCTCTTTTTCCTGGTCAGTCAGAACTAGAAGGATAAGTTTAGCAGTGACCCTTCTCATTCTCAAATCTTCTATCAAAATTTCCTGAACTGAGCTCTAATATAGTCCAGATAACTTTCTCATCTCTTCAATGACCTGTTGTCAGTCTTCAAGCACTAGTGTGTGACTTTTGTCAACATTTTCATCCTTTGGGGATGTTGATGAACATCTGGAATAAGGTTTGGTATCAATCAATATTTCATCTTTTTTGAAACAAGAACAAGAAAACCACTAATATACTGGAAATTTCCTTATAGTGCTGTCCTTGTAAGTGGGTTCAACGCCTCAACGGTTTCTGTGACATTTTTCTCAAGCAGGAAACAAAATTTCATTGCTGGACGCTGTTCTCTTAAATCAGCCTTCATAAAAAGTGAGGTTTGAGGGAAATTGCTTTTATGAAGAAATTCACTGTGACCAATGACCCTTCCCAGGTGGGTGCACTAATTCAGGCTGCATTACTCAATGCTGGCTTAGTTGAGGAGAGGAAGAGGGGAAATTCAAAACTCTACCTAGTAGAGCTTTTTTCCATTTTCTTGAGGAGGTACCCCCTCCTATAGCATAAGCTTTTCATGTCTGGCCTCTTTTGCTCATCACAGGTTTTTGTAATTCTTCCAAGTAGTTGGAAGCACTAATAGTTTATTCCTATTTAATTCAGAGTGGTCATCCACTGGATGAAAGAGGCAGGTATGGGAAGGATTCTCCCTTGAATTGAACATGTTCACAGGAGAGACTGTACTTGGGAAAAGGACATCATGTTCAGTAGCGTAGAAGGTCAGTGAAAAAGAGGGACACCCTCAGTAGGAGAGACAGATGCAGTGGCTCCAACAGGCAGCGGGTTTGAATAGTGCTCACCCGCCGGGAGACTGGGAAGCATTTGGTTGTGCTGTATGCCGGAGCACAATGAATTGGAATTGCCTTGGAGGCGCCTAGCAACCACAGTTCCTGTGAATGACTGGGCTCCATTGATCTACTTGATCATGGACATTTTGATAAAGTCCTTACCCAAGAGGAATGAAAATATATGTTCTCAAAATAACTGTGAACATTATATTCTTAGCAACTTTTTTTCCATAATAACCCCAAACTGGAAACAGAAAGATGAAACTGTCTACTACCCTAAAGATTTACAGTCTCAAAATGAGTCACTGCTGGTGATATGGTTTAAGATCTGTAGTTAACATTAAGGAGATGGTGGAACTAACTGGTGTTAGTCAGACATCCTCGTTTCTCTCCTGCAAAGTGACCCCTGAGTTTGAACCACCAATCTTGCACTTGGTAGCCTCATGGTGAATCCACAGGACCCCTTAAGGCCATGTTTAATTTCCAAAATATATATGCAGACATATGTAGGTATGAATGAATTAAAAAGAACAAGCAATTTGCCCACTGTTGAAATCCTCTAGCTTCCAGATCATCTTTGCTTCCTGGAAATAAAATTCTTCCAAAGCCCCAAAACAAAATCCCAGACTCCATGTCAGTGAGTCACTTTTGACTTACATGACTCCATGTATGCTCTAGGAGTTGTTAGGTGCTGTTGAAGTCACCCTAGGTATAACAGGGGCCCCACCTGGTCCTGGACCATCTTCACAATCGTCCCTTTACGCAAGCTCATTTTTGCAGCCACAGTGTCAATCCATCTCATGGAGGAGCTTCCTTTCACGTTGCCCTTCCACTTACCAACTATGATGTCATTTTCCAGACCAGCCTTGCTTGACAAAATGTCCAAAGTATGTGAGACAAGGTCTCTCCATCCTTTCTTCTAAGCAGCATCTGGCTGTACTTCTTCCCAGACAGATTCGGTTGTTCTTTCGGCTGGTAGTTTGGAACTACTGATCTTGTGGTGAGCAATCCAACACTTGATCAACTCTGTCACCAGCATTCCTGTGACTCATTCCTATGGGTAAAAATGGACTCCATGGCAGTGACTTTGAGCTTGAGTGTCCCGACTGGGCCCTTTGGCTTAGAGCCCACAATTTGGTGTCTAAATAAGAAGCATCAAGAAAAGGACATGAGTAGGATTCCAAATTCTTATATTGTCTTATATCTGCTGTAGGCAAGTTGGTTTCCTTCTCTGTCTAATAAAAATACTGGATTCTGTGGTCTCCAATACCCTCGCCAGCTGAAAAGTCTATCCTTCTAGTATTATGAGCTTTGAGCCATGATGCTGTCGATCTCACCATGGTAAATGGATTCAGGGAAAATGTCTGCAGCAGCAGTCTCTTGAAGCAAGCTCGTGTGTGTGTGTGTGTGTGTGTGTGTGTGTTTAATCTGTGTTTTGAAGCCTAAGATGAATGTATGACTTAGTCTTCCTTTCTGTACAGGCAATTTTCCTGCTCTCAATGTTTTCTTTTTTTGAGTCCAATTCGGAAATGCTTTCAGTCAACATGTCAGTGTGGATGGAAAGAAAATCTGGAAGATTCTCTGCTTTATATCTTTGTTGATAATACTCACAAACAAGGCCCACTGCCTTCAGAGGATGATGGAAGGCTCGGAAGTTCTCATCCTTTCAGGTCTAAAAATAAGTACTTGTTGATGATCTGGACAATCGGATTTGCTTGGAGAAGCAGCAGTCCAGACTCCCAACACATGAAAGAGCAGGGTGCATGTCCCTGGCATCACCCAGCGACAGCAGGCATAAAATAAAGCTGACCTTTTGAAAAAGAACACTGAGAAACTGATATTCATGGTGCCCTGCCTGCCTCCCTCATTGTATGGGTCCTGTCCTGAATTTCATATCGGATATCTTAAGTACATACTTCAAGTTGAACATCCTTTATTTCCTGTTAGGGCTTAAAGAGGTTTACATATTCAGTCTGACCTTTAAAGAATTTATGACACGTGTAGGCTTTCCAAGCATTCATTTCATGGAAATTTGGAAGATTAAAAGCAGTTTAGTCAGGAAAAAAAAAAAACCCTCCTCCCAGCTTGTTGCTTGACAAGTTGTTTGAATGCGTCTGCTTGTTCATCATGCCCTCCATCCTCTCCAGACCCTGTCTTTTTTTTTTTTTTTTCTAGAGGGTACACACCTTTGGATGAAGTGGGGATGACCCAAATACTGGCTTCACTGATGGGGCCATCATTGGTACACCTGTGTCAGTTAGGTCATTCAGCAAGTGGCAGTGGTCACCTGATCAAGACGGAGAGGGTTGGCGAGGCAGAGTCCGGTAGGGCACCTCTTCAGTGTTAGTTCTCCCTGAGGTGGGTGAGGATAAAAGCAAGCCTTAGGCTAAAATCTACTACAAAGGAGTCTCAAAACCTGTTCTTCCAACCGCTTTCATAACACTTTCTCTTCAGAGGGGGCAGGCTGTGCATTAGGCTAGGTCTGCTGGGACCTGGGAGACCAACAAGCATGCCCGTTGGCCTTAAGCTGCTGGACTTGCCTGCTTTTAAAGTCTTGTTGATTCGTGCTGGCCTGCTAACGGCGAGGTCAGAGGCTCAAACCCACCAGCCACTCTGTGGGAGAAAGACGAGGTTAGCTTGTGCTTCAGTAACAATTTACAGCAGTGTTTCCCCAAAGGGGTGCTCCCGCCCTCCTGGATGGGTGGAGGTAAGGGATCCCAGAACCAACCTTGAGGACCAAGGAGTGCTGCAAAAGCAAATACCTCTATTTTATTCAGAAGAGTGGACACTAGTACAAAATTCCGAATGGTGAGGCAGGCATTGAGTAATATTTCTTTCTTGACTAGGGGCTGGTTGTTGCTGGTACATCTCTCTCCCCCCTCCCCCACTCCCCCACCCCCAGCCCCAAGTTGGTTCTGATGCATTGCGACTTTATGTGCAAGAGAACGAGCACACTGGATCCTGCACCATCCTTGCCATTCTTCCTGTCTTTGAACTCATTCTTGCAGCCACGGTGCCAATTCATTTGGCTGAGGGCCTTCCTCTTTGTCCTGCCCCTCTACTTGACCGATCATGATGACCTCCTCCAGTGCCTGGTTTCTCCCAACAACATGTCCAAAGTACTTGAGAATAGCCTCTCATTCCTTACTTCTAAGGAGCCTTCTGGCTGGAAGGGTCGGTAAGTCAGCTAAGTTTAGGAACC
Source organism: Nesogale talazaci (assembly GCA_004026705.1). Taxonomy (NCBI): domain Eukaryota; kingdom Metazoa; phylum Chordata; class Mammalia; order Afrosoricida; family Tenrecidae; genus Nesogale; species Nesogale talazaci. The sequence continues at coordinate 457,004 of PVJH01000041.1, read as the reverse complement.
CATGATTTATAGACCTTACGTACGGCCGACTATGAATCAAAATTGATTGAAGGGTAGTGGATTTGCTTTGGGGAGGCTGTGTACTATTCTTAATCGAGGCCCACTTGATGCCACTGAGTTGCGCAATGGTCTCTTTTGAAGTAAATCACCCATTCATTTCTGCAATAAAATGACTTCTCATATTCCTGGTGCTAACCAAGGCTTTCACAGAGTTATAATCTTAAAAACTGGCAGGAGTAGCTCTGCTTTCTCCTGTCTGGTCATAGAGTCAGAATGAACTAGAGGGCAGCGAGTTTGAGTTTCTGAGAATTAATAAAGTCTCTACTGTAGATTTCTGGACTATAGTTTAAATGATAAGTAAAATCAGCACTGAGAGCCCTTGAGTTTGGTTCTTGAGTTGGTAAGGCACTTATCTATTAGTCAGCCCGGAGGGCTGTTTCCTGATTCCTCCTGAAATGCTCACTGACTGGCCCCAGGGTGGGGACGAGAAGTGTGGCCAGTGTGGGTCAAGCGTCACGGAACTGTTCTTCTTTTTAAAAATCATTTTTTTTTGTGGGCATCACTGCCTCTGGTGGTCGTGGGCGCTACGCGGTGCCGCTCCTCAGAGCCGCCACTAGATTTGAACCACCAAGCCTGCGCACTGCAGTTCCACACTCAACCACTTATGCCACTGGGGCTCAGCCCTTAAAAATCATTTTATTGGAGACTTCTATCACAATCCATGCATACATCCATTGCCTGAAGCACACTTGTACATATGTTGCCATCATTGTTTTTAAAACATTTCCTTTCTACTTGAGCCCTTGGTATCAGCTCCTCATTTCCCCCCTCTCTCCCTTCTTCCTTCCTTCCCTCTTTTCCTCCCTCCCTCATGAACCCTTGATAATTTATAAATTAGTATTATTTTCCATGTCTTGCACTGTCCGATGTCTTCCTTTTCCCTTGTGTCTGTTGTTCATGCCCCTGGGAGGGGGTTATTGGCAGATCAGTATGATTAGTTCCCCTTTTGTTCCCACCCCCTCCTTCCCCTTTCATTCTGGGTATCACTACTCTCAATATTGGTCCCAAGGAATTTATCTGTCCTGTATTTCCTGTGTTTCCAGCTTTTATCTGTACCCATGTACATGCTCTGGTCTAACTAGATTTGCAAGGTAGAATTAGGGTCATGATAGTGTGTGTGGGGGAGGAAACATTAAAGAACTAGAGGAAAGCTGTAGGTTTCATCAGTGCTATACTGCATCTTTACTGGCCCATTTTCTATGACCCTTCTAAAAGGGGATGTCAGATTGCTTACAGATTAGCTTTAGACTTCCTTTCTGCATTCCCCCTCTCCCTCATTCACATTATGATTTTTTGCTCTGGGTCTTTGACACCTCATGATCACACAGGCTGGTGTGCTTCTTCCATGTGAGTTTGCTGTTTCTCTGCTAGATAGCTGCTTGTTTATCTTTAACCTTTAAGATCCCAGATACTATATCTTTTGATAGCTGGGCACCATCAGCTTTCCTCACCACATTTGCTTATGTACCTGCTTTGTCTTCAGTGATCTTGTCAGGAAGGTGAGCATCTCAGAGTGCTGGATCATTAGAACAAAGTCACGGAACTGTTCTTTTTTTTTTTGGGGGGGGGCATCACTGCTCTCCGGTGGTGGGAATAGGAGGCCCAGCCCCACTGCTGGAATTGAACCTCCGTCCCAGTGGGCCGCAGTCCTGCGCACAACCACTACGCCACCGGGGCTCAGCCCAGAACTGTTCTTAATGATAATCATCACACTGAAAATATAGCAGGGACCTAGGGCACATTATCTCACCTTGTTGAGGCTCAACGTTCTCCTCTATAAAGTGGCAAGAATAATGCCGTCTAAAAGTTTGTTGGCTGCATTGAAGGGCTCAAGCATAAGAACATCAAGGGGGTTGCTAGGAACCGGGGCTGTCTGGGTGGCAACAGCAAGAAGTGCATTCAGGACCTAAGAAAAGAGGGTGCTTTCTTCTGAAGAAAAAGGCAGGCCTCATGCCCCTCTGGGCGAGTCTGGCCAACACCTCCCTCAGACTGAGGTTCTGTAGAATGCTGAGTGAGGATGGGGTAAAGTATGCAACAGAGAAGATTGGGAATCCCAAGCTGCACCTGGGCAGAGAGAGGAATGCTCAGACTGAGCGGGACCATACAAATGTCCATTCCCTCAGTGCACCTGACAAATGCTCTAAATGTGAAGCAGTCCTTTCAAAGAAACATCAGGACCATCATCTGATTCAAACAGCAAGTGCTCTAGTGAAGAAAGTAGAATCTGGAACTTGGATCAGGTCTACAGATATTCTCAGGAATGCTGTTAAGAGGCCACTAAACCAACCATGGGCCATAAGACCCCACTGTCAGTGAGCTAAAGGTAAGAACACATATCGAATTTTTGAATGCGAGATCTTTAATAGGAGGCCTATTGGGTTATGCAGTCATCAGTTAGATACCGCCACCCAATCCATAGGAGAAAGATGGACTTTCGACTCTTCTAAAAATTTGCCATCTAGGCAACGCACAGGGGCAATTCTACTCTGTTCTTTAGACTTGCTGTCAGTTGTAACTGATGACAGGAGAGCTATAGTTGTGTGACCTGGTGTTACCCTGGTTTATGTATTGGGCTGCTTCCTGCAAAGGCAACAGTTCAAAACCACCAGCTACTCCATGGGAGAAAAATGAGACTTTTTGCTTCGTGAAGATTTACAGCCTTGAAAATCCAAAGAGGCAGTTCAACTCTTCCCTATCAGTTATTATAAGTCAAATGGACTCGTTGGCAGGGAGCTTGGTTTTGACATGTGAAACTCTGACCTTTGAGGCTGCTCCAGAAATGGAGCCCGGGTGCACGTCCTTATGACTAACACAAACGAGTGTCAAACTTCTGCTCATAGATGAAATGTGAGTTTGATCCAGTTTTTTTTATTTGGGGGGTGGAGAGGGGATACATGATACGTATGTGATCTGTGCTATATTCTCAGAGCTTCAGGCTCCTCCGGTATAAGTGGGGGCTAATAAACCCTACTTCGCAGTGTTGTAGCTTGTGGTGTTGGGACTGTTTGGCGTCGCAAGCCATTGGTTGTAGTCTGTTAAAGTACAATTTTGACTGATTATTGAATTCTGACAATAGTAGAATAGATTTTTGTCAGACCGTCATTTAGAGAGGAAGTTGTGTTTCTTAAGGCAGTATAAGGGGTACATGGGACTAGGACGTAGAAATAGAAGGAAAAGAAATTGGAAATGATAAGCAACTAGAAATTACATGTCTGCATCATCTCTTTTCCTAAGCAGGCCCTTCTTCCTCCCATTTCTATTTTCCAGCCTAAGGAACTGGAAGGTCTTTACAATGGCATTTTGGAGAATGATAGAGTGTTGAAAACTCCCTGGGTACCACCTTTGTGTGTCTCCATTGGCAGCCATTTTAATCACACCCTCCTGAGGCCCCTGGATAAACCTGGGCCCACCTGCACCACCCCTTATCTTACTTCTAGTAAGAGAATTCTGTTTGTTGCTGAGGACTTGGGAGGAAGGCCAATTATTTCTTTTGCTTCTACCCAAAGAATCGTGGACAACTTAACTGTAAATCAATGTTCATGGAAGTTCTCAAAACTCTGTTATCACGTTGATTCTGACTCACAGTGAGCTATAGAAGAGCATCAAGTTGTCTCTTTTGGGTTTCTGAGACTTTTCATTTTTACTGGCCTAGATGGTCTCCTCTTTCTCCTGTGGAGTGACTGGCGGTTTCAAACAGACGGTCTTGTGGTCAGCAGCTGAATGTGTCCCCACTACACCATCAGAGCTCCTTGTTCACGGAAACAGCAGTCAATAAACCAAATGATGGATTGCATGGAGCAAATCTGCCACCCAAGACCTCTTCAGAGTGTTAAAGAGCAAAGATAGCAATTGGACGAAGACATCCACAAGCCATGGTATTTGTAAGTACTCCACAGAGCTGGATAACAAATAGGAAAATCCTAAAAATGGATGTATTTGAATTGTGGTGTTGGCCATGAATTTTGACTGTCCTGCGGACCGCCAGAAACAAACAAATCTGGTTTGGGAGACTTATAGCTGGATTGGTTCTGGGTAAAAAGGTCGACAAGACATGTGGTCAAGAGGGACCAGTCCTTGGAGAACATTGTCCTTGGTGAAGTAGCGAGCTTGGGAAAAAGAGAAAGCTCCTAAGTGAGATGGATTGCCACCGTGGTTTCAACAATGGCGTCCCTGTGGATTCTAGTTGCACTGGGGTCTCGGTGTGTGTGTGGGTGTGTGTGTGTCTCCTGCTGTCTATTTGCTCTCCAGCTGAATAAATTAAAGGCCAGCCTAACTCAGGATGCTCGACTCTCCTGGGGCTTCATTTCTGCTGCTTCCTCTTTTTCCTCTGGACCTGCCTCTCCCCAGCTCTCCCACCCTTGGAAAGTTTTTATCTGAATGTTTTGCCAGCCTAATCATTGGCAGGGAATTAACTATATGTGTCTCCACCCAGGGAGAGCCTACATTTAAATGAGGGGTTGCTGATGAAGGGGAAGAAAGCAAAGTAAGGAATTCAGAAAGATCACAAGACACCATTTTCTCCTTCTATCTTTGCATTTCCTTGAATAAAACCTCGATTTCCCTGGTTTTCGTACACCTAGAAGTGGAAGTTGTCTGCAGGCTCTTTTGCAGGGTCTGGTCTAGACTTACAATTTATGCACTTGACTTAAAAATTATACACCATCCCAATGCGAGCTCATGTATCCAAGGGAAGGGCTCTGGTTTTGTTTTTCTTACAAGAATTTCTTTAATTCCTTTGCTGCTTTTATTTCCCTTTGAGGAATGACTGAAAAAAAAAAAAGAACAATAAACTCAACCAAATGCCAAAGTTTGTTCCGTGGGAGACCTTGGACAGAAGTAGAACCTGGGCCTCTCTTTGCTCGAGGTCTCAGGAGGGAGCTGGGACTTCTGAAGGGGATGCTGATGGGCACGCTGCTCAGGGCATTGCACAACATGGTGCAGCATCTTCGCTGACTCCGCCAGACCGAAACCCAGGCTGTGGAGTTTATCAATGGAAACAGACTGTGGAAGTTTGTGAGATGTTGTCAGCTGACATCAAGTTGCCCTTGGACTCATGGATGACAAGCTTGTGTCCAGCAAAACAAAAAAAAAAAAAAAAAAGAGAGAGAGAGAGAGAGAGAGAGAACCCATCCTGGGCCAACCACGATGGGCTGTGAATCAGATTTGTGGTGACTGTGCTTCTTGTTGGTGCACCGCCTCCTGAATTCTACTACCTACCCGCCCAAACCTTTTAGCATGAATATAGTTCATTGTAAAACATTTAGATGATAAAGACACATATAAAGGTGCATGTCACTATCCATAACAAATGACTACTAACACTGTAGTGTCTATTCTTCCAGTTTCAAAAAAAATCTACACAGTATATACATATATAGTATCTGTAACGTTGAATCAGCACATGTCTGTTTTCTTGATTCCCAAACAGGAAACCACATTATTAAGTGCCACTTGAAGACAACCTGCTTTTAAAATTTACTGGATTGCAAACATCTATGACTATATAGAGATGTGCAGTGTTATTTTTTAATTCAAAAGTATTCTGTTTTATAGATATATTATTATTTAACTTACTTCTGACTCTTCATTTTACCCCAGTCTTTTACCATTATAAATTGCAACATTTTATCACCATTACTACCACCCGCTTTTTCTTTTCTTTTTTTTTTTTTAATTTTTTTTTTTTTAAGGCATCACTGCCCTCAGGTGGTGGGAGTAGGAGGCCCAGCCTTTGCTCCTGGGAGCCGGAATTGAACCTCTGTCCCAGTGGGCCGCAGTCCTGCGCACAACCACTACGCCACCGGGGCTCAGCCCCCACCCGCTTTTTCAAAGTCACATCTTTTCAAGCCTTTGGGGTTTGTCAACGGTCCCCCACTCATTCAGAGACAGATTCCTGGTGCCATGGTCAGTAGCTCAACCCCTCCAGCTGCCCCATGGGAGAACGGTGTGGCCATCTGCATCTGTCAAGATTTAGTCTTGGAAACTGTAAGGAGTGGGTCGGATTGGACTTGGTGACAGTGGGTTATTGAACTCTGTGTAGAATTAGAGGAGCATGAGAAGAAATATTCTGGAAAAACTGCAAACATTTCTTCCTTCCACTCTCCATACTTCCACTCTTCCCCTACACGCTTTCAGAGCTGCCCACTGCCTGGGGCTCAGGGCTCTGGGGGGAGGGCAGACAGCAGTCAGATCCAACAACCCCTCCGACACTGCGTTTCCTGTCTCCTTTAAACTCTCCTTCTCAGCACATATGTCCCTGTCACGGGCTGGGAGTGATCTGAATTGACTTCTTTGTTAGGAACATTGGCGCCCCAAGTGAATCTGCTTTTCAGACTTCCCAGTTGTGCCTAATTATAGGTAGGTGCACTATTTGATCTTGTCATCTCTCTGGTTCCAGGTCTTGCTCTTCTGGCCGACCCCTAAACACGCGGGGTGGTGAGAGGTGATCTTTTAGGGCAGATCTGGAAGGGGTATCTGGAGACAGGGGAAGAGTCCCCGGGAAGATTCGCTTTCCTGGTCTCCATCCTGCAGCCCCGTCAATCTTGCGCTCTGGCCCGGGGACTGGAGCAGCGGCTCGGGTGGGTGGCACAGTGGGTCACGTTACGTGGTGGGCTGCTCACCTCAAGTTCAGCAGTGGGACCCAGCAGCCACTCCGAGGGACAAAGACGAGGCTTTCTGCTGTCATAAAGATCCCGTCTCAGAAACCCAGAGGGAGCCGTGGACTCTGTTCTGCAGGGCTGCTATGCATGAGCAGTGACTGAGGCAGGGTTTTGCTCTCTTTTTGAGGAGGTGGAGGGAGAACACAAAGGATGGAAGGGGATTTGGGCTCTGTCGCTGGCAATGTGGCCTTGAACGTCGTCGGTGGGCGGGACTCCACGTTGAATCCCCGGAGGAAACAGGACCACACATGACTCCTGTGAAAGAAGTCAATGTGTCTGCGGTGAGTTTGTTTTCCTTCTTGCCCCAGGTTGGTGCTCAACAGGTTAAAGGAACAACATCGTGAGGAGAGGCCTTTGACAGTAAGTCAGGTCATTACTCAAAGGTCAGGAAGAAACACAGGCTTGCAGGTCATCCCATTTTCCCGGTCGAGACCACCAAGGAGGAGTGGATGGACGGCACACGCGCAGACAGCTGCTGCGAAGAGCCCTTGTCAAGCCGCGTGCTGGAGAAGCCCCGTGCTGGACCGCCGCATCAGAACTCGACCGTGTCCGATTTCCACGTGACATGTAGAGAACATTTTACATCGGGGCTTGAACAAGACATTGGAATCTTTTGTAAGCAATAGTAGTTCGTGTTTCCGTCACCCGGCATTCATTGGCATGGTTTAAACCTTTTGCACCTGTGTTCAAAGTATTTTGCTAGAATTTTCTTAGTTTTTGTGGCTTTTTGGAGTGTTTTTAGATAAAAAACATGGACCCTAAGAGAGTTTTTTGAAAAGAATCATCATGATCAGGTACTGCTTAACTGTGTTACCGATATAGTCGCTGATAATTTAGTAAATCCTTGATGAAAACAATTAAGGAAACGCCAACAGCGGACCACATTAGAGCTTTTTTTTTTTTTTTTTTTTTTTTTTAGAGAAAGTCTCCCAAGTCCTAGTGAAAAAAGGCAAAGAAGGGGGTAAAACAGGACCTGCAAAGCAGCTATCAGTTGATTTTATGGAAGGGGACTCCCCTTCCCAACAAGGACTCACTCTCCACACCTCCTCTCCACATCCGTGTCCACAGATCCAGATCCTCATCTGTCTCAAGGTATGGGCCACACTGTCATTGTTAACAACTTCTTTAATGCTGTGTTTCTTATTTAAATTATATTATTCAACGCTGAATGTACTATTTTGAAATTTCTGTGTAATGTTTTGTATAAAAAAGCAAGGTTAGTGTCAAAACTCGGTGGTTGAGAACAGATGAATCTATTTTCAGTTATTTCTTTATGGGAAAAATTGATTCGAAATCAACTGCATTGCAACTCAACGCTCCTGGGACGGGCTGGCGTCAAGATGGGGGCTGGGGGATGGGGGTGGTTCTGCCGTGCTGGTTACAGCCTGGGAGGCTGCTCTAGGTCTCTGTCGTTTATTTGGAACAAAATTCTTCAGTATTTAAATGTGCTGATTCCTTCCATTTGAAGACACTTTTTTTGGGGGGGGGGGGAGCAAACAAGTGGTTTTTCTCTGTTAAATATGGTGAATCTAAGAATGAGGGCTGAGAGAACATACAGGCTTGGCTCTGACCAGGCCCTCTTAAGAGATGGAGAACTTGATATAATATATTTAGCAGACTTTTTTTTTTTCCAGAGAAAGTGTAATTTATTTAAATACTATTAAAGTTACAGTGTATGCTGTGGGCATACTCATAGTCACAGTTTATAAAGTAAGAAAAACTAAACATTTTAAATGTCAGCATTAAAATTGATACATTTTCAGATGGACATTCACTAGTTAGGTTTGTTCTTCTAAAATGGGAAGAAAAGACATTTAGTAGAACATATTTTTTTAAATATCAAACTGCACATGTAAGCAGCAAGTTTTTGTTAAACTGGAAATCAATGTTTTGAGTAACCAAAGTGCAAAGTTAGTTCTCTGAGAATGAGAAATCAGAGTATAAACTGGAAAGCTTTGGAGAACTTCACAGAGCATACTTCATGGTGCTTTCATATGCAATCAATATTAAAATAGGTCTCCAATTTCTGATTGAAGACACAATTTTGATCTCATCAGTAAAAGATATTCAGAGGCATCACTTGATGAGAATGTGGAAATGGGGCATTGATCCACGGGGTCTCTCCGAGACCACTGATGGAAAGCTTAGGAACAGCACTGCTTTAAGCACAGGAAGAGCTACTTTCTCTCTTACGTTCAATGCTCACTATAACAGTCACTGTTTGGATAGGTTTTCATTTGGGGGACGAAATTCCCCACACATTTATGGCACTCAACTAGTACATTATCACAAGAGTTGGGAAAGACCCCAAGAAACTACCCCGAGACAAGTCAATGGCCACACCTCTCTAGCTGCTGTGCCAGCCAGTACGAAGGCTTCTGAAAACAACCAGTTTTGATTTTGGAAGAAAAAAAAAAAAAAGAACAGTTGGTATTTTTAAAAACCGTCATTTTAAAGCTAACAACTAAGTAAGATTCTATTTTAATTTAGACCATTATCAATTGCAGTGTATTTCTAGTCCCTTACTTAATACTCAGAACAATCAACTTGTCAATAAACCACTATCCTTCATATCCTAACATAAAGTTTTATCGAGCATTTTATAACTGATAGCAATCTGGCTGTGTAATAGAAAGTCTCGTCATGTTATTTGACTAAGTTTCAGTTATGTTATTGAAATGTAGTTCAACTTTAAAATCCACATTGCTCCAAGAAAGAGGAAGGTCCTGAGGTTTCGGAGAAAGGGGAGTGAATTTCACACTCATGTTTGAGTTCTAGCAATGCGCAGGAAGGCTGACATGTGGTGGTCTCTGTGGCACTCAACCAAAGGACAGTGGACTGGCACCAAGACTCCCAACTGCTCTGCAAGCCGAGATCTTTTAATATATCTGTCATATATACACACACAAATATACGGAGATGTAAATATATACACATACTCTTTGACAAAAGGATGACAACAATATACTTGAATCCTTTTGTTGCACTTTTGAATATTAAAAAATATTGAATATGGGGACTGGGGCCCACTGGGACAGAGGTTCAATTCCCACTCACAGAAGCAAAGGCTGAGCCTCCTAATTCCACCACCAGGGCAGTGATGTCTAAAAAAAAAAAAAAAGTTGAATATGTACTATCAGTCTATTATTTTTCTTTTTTTGTTGTTTTAAAAATAATTTTATTGGGGGCTCTTACAGCTATTATAACATTCAGTACATCATCTGTATCAAGCACCTTTGCACACATGTTGCCACATACATTTCCAAACATTTTCCACTTGAGTCCTTGGTATAAGCTCTTCTTAAAAAAAAAAAACAAAAAAAACCCTAACCCCTCCCCCCTTTTTTTAATGATTCATTTTATTGGTGAATCACACACGTCCCCTCACGATCCACACAGACATCAATTGTATGCAGGTCTCATTTGCACACTTGTTGCCGTCATCACTCTCAAAAATATCCTCCCTCCACTTAGGCCTTCAGTGCCACCTCTCCATATTTCCCTTCCTTCCTACCCCCATGAACCTTTAATAATTTACAAATTGCTATTTCATATCTTATACTGTCCAATACGTCCCTTCACTCACTTCCCTGTTGGCCATTTCTTTTTTTTTCTTTTTTTTTTGGGGGGGGGGCAATCACTGCCCTCAGGTGGTGGGAGTAGGAGGCCCAGCCTTTGCTCCGTGGAGCTGGAATCAAACCTTCATCCCAGTGGGCCACAGTCCCGTGCACAACCACTACGCCACCAGGGCTCAGCCCCATTTCTTTTTTTTCTTAAAAAATAAATCACTTTTTTGGGGGATCTTACGAGCCATACATCAATTGTATCAAGTTTATATGTACATATATTGCCATCATAATTTTCAAAATATTTTCTTTTTACTTGAGCCCTTGGTATCAGCTCCTCTTTTTCCCACTGCCCCCTCCCATCCTTGTGAACCCTTAATAATTTATAATATTTTTATTTTCATATTTTACATCATCTGTGGTCTCTTTTCATCCACATTTCTGTTGTTTGTCCCTGGGTTGGGGGGTGGGGGAGTGTACTTCAATCTTTGAGATCAGTTCCCATTTTCTATTGGCTCCTTAGACAGCATGCATCTCTCTCTCTCTCTCTCTCTCCTCTCTTCTTTCTCTCTCTCTCTTCTCTCTCTCTCTCTCTCTCTCTCTCTCTCTCTCGCTCTCTCTCTCGCTCTCGCTCTCGCTCTCGCTCTCTTCTAGCACTGATGGGTTCCCAAGGGTTACCAAGCCGTGGAATGTCACTCTGGGTCACACTGCTTTTGGAGAGCAACTGCACAGGAAGAGCAGATGGAAGTTGGAGTCTGCTAAAACTTGACAGTCCCCTTGGGCCGGAGATGCCTGGCTTATGCATTCTTCACCTGACATCATCTTGGTTTGCTAAACATTTCTATCTTCTTAGCACGTCTGTCCCTTTGACCTCTCCTTAGGAACTCAGAGTCAGTAGCTGTCCACACCAAAAGCACGTATTGTCAGTTGCTGGGCAGGTCGAGCAGCTAAGGTTGGGGATAGGCCACACGGTGTTTTGTTTTGTTTTGTTTTCCGTCAGAATGGGATGGGTGGGGGAATGTGTAGGAGGCATAGATGTTAGGGGTCTGGTGGAGTTCAACTTTAGTGTTGCCAACCTGAAAGGATGTGGCCTTGACCAACTAAGTCATGAATAAAAAACAGAGTAAAAAATGAGGAGTGTACTTGCTGCCTAATGTCTAGCTGCTCGTCGGCTGGCTTTTTAGCGCCATAAAGATTTGTGTCTTAGCTATGCAGAGGGACAGTTCGACCCTGCCTTTTAGGGAGGCTGTGGTTCAATCTCATCTAAAAGGGTAGTGCTGGCTCTCACCCTCCATGTGGGGAGCTGTCTCTGCCAGGGGAGCTGTCTCTGGACTCATCTGTGCATTGCTATGAAACTGAGCAGGTGTCCAGGGAACTTTCAGATTGTGATGAGTGTAGAAGTAAGGCCTAGTGACCGACTTCAGAAAATCAGCCAATGAAAGCCCTAATGATCACAATAGTTCACTACACAACCAATCAGAGGGATTGTATGTATATGAGATTGCTATGAGTTGAGGATGTCTCAATTCACAATAGCAACACATTCAAATCTAAGACCCAAATAAGATCACGAGAGAGCTGTAGACCGTTTATGATTTGAAGTAAAAGGGGAATACATTTGGTTCTTTATTAGTTAGGGTTTTCTGGAATTAATGGACTCTTGCCTAATGATTTTTGACCCCAACCCTCTTGGGGTGGAATCAGAGTGTGAGACCTTTTTATTTTCTTATCTCTTTTTTATCTTCAAGTGTTGTTCCCCTTTCAGAACCTTTGTGAACTTGAAGGAAGCAGAGTTGGGCACTTGGCCAATCAGAGGCTGGTCTGGTCTGGTCAATCACTGGATGTTCTCGAAGTATCTGTGCCTGTTTTATAATATCTGGATCCCAGCACCATTGTTGATTCTCTTCCTTAACATTGACCAATCTAAACTTTCATTCTTAAATTGGCATTTAATATCTGGAAGCTTTTGATGATCTTTCTGACCTGGATGCCCATAAAGAGGCCTTAAGGAGACTTTTAGAATCAGTTTAATTATGTATGCGGGGTCTCCTGTTAAAAGACTTAAAAGGAAATAGGTTTTAACAAATGCAAAGAAAGTGTTTTACAAACAATTTGCCAGATGGCTCTTTTCTGCTTGTCATATTAGCTTGGATTTGAGTAATTTTCCTTGTACAATTCCCACCGGAGCTACAGAGTTAGCGGGAGTGTGTCAGAGAATCTAAATAAATCCCAGGCATAGGAGAGTTTTCAATCATAAAACTTCTTGATGACTTTAATCACAGAGAGGAACCTCACAGGGCTTTGCAGGATAGCATGTATGAAATAACCCACAAAGCCTGTGGAGGAGAGAGGACTGGCTCTTCACCACAAAAGTAAATGGAACCCAATTCAAACATAACTTGTGGGTAAATCTCTCTCCCCCACTTGTTGCAATTGTAGTCTTTTCAGCATTGGGACTAAACAAAACAAAAAGGAAAACACACATAAAAACCCCACTGCCGATGTGTCGATTCTGACTCTTCCTGAGTCTAAAAGGCGAGAGTAGTTTGGTCCCATAAGATTCTCATGTCTGTAACGCTTTATGAATGCTGAGCCCCCGCGTGTTTTCATTCAGCTGTTGAGCACTTAACCAAGACTCCTTTTTACATGTAAACTACTTAGGTTAAGTTTTAAAGTTTACCAACTGTATCATTATAGAAACTGATGTCATTTTGAGGACTATACAGGGTTGATATCAGAGCAGCAATAAAAAGATGAAGACTCCCAACCAAAGGGATAGACACAGTGGCAGCCACAGTGGGGGCAAACCTAACTATTGTGACTTGCAGGACGGGGAAGTGTTTTGTGCTGTTGTGCATGGAACATGTGACTAATGCTTAACAATGACACCAAACCACAATGAGTTGGCATCCACTCAACGGCAGTGGTTGGGTTTTGTTCACAAGGTCACTCCCTTTGTGCCTGTGCATACTCACCCAGATCAATGCTCAGGAGGTCAAACTCTTCTGAAGGTCAAAAGTCTGGCTTGTGAGTGGCTGGTGGTTACTGTGGCAAAATAACTCTTGTCTGCTTGTGTGTGTGTGTGTGTGTGTGCGCACGCGTGCGCGCGCGCGCGCATGCGCGTGTGTGCTTGTGCTCGCATTTCAGAACTTGTTGAACACTTCAGGGAATGGGTGAGGGGAGATTTACATTGCAGGCATGGAACAAGTTTTTAAGTAAAAGTTTCATACATGTGTTTTTAAGTCTTTCAGGCATATTACCACCCTAAAATGCTTATTGGCTATGTTTCCACAGACTGCCATCTCCTGGGTTCTCTCAAAACCGACATTACTTCTGGTGCTGTAGAATTTATGAGTTTGCACTAACTATCCCTAACATGACCTTTTCTTCTCTTTTCCCTAAATACATAGAGACCATCTTATGAAGAGCCTACTTTTTTATTCAATGCTCTAGCAGGTGGATAGAGAGGAACACAAAGACACTGTAATGAAGCTGTTGTCCACTAGTGCCTTTTGGACGTCTGACGCTCAAGAGCCATGGGGTTTACCTGTTTGAGTTGGCCAACTGATGGAACAAACAGACCTGTGAGTGTAGAATATCTAGAAATAATCGCAGTTTCTTTCTTTCTCACATAAGTGGGGGAGGGAGTGGGAAATCTCAGGTAGGTGACTTTTCTCTACATAATAATTCTGGAACCCAGGCTTTTAGGCTCTGCAGTGACTTTCAAGATTGCCCTAGAGGTCACCCACCTCTTTCTGGGGTGGGGTTCCCTCATGTTGATTCCCACTCATGGGAACCCTATATGACAGGGTAGAACTGCTTATAGGGATTCTCAGGTTGTCATCTTTATGAGTAGAAAAGATGAGGTTTCTGTTCCCATAAAAAGTTAGTCTTGTCAACTGTGTCAGTCGTGTGCTTATGTTAATTTCATGATTGAGCCGGTGCTGGGACTCTGCATCCACTGGCCTGTGACTTCATGAGTCGGAAGGAGACTGATATCGGGCATATGGGCTAATATCAGACTTATACTTTGAACTGGACTGGGCTGGGATGCTTTCTCAATGTTCCATTCCTTTTGTATATAAACCTTTTCCTTATATCTATATGTGTGCCTATGGATTTGTTCCTCAAGTCTACCCGGACTAACACAGCAACCCACCAGGTCACTGTGCGTCTGAATCGATTCAATGGCTGTGAGATTCAGTTTTTGGTCAACCTTGTGGGAGTAGCTTATCAAATCTTTTCAGAGGGTTCAAGCCACCAACATTTGGTTAGCGGCCATTGCTCCATGAAGACTCCTTCCACTGCATTGTGAATTTTATGGATGATGAAACTGAAGAATGAGGGTCCCTAGGAATTCAAACGATGTTTATCCTCCCTTGAGAATAGTCATTCTTGCTTCCACAATATTTGGACAAAGACAATAGCTAATATTTATTCAGTGTGTTCCATGCATCATACATTAGACCAATATTTAAATAAATTCTCTCATTAGTTTACTTGCCCAGAGATTAGATTGTTTATTCAAGGTCATGCATTAATACAGTTTGAAATTGAGATTCAACAATTGGTGTACTTGATTCTAACTGCAGTATTCATAATTTTTACGCTGTACTGACTCGGTAGCAGTGGTATGCTTCAGTGGGTAGAGCAGAAGACAGAGACAAGCCCCAGTGTTCCTCTTTCTGTTTCCCAATGTCTTTTTTCAGCAATACCAAGAAGTGCCTGGAATCAGAAAGATATAAGATTCTGAGTAATCTTCAAGTTACCCTCATTTTCTATACTCATTCATTGTCTAAAATCTTTGTTATTTTTAATCATTTCCAAGGCTTCCAGTGCCATCCACATAAGGAGGACTCTCAAGGGTTATTTTTGTCTCAGTTTAGATTACTGATTCTGTCTATTGCACACCTTCATGTGCCCCCAAATTGACCCTGTCCTCCACTTGGAGGCATTGTCTTTATACCCTCAGACCTGCTGATTCTTCAGGTGTGTTCGTCAACAACACACATTCTTTGAATTACGCCCCGTGGTATAGGTGCTGGCCCTTTATTTTTCGACTACTCTTTACCTCTTACAGATGAAATAGATTCTCAACTAGTTTGCATGTTTTCTAGACAGTCTAAATGTCATCACTATGGGTGGTAGAGTAAAGGAACTATTTTGAGATGGTGATGATGGTTATCTCACAAAACTACCCTCCATGTGCAGACTTCTTTATTCTTACTTTCTGTTTGACACCTCGGAAGCTGGAGAGAAATTATAAATCACATTCATCCTTACGCGCTCTGGCATGACCTAAATCAAATACACCTACTCACGGAGTCACCATGACAGCTCTGAAAATGACCACAGAGCCATATGCATCCTCCTACTCTCCTAAATTCCTCTATATTTTTAACCCATTCTTCACAAATACCTTTTCTCTTTCCTCTTCAATCTGCCAGTTGATCTGAATGCAGATAAATACCCAACTAGTCAGAGTGCCTCCTCCACAAAGACAATTCTGAGGGTTTGTGCAAGATGTTATTTATTCCCTTTTAAAGATTTAGACTAGGGAGACACCGGGCCCTTCTAAGATGCTTGTATCCAAAGGAAACCCAAGCGACTTGCTACCGACCGTGGGGATGGAACACAAACTAGATCTGGCTATTACATTTTAAAAGAACCATCAAAATCAAGACATCCTGGCACACACAATCATGTACAAACAAGAACTGATGATAGCATCATTTAAATTCCTAGTAGCCACTTTCTTTCCATGACTGATGGGATCACGGGTGGTACTGCCAATGAGCATTAGGTTGCTAACTACAGGGGCAGTGGCATTCAAAGCCACTGATCTCCACAGAAGAAAGATGAGGCCGTTTGATCCTGTAAAGATGTACAGTCTTAGAAACCCCAAACAGGATCCCAGAATTGGAATCGGAATCAACTTGATGGTTTTTATTAGGAGAAATCTGAAGGAAAATAAGCATAGTAGTGGTTCACTGTTCCCCTTAGTATGTCAGATACTCTTGCTATTTTTTGCATAAATCTCGTAAAGTCGATTGTTGTTGTTAGGTGTTGGGAAGTCAGTTCTGACTCAAGGTGACCCTTAAGTACAACAGAAGGAAATACTACTGGCCATGCTCCGCTCCCCAATTGTTATGCTAACTAAGTCCATTGTTAGGATCACTGGGTCACCCTATCTCATGAAGTGTCTTCTTAGTTTTGCTGCTCTCTCTATCTTCCCAAGCATGCTGTCCTTTTTTCAGGATGAGTCCGCCCTGGTGACATGCCAAGGTACACGAGCTGTAAGTAGTTTCTGATTTTGCAGGTGAAGGAACTGATCTCGGAGATAGGAGTGGATGGGTGACATTACTTAAAGGAATAGGAGTATCATCCACAGCTACCTCTTATATTTTCATATCTGTAGCCACACACCGAAGACCCCAAGTGTGACAACCTTGTGTACTCTTTATCACCAGAGTCAGCAGGATACACAACCAGCTAACACAAATCAGAGACTCAGCAAGTGGAGAAAGGAATGAAGGAAGATTTAAAGTGTTGATACTGACGATTTCTTTCACTCAGGAGTTGAGAATTGCAATCGGTCAGGTTATAATGGGACAACAAGCACAAAGAACCCCAAGTTTTCAGCAGGTCAAATGTTTTTTATTTTGATTTCATGTTCCTCAGTGGTCGGAGAGGGCCTTTGCTCCCATGGCCATGGCTAATGGAGCTGAGCCATTTGCATCGTGGCTGGTGGCTTGGTAAACAGATGGTCTGGACTAGAAATGGAAAATATCTCACTGCTCCACCCCTCTTTGGCCAGAGCGATCTACCTGATGACTCTACCTAAATACAAGAAAGCCAGACAGTGAAATTCTACAAGATTCTTGGAAAATAGCAGATTCAGTAATATTTGGCAAACACCATTAAAGACCTCCAATGAAGGCAGAGGGCAAATGAAGGTGATTTATATCAAAGTGCTTTCATATGAGAGGCAAATGCTGGTTGTTGGTGATTATTAGGCCTAACAAAGTCTTAAGTGCTGTGTTTGTTCCTCCGTGGCCTTCTCAGCAGGGGCTGAGCTTTAAAGGCTTTGGAGTCCAGAGTAAATATCAGGCCCAATCATAATTCTTCCTAAAATGTCAGGATGAGCTTCTGTCCAGATGCATGTAGATTGGTTAACAGACTAATTTCTGAGCAAGAGGTTGGGGCCGAAAGATTTTCATTGCTTTGGTCAACATGGGCTTTTCCTACCACTTAAAAGGTGAAAAAGATGATCCCAATTGCTTTCTTTACCCAACATATTGTAGGTCCTCTGGTTTGGAGAGTTGACCTTCTGTGGTCATATCATGTAGTGGAGACTGGATGTCCACTGAGAACGTTACCAGGTGCAGTGGGCAGTGGCAAGACCGGTCCGTGATGATATCCGTGATGATCACCTCATGGGGGTCAGTGGTGCAGGTTCACTGGAATGTAACCAGATGATGTTCTCCTCCAAGTTTTCTAGCTGATGTTTGTACATTCCTCGAAAGGAAGCCAAATGAAATCCTTAAGCTCAAGCCCTAACTGTGTAGAACCTCCAGTACATATAAAAGTAGCAAGCCAACAAAACCCTTTAATACACAATGAAGTGGCTTATAGTTCTCTTGTCGTTACAGAGTTGAAATGTAAAAAATCCACTTTGTCACTAGATAAACGTCGAATCCAATTTCCTTTATGAAGTGTACTAAACTGGCATACCCCAATCACTCTTTTCTTTCACTGAACCATAAGAAGGCCCCTGTGTTAGTCGAAGGGCAGAAATAAAAACCAAATTTCCTACGAGCTCAATTCTTCCAGCTATTTATCATTGCTGTCTCTAGGAGCATAGAGTAGATTTCCATCTTTCAGGCATCTTGTGGGGACATGAGTGACCTGGGATGTGTTGTGGAGTGAAATGACTGGAAACGTACTGGATTGTGTGGAGCCCAGTAGACAAAGGACATATTGACTATTACCTTGATTTTGTCCTCTGTATATCACTTCTTGGATTGTGAGGGCAGGCAGAAAATACTAGAAAGCTGTTTACTTGTGTATATTGACTCGCAAAGTCATTAGACTACGCGAACCATAAAACAACAACATAAAATAAAGAATTGTGTCGCTTTGAGAAGAATGGGGATTACAGATCACTTCATTGTGCTCACTGGAAAGTTGCACATAGATCGAGAGGCAGCTGTGAGAGCAGGACAAAGGGATGCTGCATGACGAAGGCTTGGAGTTAAACAAGCGGAAAGGGCCTAAGTTTGGATGTCTTCTACTTGGTTGGTGAATTCAAGATTCAAGTTGCTAATTTAAGTATTTTTTCTCTCTCTTTAGCTCTTTTAGATTCCTCTCGAACATTCTAGTATGCCCTATCCACATTAACATTTCTAACTTTTGTTTGCTGTGATGCCTCAAGAATGAGTTATTGGGAGACCATATAGGCTATTACACTGTAACCAATTTCAGATTTTCACCATTCTGTCATTTTGTTCTCCCCCATTTCCTTATAAAATGCATATCTGACTTTGTTTTTAAGCTTTTTATTTTGTTTTGTTTTAGCAATTTTAGGTCTGTAAGCAAATTCCGTCCATTCACATTTAATGATTGTGCCCTGAGATTGATATATTTTTTATTTTGTTCCATTTAGATGTTTATTATTTAGCTTAGATTGCTGTAGAGATTGCCTGAATATTTTTCTGGTTTCATTAATTTATAATTTAACATTTACCTTGCTAGTATTCCCATTCTTCACACTTGATCTTAGCCAAAAGGCCGAGAAGCAATAGTATTCCCATTCTTTTCAAGTTTACCAATCCTTTAATTTTGTTATTAATTAGACAAATATAGTTCTATTGTCATTTTAAAAATAAGGTATCCACTTTAAGAAGCAAAGTTTTCTCCACCTAACTGCTCCTGTCTTTCTATTACATGTGGTGCCTGCTCTCTACTTCCTGTCCTTTGCATGGAAAGGGTTAACACCAGGTGTCTCCTTAGCACTTCCTATCCCCACCCTCTGATGTCTCTTGAGTTTAGTACTTATTAGAATTTTTCATAGAAAATATTGTAGTACAGTATATTATTACTTAGAAGTATTACCCTTCTAAGGATAGTTCTTTATTTTGTGGATTATTGCAAATCTTATCCTCTATTCCCACAGTTATGGTCCTGTTTGGGGATGAGGCAGTATGGGTATGATAGGTATTTTGAGTCACTGCCTTATCAGAGGATGTGACTCAACTCACCACCCCACGTTCCTTGTCAACACCCAATCTACAGGAATGTCCGGGGAGAATTTGATCTCTTGATTTGAACCTTACATTGGGATCATCTTTGTCTGACCCCTGGTTCCTAGGACTAGAATGAGAAGCTTGTTATTTGACCTGAATCACCACTTTCTGCAGCCTTGTGAGTTGGTGTGCTGGCATCTGACCTCATGGGGGTTTATCAGCCCCCAAGGTCACAGGCATGAGGTGAGAGACTTCTAGATAGATGCTTGACCCACAAATGACTTGCCAGTCTCCACAATGGCGTGAGTCATTACCCTACTGGTCCATGAGTTTTGTGAGATATTAAAATGTTACTGAACTCAAAGACAAGGGAGAGGGCACTGAGGGGAGGAGGAAAAGCTAATGTTAGAACTCATGGAGTGGTACAGCAAGCAGTGTGGCACAGTTGGGCATTTCTAACTTCTGTCTCATAGGGACCAGCTTGGTGTGGATCATTTAAAAATAATTAGTGTATATGAGCTTCTAAAATTTAAATTTAAAAATAGAATGCCTCCACATAAAGTGATGTTAGTTATTGCATGCCTGTTCATCATGGATGCCGGCTCAGTCTGGGGCACACTTATGAAACAGGCAGCGTGTCGCTGCCGTCAGACCAAGATGAGATGTACATGAGTCCTTATCATTCTCTGCATTGTGTCGCACCTTTTCCTCTTCCTCTTTCATCTTTTATCTCTTAATGTTATACTCTGGATGGCTTCTTCTGATATTTCTTTCAGTTCAGTAACTTTTTTTCCCATTTTTACCAATCGACTGCTAAATCCATCCACTGAATTTTAATTTTGATTATTGTTATTTATTCTTAAATATTGTTTGGTTTATTAAAAAAAATTGTACTGTCCTTGATAGTTGTGGAGTCCCCCCCCCCCATCCACATACAGAGTGAAGTGACATGTCTTTGAACATAATAAACATAGTTGTTTCAGAGTTTGTCTCTGATAATTTCAATCTTTGTGAGTCTTCTTTAATTATCTGCTATCTAGGCTAGGTTTTCATTTATTTTGTGTCAGAGGAGCTTAAATTGTGTGCAGACATTGTCCTTGAAGGATTATATTTAGATCCAATTTGATATCTAGGATGAGGCACCTTGATTCTGAAAGCATATATCTGACCTTCTACCAGATTGCTTTCAATCTAGAGCAGGGGTTCTCAACTTTCCTAATGTCTCCACCCTTTTATATGGTGCCTCATGTTGTGATGACCCCAACCATAAAATGATTCTCCTTGCCACTCAGAATGGTAATTTTGCTACTGTTATGAATTGGGTGACCCCTGTGGAAAGGTTGTTTGACCCCCAGAGGAGTCATGACCCACAGGTTGAGAACCACTGCTCTAGTGCCACCTCAAACCAAACGGAGAGCCTGAAAGTCAAACAGCAATCAGATATTTCATACAATTCTATTCAAGAAAGATGTCATTTCTAGTTTAACCTGACCTTCAGTGTACATCCACCTGGGTCCTCAGGATATTCAGGGCAGGTACTTCTGTGAGTTATCGTGGGAGTGTTTGTTTTGAATTCTGGCCCCCTCACCGAATGAAGTTAGCAAGACATAAGTCCCAGGTTTCTTAGATTTATTAACGCTCTGGCCACAAAGGGGGTTTGTTATTTGTCAAATTCCTATTCTCGCAATCACAGACTGCTAATTTGCTGCACTCTTGTCAGGTCTCCATTGCTTTCAAGTTCAGTTTTTTCTTTTTTTTCTTCCTGCTTCTCACTCCTTTGGAAACTTACTGTGACATCATCACTCTGAATAACCAAGCCTGTTCTTGCAGGAAGTCCTCTCCTTTCTATTTGAAAGTTTCTTACTGATCAATCAGAGTCTATCTCCAGAAAAAAAAATTTTTTTTTCTTCCCTTTAGGTTTGATTACAGAGTTGGAGGCTTTTTCTGGTTCATTTGTTTCTTCTTTAGACTCTTTCCCCAAGTGTTCTTCCCTTCTTAAAACTTGGAAGATGCATGTAAGTTCTTGCATGATCCCAAGTCTTTTCTTCTCTGAAAGAGAAACGTTCATAAAGAATGCTGCTACAGTGCTATCTCACTGAGGTTCTCACTCCCTGGTTTCTAGTTTGTAACACAGCCAGATTCACTGTGCTTGCTTCCAATCCATATCCTAGGAGACAAGGCAGAACTGCCCCCGTGGATTCATTTGGCTGCAGTCTTTACTGAAGCCAACTGCTCCATCTTCCGTCCCAGGAGCTGACTTTGAACTGCCAGTCTTAGCCGGTGCGCCACCAACGCTGTTTTACTTGTAACTTGGCACTTGCAAACTTCTCTGTGGATAGACTCCCCTTTCCCCAACTTTTGCAGATAACATTTTTTCCTCTCTCTCTCTCTCCTCCCTGCACACTTGTAACTCTCTCTCTTTGGTTTAAATCATTTTATTGGGGGCTCATACAACTCTTTTCACGATCAATATACACAGTAGTTGATTGCAGACCACCTTTGCACATTTGTTGCCATCAACATCCTCCTTCTACTTAGACCCCCGATATCAGCTCCCCGTATTCCCCTCCCTCAGTCCCCTCCCCCATGAATCCTTAATAATTTATAAATGATTATTATTTTGTCATATCATCCACTGTCCAATGTGTCCCTTTACCTACTTCTCCATACCCCAGGAAGGAGGCTATTTGTAGATCCTTGTAATTGGTTTCCCCTTTCTACTCCATCTTCCCTTTACCCTCCTGGGATCAGCGTTCTCACCACTGTTCCCAAAGGGATAATCTGCCCTGAATACCCCATGTTTCCACTTCCAGTGTACATCTCCTGGTCCAGCTGGATTTGTAAGGTAGAATTGGGATCATGATAGTGGATGGGGGCAGGGGAAGCATTTAAGAACTAGAGGAAAGTTGCATATTTCATTGTTGCTACCCTGTCCCTTGACTGGCTCAGCTCCTCCCTGGGACCCCTCTGGGATGTCGTAAAGCTGGTAAGTCTTTTCTCTTTGTGCTTCACCCTTGGCTGCACTATGCCCAGGCCTGTGCCTGGTCTCATCAGTCCAGGCTAGAACGGCACGAGCAGCCTGAGGTCCTCTGTCAACTTGGGGTGTGTGTGTGTGTGGGGGGAAGGAACGGTAATCATTAATTAATTATTGCTTCTCTCCACCTGCTCTCCTCGCTGCTGGCCTCCCCCAGAACATCTATATAGATAATCTTTTTTTTTTTTTGGGGGGGGGGCATCACTGCTCTCTGGTGGTGGGAGTAGGAGGCCCAGCCCCACTGCTGGAATTGAACCTCCGTCCCAGTGGGCCGCAGTCCCGCGCACAACCACTATGCCACCAGGGCTCAGCCCTGGATAATCTTTTAAAGAGAAACTTTTTCTTATGGAAAACATCTTAAAATACACAAAAGTAGATAACATAGAATCATGAATTCACATGTATAAATCCCTTCTTTCAACAATGATCAACCTTTTCCTCATTTTCGTTTCATGTTCCCTTCCTCATTGTTTATATATTAAGAGAATTTTAAAGCAAGTTCCTGACATTTTACCATTTCAACCATAAGATCATCAATGGGATTGCCACCCACGACATAACTACCAGGCCAGTAGGATACCTCACACCAAATGAAGCAATAGTACTTGTCAAACATAGGGCTTGGGGTCTAGTTTCTGAGTCTCACCTCTTTCTGCCACAGTTTTCACCTCTCTGTTCTTTGAGTCATGAGTTTAAGGTCTGAGCAGTGAATCCAGCTGCTAAGATATGCTACCTACCAAGCATGTTTATTTGCTTCCGGGTTCTGGATTATGAAACCCCTCATTATTATCATTTGATGCAGGCATCCTGCTTTCACCTCCAACAATCTGTTTCAGCAGCCTGTGTTCTGATGACACAATCCCATCGTGCCCTTTCTGCCTGTGGAGGCCTCTCAGGTGGACAGTTATTTTCTTTCTGGGATGTGTGGCTTATGGATGGAATATCTTTAATGGCAAAACCCCACAGACAGCGAAAGCAAAGTGGTTTTCACTAGGGTTGGTTGAATCGCCAATGCATCTGCAGCCATGCGTTTGCGCGTCTCGTTCTATCCCTCTTGTCATCTGAACAGACAGAAGTAAAAACTTCTTCACCTGACCAGCTCCTCAGAGTTTTCATTTCGAAAGGCAGTCTTTCCCAGGGAAAAGGATTGCGCCTCTATCTATTTCCAGTTGCCATAGGGGGGGCTCTGCCAAACTTTCTCTGGGGAAAAACACAAAAGCAAAATATAATAACCCAACCTCTCTAAAACAACAACAATGAAATCCAGTTCTTTAGTCAGAGAAACACTTGTGTGCCAGGCTCATGAAGGGTGTGTATAACCTGCTGGACTGGATCGTGTGTGCCTTCATTTAACACAACCCCCCCTCCCCCAACAAACTCACTGCCATGGCATCAGTGAGGGTTCACAGTGACCCCCCTGTGAGTTTCAGAGACTGTAACTCTTTTTTTGGGGGGGGGGGGAGGGGGCATCACTGCTCTCCGGTGGTGGGAGTAGGAGGCCCAGCCCCACTGCTGGAATTGAACCTCAGTCCCAGTGGGCCGCAGTCCCACGCACAACCACTACACCACCGGGGCTCAGCCGGAGACTGTAACTCTTTTTTTTTGTTGTTTTGTTTTTGTTTGGGGGCATCACTGCTCTCCGGCGGTGGGAGTGGGAGGCCCAGCCCCATTGCTGGAATTGGACTTCCGTCGCAGTGGGCTGCAGTCCCGCGCACAACCACTACGCCACCGGGGCTCAGCCGGAGACTGTAACTCTTCAGGGCAGTAGAAACCACAGTTTTTCTTCTCAATGGGCGGTGGGTGGTTTTGAAATGCCGACAGCGAGGATCTCAGTTCAACTTGGATTTGTCGATAACCGCTCCACCTCCAGGGCTCTTGCCTGTAACACATGAGAATAAAACCAAAACTAAACTATGAGGTGTTTTGTAAGAGATTGTTCAATTTCTACTTTTTTTCTGATAAGTTTGAGCTTGAGGAAAAGAAGACCAACAGACACCAACAGCTGTTCTCCCCCTGGTTTCTCAGGTTTCCAGAAGAGTTTTCAGTTCTGTGGAAATGCCACAGCTTTGGGAGGGCATCGGAGAAGTGGGGCAGAGGGAAAAGTCCATGGAGAGCTGTGAGCCACAGCCCTAGCTGGACACTGGGTTGGGAAGGAGAAGGACGGGCCCAGAGATGCTGCCAATTTCTTGTGCCTTGGGAATGGTCAAAGGGGCAGAATTCTCCCTGGCTCATAGGGTGAGATGGAGGCTGACCAAAAGTGCAGTAAACCGCTGAAGCTCTTAGCCATGGTGTGCTTACATCTACAGAATAAAGAGCTACATTCTGGCATTTTCTCCAATGGCCCCAACATTCTGGACTTCTAAATCAATTTAGATGCTGATGCCATTTTTCCTTAAATGAGTCTCAGTGGAAAGCCCACCTTCAGCTCTGTGAATTTGCCTGGAGCTGGGAAAAGCAGAACGGGATTCATCACTGCTAATGGAATAATTAATAGAATGTGCTTAAGACTGGGAACGGAGTGATTAAAAAAACCTGTTTTGCCTAAATTACTGAAAATCAGATCCAAAATTTCCACCGAATTGTATTAGAGTTCAGCTTGGTAATTTTAGTATCACATTATCAGTCTTCAGCAGGGGTGGAGGAGGGTGGGCGAACAGGAAGGAGGAAGGCAGGCATGATGACACAGGAATGGAAACTATTAGACAAGAGTCCACTTAAAAGTAGAGAGTGAGGAATGTTTAATGACGTACTAGTTTTTCCCTTTCGGAAAAAAAAAAAAAATCCAGGTGCCCTAATTGCCCAGAAATCACCATGTCATGACGTCTCAGCACGGAATAGTATAAAGGCAGGAATGGACAGGACAGTGGATTTTCCACATGACTAATTCTTCTTTGGAAGCTGAGTGTACACAGATAGTAATTCTCCAGCTGATATTTCCTAAATGGACATCATTGGGCCGAAAAAGGTTGTAGAACTTGATCGAGAGAAACATAGGAGAAACAGTAACTACTGTCTATTTTCTTCAGCCCAATCTAGCGTGATGGCTATGGTTTTGTTAGTGTAATGCCCTGAAGAGTTCTGAACTTTTGGTAGCATTATGGTTCATAAGTAATGTCCATATTTTTAAGAGGCACGCAGAAGGAAAATATCATAGTGTGCTGAATCTGCTTTTAAAAATATGTGGACTCGACCAAAACATAGCAGCCATTTTCTATCAAAGCTGTCCGTGATTAGAAGTGACTTTTTTACCTGCCTAGAACATACAAATAATTTGAAAACAAGCATACTTTCTGTGTTTTAGCCAATGGAAAACTTTACTGAAGTTATTTGGAAAAAAATTAGATATGTTTTAATTTGTAGGATCACGTGTCCCCAAGAACGCTCTGTTGGTTACCTGTGTTGCAAGCCAGTGAAGAGCAGAACACACTTGATTGAGTGCAGACACCTTTGGCTGCCTGCGCCGACTCCCACTCGGAAGGCGCTAAGCTGTGGCTGTGTAGGCTCATCAGTATGACAAAGGACGCCTGCGTGGTTGTCTGCCATGCCTGGTTGTTGTTAAATGAGGCGTTCCTCCTGTAAAACGTGTCTCCTGATCTTCTCTTTCCTCTGAATATACTGCAGCTTCTGGCTGGTGTGTGGTAAACAGAAGGGTCACACATGTGCCCCACAAATTCCCCTCCCTGCTTTGTAGGAGGGGCAAAGACTGATTGACTCTGAAAACATCTTTTGGCATCAGCTATCTAATCGGCAGTAGGACCCTATATTTGAGGTAACACCGCGGTTACCAGTTGAAAGTCTTAATCATTTAACAATATTCATTTTGTACCAGGACCTGCAAGTCATATTCCACTTCTGAGGGGTGAGCAAGGCTGACATACATTCTTGATCTCCTGATTAGATTGATCCCTGCCCTGAAAGGCCGGAGTCCAGCGGAGTAGGGGAAGGATGGCGGAAGCAACGTTCCTTGTGTGGTGGGCATGATTAACTGAGCATTGGCTATCAGGAGTCCCTTGGAGCTACAAACTAAGCTGCTAATTGATAGGTTAAAGGTTTGGGCCCTCCCAGTGGTGACTTGGAAGAAAGTCCTGGTAAACTCTGAAAAATAAGCTATTAAAATGCTCAGGGAGCCGCATTCTACTCTAACCCACATGGGGTCACAATGGTTGGTTCAGCAGCAACTGATTTTGGTTTCTCTGGCAGTCATGTACTCTGGGCCAATTTGATTAAGAGTGTAGGGGTGGAGTCTAGCCTGTCCACCTAGAGCTTCAGGCCTACTGGTTTTGAGCAATTGGAGCTGATGAAAAGTGGGCACTTGAAACACCATACAGTAGACCCTTCCTAACCGAACTAAAGACGCGTTTCAGTCCATTTTTTGCAGACACGTTGACTCATTCCTCCCCAACTAGAGTGATTACTTTAGATCCTTCATTAGTGCAGTCATTACAAATTTCCTTTTTCTAGTACTTAGAAAATGCTTCTCCACCTTTTCCTTATCTGGTTACTACTCCCTTTTCCTTTCTTCTTTCCCTTTTTCAGGAAGTTGTTAAATTCTATTGGTTTGGGGTTCATAGTCTGAAAATATTATACTATTTAGTAAATGGGAAACACAGCAGGGAGAACTCCTGATCAGGAGACAATTGGGGAATGCATGAGGAGGATTGTAAAAACAAATTAGCTTGGGGATTTGTTAACATTTCTGGTGCCCTTTGAACATGCAGGCTCAGTAAGCTGTTGAATATTCAAATGTGGGTATATGGGTGGGAGTCTGGGATGGAGATATGAGTTTGTGAGTCATTGGGATGCATGTGGCTCTTAAATCCATGGGGCTGGGTCAGACTATTCTGATGAGAAGACTGAGCTTAGAAAAGGACTCCAGAGAGGATTGTGGGTGATGCCACTGCCTCCAAAGTGGGCTGGGGGTGAGAAGCCAGAGGGCATGAAGAATAGCTGCTGTACCCAGCCTGCCTTGCTCCACGGCGGTTTGGACATAGCTTCTTCTTCCCGTTGTTCAATGCCTCCAGGCAGCATCTCCTCTCATTCCTGGTCCCTCCACCAGTGGAGGATGCAGATGCTGTAGGGAACTCTGGGTAGAGTGGGCTCTGTCAGAAGTACTGCCACATTGGCTCCAGAACCATCCTGTCCCTCTTACTATTAGATGCTGACACAGTATCTATGTTGTTTACTTCTCGGAAGTTGTGTTTTCTCTCGTAGATGTAATATTTCCTTTTTTTTTTTTTTAAAGGTTTGGGGCTGAGCCCCGGTGGTGTAGTGGTTGTGCGCGGGACTGCGGCCCAGTGGGACGGAGGTTCAATTCCAGCAGTGGGGCTGGGCCTCCTACTCCCACCACCAGAGAGCAGTGATGCCCCCCCACCCTAAAAAAAAAAGGCGTATTGACATATAATTCACACACTATACAATTCAATATATTAAAAGAGTTACACAATCATCACAACCAATTTTAGAACATTTACTTCATTCTTTTATTATTTCTTCATTCTTGTATTCATTATATTAGTTCCCCTTTACACTCAACTTCCCATGGCATAATCTTAAGGGACTATTAAATACCTACTGTATATACTTGAGTATAAGCCAACCCAAATATCAGCTGAGACATCTAATATTACCACAAAAACTGCATTAAAAATGTGCTGAAAAGCTCAACTTATAAATGAGTAGTTACTGTCTGTGTAGATTTCCCTATCCTGGATTTCATATAAAGGAAAAAACCCTCAACAGTGATAACAAAATAAAAGAGAGGAACCTCAATCCAAGAGAAAGCAGGAGATGATGGAACAAAATAGAAAGGGGTCAGAAGGTAAACAAGTGGTATTATGCTAAATTTTAGCTTAATTATATCTGCAATACTCTACTTTCCCATGCACTCTTTGCTGGCAAGATGACTTACATCCCTAGTCACTGGTCTGTGGGAATTCAATGGAGATTTAATCTGAGTGGGTACTGGGCAAATGGATTTTAGGCCTTCACTGTCATCCAGGGCCTTCTGCAAACTGGCTACTCAGAATTTAAGCTCTAATAAAATTTATTTCCTCCTTTGATGTTGGATTTTATTATTTATAATCCTTGGATCCCATGGCCCAATGTGCTCCTTTCATGTGAATTCAGCACACCTCACTTAGAGAGCTGCTTGTTTTAAGACAAGCCTTTCTGACTCTAGAAGCTATACTTTCTGTTCACCCTACCCCAGTTGGTTTCTTCACCACACTTTAATACTCATCTCTCCAGTGATTACTTCATGAGGGCAAGTATTGAACTGGGCCACATCCTAAGAACTGATTGATTGTTCTTATTAGGGCTTATGTAGCATCTCCTTTTCTAATTTACCTTCTGTCTGCATCCTAAAATCTTTAGGCGTGCCTGAAAATGACTAAAGTGTAGAAAATCCTACTTCTCTTAGAAACAGTGGAAGCAAGGATGTAACTTCATAAGCTAAATACATCAAAATCTCCTTGGCTTTAAGTGCAGGAGAACTAGCTAGTATCAGGCTACCACTCTAACAGTCCTGGGTAAAGTGGAAGAAAATGATAGAAACACCCCTCAAAATCACATAAGACAGACCAAGTGTATTGATTGCATAAAGACTGGTGGAACCTCCAAGATAATGAGTCACTTCTCAGTGTCGGAAATGAATTCACTCCTTGGCTCAATTTTCAGTTAAAAAGAGGCTTAAAAGGGGATCCAGAACATGAGTGAGATATGCATGCCTTAGAGTAAGCAGCCATTGGAGAGCAAAAAGGCAGGCTTTGCCAAGGACATAAAGTTCCCAAGGCTAGCAAAGCCAGAGGCACGAAACAGGAAAGGCAGGGAGGAAGTGGAATTAGCAACTACACAATGGGGTTTGTAATCAATGAGATGCAACCAAACGCATATCAATTGCTGAATGAAAAACTGATCTGGTCCTGGGAAGCTCCACCAAATTCACATTACAAAGCAAATAGAACAAGTCTGTTGGCTTCAGTCCAGTCCAAACCCTACTTCATCAAAAAGTCACAGGAGACCTCAGCCCTGGACAGGAAGTGGGGAGTGCAGGAAAGCAGTTGAGCTGGTAGCTTTGGGCTGCTGATTATGAGGTCAGTGGTTCAAACACCAGCTTCTCTGAGGGAGAAAGAGGTGACTCTTTACTCCTGTCAAGATGACCTCTCTCAGAAGTCCTCCGGTTTTACTTTGTTTTTGGTTTCAGTCATTCAGATGTTATGGGAGATGGAGAGGAGAAAGGAAAAGAAAACGAAGTAAAGGAGGAGTTAAATAATGGCCTTCAAACTCCAAGCTCTTCCTCCACCCTGTCATTCAGTAAGTGGAAATGATAGGAGGAAAAAGAAAAGGAAAATAACAGTAATTTAAGCGTGCACGCCACTCACACGCGTGCACGCACACACACACACACACATACACACACACACACACACACACATCTCCTTTCCCTTCCCTCTGTCTGCCCCCTTCTAATATCAACCTGAACATTGCATCTGTGGCAAGGTTTCCCAAATGAATTGGGCTTGATTACATTTTAGATTCTGGTGGAAGCATCTTTGTGTTTTCACTAGCTTCACAACTGCTACCTGGGGCCATGGGTACAGGGTTGAAGAACAGTCTAGGGAAATCTGATGCTCTTTCTCCTTGAGCACAGGTCCTAGGCCAAGAGTCACTGTACCCTTAGGATTGTGTAAAGGAAGAAAAAAAGCGGAAAGTTATGAGGTTGGGGGGGGGGGGGGGGGGGGTTCAGTACCTTAACGTTAGCAAGGTCTTTCACTTAGAATAAGGCAATAAACAAACCAAGCACCTTGCCTTGCCTTTGAGTGACTTCCTACTCATGGTGACCCTATCGAACAGGGTAGAACTGTCCATGGGTTTCCATGACTGTGACTCTGTGCAAGTGGAAAGCTCCCTTTCTCCCACAGAGTGACTGCCCATTTCGAACTGTTGTTCTTTGAACAGGTAACCCCTGTGCCACCCGGCCTCCACTATAGGTCAACTGGAACACGACAGTTTTCTGTTCTTTTCTTGACTGGATTTGTTTCAACTTTTAGCAGAACTCCCATCATGCCATGCTTACTGTAGACCTTTCTATGATGTTTTCCATGAGTAAAAATGGGAATATGGTTGCCATGGTAGTGGGAGAGCAAAACTTTTTGTGCAGGCACACGGGTGAGATTTGGAAGGTCAGTATTTAATGCCTGGTGTCTGGACCAAGGAGACCTGGTGGTATAGAGGGGTAGGCATTGGGCTGCTAGGCACAAGGTTAGCAGTTCAACCTCACCGGCAACAGACAGCTAGCGCTTTGTACTCCATAAGCAATTGCAGTCTGGGAAACCACAGGGCTAGTTCCATCCTGTCCTGCAGGATTGCTCTGACTTGATGGTAGTGAGTTTTCATTCTGAAGATACATTAACCCGTATGAGTTTCCAAAAAACTACAGTATATATTTTATGCTGATGACATTAAATTGTTAATGCTAACAAATATCCATCACATTCTTTTAAACATTAGTCAGTTGTATTTCTCAGGATTTGATATGAGGCTTATTTCATAGATAACACTTCTGAGGAAGCACTAAGGTAGCCAGAAAAGATGGAAATTGCTTATTGAAATTTAAAATCATGTAGCCAAAGGATAGTGATACCACACCATCCTCTCCACCTCATTCTGGGCATGAGGAGGGAAGGAGTTTCTCAGGAGAAGAGATCATTTTTGAGGTAACATATCTTCATCTTTTGTTTTTAAATGACGTGACAAATTGATCAGTTTATTTCTATATATTCCATAATCCCTGGATAATTATTTTGTTTTACAGTTTGTCCTTACCTGGGGAGATTACCTTATGAATTTTGTGTCAGTATATGTCTTGAGTTTAATAAAATAACTCCCCTGCAGAGAGCTGGAGATTTATATTATGAGCACGGTCAAGGTACGGAATTGGGCTGAGCCCCGGTGGCATAGTGGTTGTGCACGGGACTGCAGCCCACTGGGATGGAGGTTCAGTTCCAGCAGTGGGGCTGGGCCTCCTACTCCCACCACCGGAGAGCAGTGATGACCCCCCCCCCAAAAAAAAAAAAAGGTACGGAATTGCCTGGAGATAATATTTGTCTTTCATATTATGAGAGAACATATTTGAAAGTATTAAATATGTAATATTTATGAATAGACATTAGAAGACAACAATGTCTATCAAAATGGTCACCATCCATTAAGTTGAAACTTCAAATATTGGATCTCAAACTTTCCAGTTAAATACATCTAACTTTAAAGGAAGCAGTTTTGCACAGGAAGCACTAAAGATAACAAATGGGTAAGAGGAATTTTTGGAACGGAAACACCGAGGGAGCGACTGTTGTTGAACTTGTACCCGCGATGGGTTTGGATGTTCCTCTCATCTGCAGCATGCTTTTGGTCCTAGCTGAGCTGGGGGTCAGGCTCAGACTTGACCATTTACTGTTCCTCGCTTAGGCCAGGCACTGCTCCCCTTATGCCCAGTAGGAGTGGGGTATCTTGTGACACTCTGCATCTTTGGATGATTAAAAGTTGTTCAGGGTCTTGAGGCAAAAGACAGTGCAGAAGTAGGAAAGGGTCTAGAGATGAGTCACAAGGCTGGCTTTCTAAAATGAGAGGATGAGGCAGGCCTGCGAGGTTGACTGGATTCATTTAGCCTTATGAAGGTGAGGGCAGGCATAGTCTAGGGGAGACAGGGCCTTCTCGTCGCTTTTGGTTCTCATGAGTAATGAGTGTATAGGCCAGAGGGTCTGAAGGAGGCAAGAGGTAAGGTGTGTTTTTACTACTACATTCTTTTGAGGAGAATGTCACCCATGGGACTCAGATAAAAATAGCCCCACTTGGTACTTTTTAAAGGAAGTGGTAGTTTTAAAAAAGAACCTAGTTCCTGAGTGCATTTCTCACCTCTCAGTCTGTGCATACATGGTAATTACCCCTGAGAACTAAAAACTACCGTCAAGAAGGCAGTATCTATAAGGAGTCGAGACGTTTCCGGTCTGCCCACAGCCAGGAGGCCTGAGCAGACGTCTCATCAGGCGAGTGCTTCAGGCGTCACAGGCTTACCTCTGCGGGGAATTCAGCCATCCATCCATTTCAACGCGAAACTGCAGGACTGAGAAGAATGAAAACCACACAATTGAGAGGCGTCGACTCTGAATTATCAGCAAGGCACAAAAACCAACAATGCTACGGACAGCACTTTTCTAGTTTTCTTTTGCTGACCATAAATCCTAGTCAAGTGATGAGGCCTGACAGAAAGATGCTTGATGCAGCCTCCAGAGGAGAGAGATGTTCGCATCAGATTCTGAACTCGATGCTTTCTCTACAGCAAAAGAATGTGCTTTCAAGAGCCCTTGCCGCCCATAAGCTTACCCATTGGGTGAGCTCATTTGTATGAGCCTAAAATTTGTCTTGCTTTTCATCGGGCAAACAGTGTATCCGAGACCATGTTCTTTTCCCCTCCTCGTTAGGAATGCATGAGAGAATGATCACCACGGAGCACATCCTTGTTCAGCACGTTTTTATGTCAGTAGCTTCTCAGGCCATTCTTCTGTCTCTGGGAATATGCAGTTTTCTTAGAAAACCGACTGGCCTGTGGGTGGCAACTCCAGTACACCCAGGGAGCCTATTGGTCAGCCCTTCACTTGCCCCCTTCCCACTCCTGGATCTAGGGTGAGCTGTGGTGGTACAGAGAAAGGCATGGTCAAATCTCACAAAGGGGGTGGACAGTGATTCCTTGTGCCTGGATTGCTGAGCTCGTGGGCTGGGGGTGTCGACGACGTGATAAGGCAGCCTCGTGGACTCATTCGGATGCCCTGAAGGCACTGCCAGCTAAGCGTTGGGCTTCAAGACCCATCAGCCGCTCTTCTGAGGAAAGAAGAGACCCTGTGCCGTCAAGGTCCACAGCATCGGAAGCCCCATGCACGCTTGTGGTGAGGTGGAATCAACTCGGCAGAACTGGACTTTGGATTTTTACGTAGAAGTTAAGATCGCAGCCTTTGGTGACAGATAGACATTGACGTTCAGGAATTGGCCTGACACAGGCCTTATCTTTGGTCGCTGGCTCTCTGTGCCCTTGAATGCCTTACTTAACTTCTTGGCATTGTTTCTTCAGCTGGAGAACGGGTGGTCAGACACGTGTGACTCGCTCTTGTTAGCTGCCCGTAAGTCAATGCCAGCTTCTAGTGGCCCTGTGTGACAGAGTTGAGTGGCTCCTGAGGGTTTTCCAGTCTTTGTCTTTATGGAACAGATGGCCAGACCTTCTCTCCCTTGGAGACACTGGCGGGTTTGAACCATCAACCTTTGCTTCAAGACCCTGAGCAACTTTTAATCATCCGAAGATGCAGAGGGTCACAGGATACCCCACTCCTTAGGGCAGTCCCAGTGCCTAATGTATAGGGGTAGGGTAAGCATTAAATGAGAGGAAGGCCTGGCATGTGCTTATTGTAGTTCATTTTAGTTCAGGTGCTTGGTTTAGAAGACCCCTCCACGTTCTTGGAGGAAAAGATGCCCAATTAGAGTCCTGGCACAGGACCTGGCAAATAGACGTGCACACCTGTCTCACTGCTTCTAGGAAGCTTTCCCCTTCCTGCAGAGATTAGAAAAAAAAATATAATGAAAAGGGTATTTTCCGGATGCCCCGCTAGAAAATGACTTCCTTTATAAGTAGATTCCTTCGTGGGATCTTAACAAGGAGCAAGGGGTGTTAGTGGCCTTTTTTTTTTTTTTTTTTTTACTGTTTTCTGATGACTTCTGTAAATAAGAAGGTCAAGGGATCAGGGGGTTTCTAGAGAATCTCTTCAGTTTTGTAGTGAGGAGAAGCAAGGACTTCTGAGTGTGTTTCCAGATTCTTGCTTCCTGATCCCTGGTTACAGCTATGATGATATGTTCTGGAATTTAGTAGTTTCAGGGGTAGCCTTCTGATTCCCCGCTTGTCCCATGTTCCCAGAAGGTGCTGCTCTGTGACTTGTTCTCTGGCATTCTGGAAATTATCCCCAGAAACTCATTTGAGAGTACACTTCTCTCCCACTTCCCTAATTAAAACCCATTGGACAATATTTCTAGCACTAAGTCTCTCCTCACACTGAGCAATTCTCAGAGGGAAAATGAAGAAAGACATAAAATAAAGACAGGAGGGAGGGTGGGCAATACTAGGTGCAAGGAGAAGATAGAAGTATCAGGAATGGATTGATCCTAATAAATATCCCATCCAGAAGGGATATTAAAAATGCAAGAAGAGAAGATCAGAATTACAGGATGGAGCTTGTGTTAGTCCAGGTAGACTAGAGGAACAAATTTATAGACACACATATGGATATAAGGGAATGGTTTATATACAAAAGGAAGGGAACACTGAGAAAGCATCCCAACCCAGTCCAGTTCAAAGTCATAAGTCTGATATTAGCCCATATGCCTGATACCAGTGTACAATGTCTCCTTCTGGCTCACAAAGTCACAGGTCAGTGGGTGCAGAATCCTGGTGCTGGCAGGGGTCTTCCCATGGCTCCTGACTTCTTGGGTTCAGGGTTCATCAACAGCATCCAGTGGTGGCAGAAGCAACTCATCACTGGCAGGGGTCCCCCCATGGCCTCTTCAGCTTTAGAGGTCTGACTGCATCAGGGCAAAGCGGTGTGGCTTCTCCTCCAGCTCCTCAGATGCTGCCATCTTGTCTTGTCCGTGATTCATCATCTCTGAGACCGACTCCCAACAACTGAGGAGATAGCTTCTCATCTCCACGAGGGAAATATCGTGAGATTTCCCAGACATATCAGGAGAAAGTCAGGCCCACACAGAGGCTTCATTGGCTACTCAATGGCTATCTCCAGATTAACAGGCTAGACCCCACCCCTATGTCTCAATCATGAAATTAACATAAGCATATGACTGCCACAGAACTATTGTATGGTATGTAGATTATGTGCCAATAACACTGCGTTAAAAGCAATGCCATGAGATGTGGCTTTAGGGTCTGTTCTGAGGTGGACATTAAGGATCGCTTGGATCCAGAACCTTGAACTATCTCCCCATTCTTGCTCCTCAGACCACCAGGAAGTGGATTGAAGGCAGGGGCACCATGTCTTTCTGGTTAGAACCTATGCATGCTATAAAAAGTACTGCTACTGAACTTTTGCTCTACCATGGACATAAGAAAAACAGCTAGCCCCCTGGTTGAATCATTCCATAAGTGAAGTTAATAGTCGGGATTGACAGATAATGATGATTGTGGTTTCTGTCTTGCTTAGACTGGAAACATACAGACCCCAGAAGCTCAGAGGACTGGAAGCCATTGCTTGGTGACGCTCTCCCACCTGAGCTTGATGACTAAGCCGCTCCCTCTCTGGGGTCTGTATCCTGTTTGCAGAGGCTGATCAGTCACAGCATAAAGGGGATTAAGTATTACAGAAGCATTCCAGGCTAGTAAGCATTGCACACTGTTCTGATGGTGTTTGCGTTCAACTGTGGCTTGGAATAATCAGGGGGATCAGAGCCCTTAAGAAAGAGCTCTCTCATTAGCACATTTATCCACAGGTGTGCAGAGATAACAGCTCTTAGTGAAAATGTCAGCACGCTTCTTGGTCTTTGACTAACACCAGTTTATCAGCACGAGTGCTGTGAAAGAGGCACTTGAGTCTAAAGAAAGCAACCATTTTCCCTAGCCATCTGTGTGGGTCGCAAATTGGGACCATTCTGCCTGCTCTTCACATAAGATACTGGTGACAGTTTCAGAGAAGGTTTGAGGTGCCTGACCTTAGCGACATCCAGGGAGGGAGTAATGAAGCTGCAGCTGTCTCCACGAAAACCAGGCCCCAATTCAAGGGAAGATCAAGTGCAGTGGTGTTGCCGGTGAAGACGCGTTCCCCCTCTCTCCATCAGAAGGTGAACCCTCTGCTCCCAGACTTCAAGCTGGCCTGGCCTAGTGACATGCTCTGACTAGGAGGACACTGAAGAAATGAGGTTATGTGACTTCTAACCGAGTCGATGGCGGTGAGTTTGGTGTTTGGCTTGAAGCACAGGCTGCAAGAGATCCTGCCACTTCTGCTCACATTGGCCTGCATCACTGCTACCTACCACCGTGGGAAGCAGCCTAGACTGACCCACTGTGAGGAACAGAGAGGAGCCATCTCAGTGGAAACTCTCTAGAAGAGGGGTGGCCATACTGAGTCTTGAGCGCCATAGGCCGCTCTTTCAGTGCGAACGTGGCTCTCTGAAGTCACACCGAAAACATTGGAAGGTTACAATGGCAGATCACGGTGTTTCCATTTGCTTGAAAAAGCATATAGAATGCTCTTTAAAGTTTTTTAAAAACTTTAAAAAACTTTAGAGTGATTTTAAAGTTGTTAGGAGGGACAGGATGGGCTCTTTGGTCTCAAGGGTTTGCCAACCCCTGCCCCAGACCAACAATCCCCAAGCTGACGTACCAGAATGGCAGACTTTGTGAAGATGCAAAATGGTGTATCATAAACCACTAAATCATGAGAGATTTGGTATGCAGAAATAGATGACAAATACAGTTGAATGTATGGAGACTGACGAAGTACATAGGACAGCACGAGAGACATACGACATGACAGGCCTGGAAAGTCTATGTTTTAAAGCAATTCTGCATCTTCAAATGTGACTCCTGAAAAAATGACTCAGAAGATACTAGTCAACAAGTTCTTTTTTCCAGAATCCCCTCTGTACCATCTCTGAATGAGTACCCAGCCAAACTCAACCCATTCATAGGGGACATTCATCATAGTTCAAGGCAGTTATTTCCAATACTACATGTACAACATTCTTTTCCTCTCTCTTTTTTCCTTACTTGTTATCAAAAATTGGATGAAGCTTTCCAGAGCAAAGCCGTTTTCTATTCTATAATTCATACACATTTTATTTCAGGTCATTGATTGTAATCCTCAGGATGTCACACCATTCATTCTACTTTCCCCCTGTGTTTTGCATTTGTTCTTCATTCCTAGTCCTTCC
Source organism: Nesogale talazaci (assembly GCA_004026705.1). Classification (NCBI taxonomy): domain Eukaryota; kingdom Metazoa; phylum Chordata; class Mammalia; order Afrosoricida; family Tenrecidae; genus Nesogale; species Nesogale talazaci. The sequence continues at coordinate 419,464 of PVJH01000041.1, read as the reverse complement.
TGCCTTCTGAACTTTATCCATGTGCAAATCCTGCCCTGTGATCAACCTTCTTATGTGGCTGATTACTGTCAGGAGCATGCGCCTCCTTGGTGCTACTGTTTACCTTCTAGACCTGTTTATGGTTTAGATGACCGTTAAGCCGTGGGGGGGGGGGGGGGATTCAATTCCAGTAAGGGATGGTGACTAAAGACCTTAAGTCGTCGAGTTCCACCATTCTCAGTCTGACCAGTAAGCCTGGTCTTCTAAAGAACATTATTTCTCATGTCAAATTAGTTTAATCCTTGGCGACGAAATGTCATTGGAAAAGTCCAGAATTTGTAACATGTGGGTAAAGCGGAATGATAACCAGAATGGAGAAATGGAAAAATTGGTCTGATTAAACTGGGAAAAATCAGTTCAAACCTTCAGTTTTTATCTAGTATCCTTGGTTCTTTGTTTTCTGTAGTTGCAAAGAACCAGGCTTATTCCAAAGTACTCTTTTTTTCTCTCTTCCTGGCCAAGACTTTTCTTCACTGACCGAGTCTGTTATCTATTCATTTCTTCTGGGATTAACTGTTTCCACATCTGCTCATAATCTTTACTATTGGTAATTCAGATACCTGAAGGTATTTTACATTCATCCTTTTAGTCTGCTGTTCTTTTTCTTTTTTTTGGGGGGGGGGGCATCACTGCCCTCCGGTGGTGGGAGGAGGAGGCCCAACCCCACTGCTGGAATTGAACCTCCGTCCCCGTGGGCCGCAGTCCCGCACACAACCACTATGCCACCGGGGCCCAGCCAGGTTTTTTTTTTGTTGTTGTTGTTGTTTTGGGGCATCACTGCCCTGGGTGGTGGGAGTAGGAGGCCCAGCCCTACTGCTAGAATTGAACCTCCGTCCCAGTGGGCCGCAGTCCATCGCACAACCATTACACCACCGGGGCTCAGCCTCTTTTTCTTAATATTATCATGTTTACAGAAATTAGTTATCCCTCTCTGTTTTGTGTTGCATATACATTTGCTGTTCTTGTGTCATTCAAATTGTTGACTGTGGAACAGGATAGTTCTGACGATACTAAGTAAGCCCTTTGAGCTCTTATCTGGGTGAGGCTTTTTTTGAATGAACCAATGTTAAGCCCTTCTCTTAGTACTACTAAGTGATGTTATATTTCATGATGATCTCATTGGATACTATCAAGCCAGTTCTGACTTAGAGTGACCTGATGCGCCACACAATAAAATACCGTCTGGAGCCACCCTTAAAATCATTGTCATCCTTGAACACATTGTTGCAGCCCCTGCGCCAGTCCATCTTTCCTACGCCCCTCCTTCCCCCTAATGTAGGATGTCCTGCCCCAGGACTGATCTCTCTCAAGTTCAACCGATGAAATTTCGCTCTCCTCACTTGTAGAGAGGATTCTGGTTACTCCTTCTAAGGCACTTGTTTGTTCTTCTGCCAGACCATAGTGCATTCATGGTAGAGAAGTGACCTCAGCGTCACCCACTAGGACAGGCTAGAACTGTGGGTTTTCAAGACTCATCGTTTATGGCCATAGAAAGCCTCATCTTTCCCTGGAGGCATGCCAGTGATGTCAAACTCCTGACCTTACCATGAGTGAGCAGCCCAGCTCAAAACCACCATGTGGCCAGGCAGAGTTCTTCCCTCCTACCCCGGGCAACCGCCTTTGTTTTCTACACATCTGCTTTTCGTTATTGTTCCCCACCCCCACCCCCAGATAAGTGAAATCATTTGTTCTTTTGAGATCAATCAACTTATTTATTTGGGGGGGGCATCACTGCCCTCTGGTGGTGGGAGTAGGAGGCCCAGCCTTTGCTCCTGTGGAGCTGGAATTGAACCTCCGTCCCAGTGGGCCGCAGTCCCGCGCACAACCACTACGCCACCAGGCCTCAGCCCCTCCATCGACTTATTTTACCTAGAATAATGTTTTCAAGGTTTGTCAATATGATGGCATATGCCAAAACTTATATTTTTCTTTGTTAGTTCACAAAATTCCATTGTAAACACATTTTATTTATACAGTTCTCCATGGATAAACAACTTGATTGCTTCCACCTTTGGGCTATTGTGAAAAATCCTACCATAAGCACTTGTGTATATGTTTTTGTTGACATTTCTGCCTTCATGCCTGGGTAGGTTCTTAAGATAAGGACTGTTAGACACTGGGAGGCTGGAAGTTGCGCCACTAGGCTTTTAAATCCCAGCAGGACCACCCATGGGGAAAGGGTTTCAGTAGAGCTTTCAGACCAAGCGGAGTCTTGAAAGGAGGAAGGGATAGTCCACTTCTGGAAAATTAGCCATTGGAAACCTTAGGAATAGCAGGGGGACTTTGTCTGGAGTTGTGCCAGAAGAAGAGTCTTCCAGGTTCAAAGGCACTCAAGGTATGGCTGGGCAAGAACTGCCTTTGCAAAGTGGAATAGACCTTAATTATGTTGGACAGAGCAAAGCTTTCTGTACCTCATTTGCTCATGGGGCATGACCCAACAGGAGGAGGAATAGCTACAGATATTCATTAGTCATCAGAATATGGAATATATGAAGAAATAATGTAGGAGGATTTGATATGATAAGTAATGAAATGGAATGTATAAAGATCAATACTCTAGCCATTACCACATGAAAATGGACTGGTACTGACTATTTTCTGTTGGACAATCTTGGGACTTTGTATGCTGGGAATGAAAAATTCAAGAAGAATAACATCCTGCTTATTGTCAAAGACACTTCAAGATTTACCTTAAAGTATAAGGAAGACAAGGTAATGCAACATTCAAAATTACACACCAACCACGTAAGCCAGCGATGAAGAAGTGGAAGAATTCAACCACCATTTGCAGTTTGAAATTGATAAAATGTACCATCAAAACACATCGATAATTAGTGGTGATTAGAGTGTGAAAGTTTAAAGAAAAATCAGTACTTGAGAAATATATAATAGAAACTATGCTTATTATTGTATACTAGAAGTTAGAAGATCAAATTTTTCTTTATTGCAAATACCCCCTTTCAACAAGAATAAATAGCGAGTGTACATGAGTACCTCATGGCGAGTAGTACACAGACAGGTATCAGATACACATTTGTGAGAGGAGATGATGAAGAAACTCCATATGATCAGTCAAAACAAGACTGTGGGGCAGATTTCTCATATATAAATTCAGATGGAAGCTGAAGAGTATCAAGAAAAGCCCATTAAAGTCAAAATAGTACCTCAAGTATATCCCACATAAATTGAGACCCTCTAAAAACAGACACAATGCATTGAACACTAATGACTGCAGAGTTATGGAATGATCAAGGAATCAATCACACATAAAGCAAAAGGTCATTAAAGGACAGGAAAGAAAAGATTAAAATGGACGTCCGAGGAGACTCTGAAACTTGCTGAAAGCAAATGGGGTGGGGGTGGGGGTGCGGTTGATGAAGTAAAAGAGCTGAGCAGAAAAGTTGCATGGAGAGGACTCAAGAAGACAAGGTAGAATCAGTAAATGTGTGCACACACCTCGAGCGGGAAGACCAAACGGGAAAAACCTGCTCACCGTGCACTTGAAAGAACTGAAGGAGAGTCCTGGTGCCTTAAGTGGTTGAGTGCGGGACCGGGGCCCACAGGCTTGGCGGTTCAAATCCAGTGGCAGCTATCAGAAGCAGCACTGAGTAGCGCCCACAACCACCAGAGGCAGTGATGCCAAAACAAACAAACAAACAAACAAACAAACAGAAACCACTGCTTTAGAGACTTTGCATTTGCATATACATTTTACGGGCTGAGCCCCGGTGGTGTAGTGGTTGTGTGTGGGACTGTGGTCCCCTGGGATGGAGGTTCGATTCCAGCTCCACGGAGCAAAGGCTGGGCCTCCTACTCCCACCACCTGAGGACAGTGATTTCCACCCCTCCCCCGCCCTCCCCCCAAAAAAGAAAAACAGACCTGAAGAAAAACTGCAAGCCTTGAGATGCAAAATGGAAGACTTCTGTACGTCAAATACTGGATGACATAAAAGCATCAAGAAAGAGTTAGAAGGAATATAGCAGTCCCTACGGGTCAATGTTCAACCATTCCAATAGGCATATGACCAAGAACTGATGGAAAAAGGCCAAGCTGAGGGCTTCGTGGGAGACCAAGCTGAAGGCAGGACAGAAGGCCAGGGGACAGGGATGCCACTCTGTAAGCGCTCACTCATCGGCAGTAGTAGTAGATGGACACGTGCTGTCCTGCAGGACAATGTTTTGTTTTGCTGTCCATTGAGTCACCATGAGTCAGAATTGACTCAGCGACAGCTGTCTATTCCTCGTTAGCCTCATTACTCCTCAGGAAAATGCTAGTGATGTTTTAGATACTGACCGGAATGTGAGTTATGTGGGTATGCTCAACTCACTTTGTGATTATTTAGAAAGATGAATACTTAGAGTTTGTGTATTTTTCCATTCCCTTGTGATATTTTGATTAAAAACTCAATTCAATAACCCCGCTTTGTCATTCCCAATACAAAGAGTGCAGATCAATATGCCTATTACTCAGAGCCTGCCGTCGGTTCTGATTCACCTGTCTCCATGGTGGGATCGTTTGTTAACTACACGGTCAGTAGTTTGAAACCACCAGCTGCTCAAAGGGAGAAAACCCAGGCTGTCTACCCTTGTAAAGCCTTACAGCCGTGAAGCCCACCGCGGCAGTCCTATCCTGCCCGGTCAGGTCAATGTGAGTCAGGCAGTGACACTCGATGGCTGTGGATTTTTGCTTGTTTTCCCTGTTTGATAGGAGTGGAAGCACACAGCGACAAAGCTTGCCTTTCTTTTTCTTGGTCCATTTATCAGGAACCTTCTAGGTCAGACATCCTCCCAGGCTTTGGGGAGAGCGACGTCCCACTGGGAGTGACGTCCCACTGGGAGGCCACAGGAAGTTCATCTGGCCACTGGTTTCATCAGCCCCCATCCCTGTGGCAGTGTCACAGGGAGCCATGGCCCACATGGAGTGACATCAGTGAATTTCCCATTGTTCAGGTTTGGGGGGCTGCAGCCTTATTTCTTTACCGCACCACTGTGGTATTAAGTCTCTTGGGGGTAGTTGACTCTTTTTCAACCACTACACCATGGGGCTTAGCCCCACATAGGTATTTTCAAAGCGAGATTTGGCTTACTTTTTCCAAATGGGATGAGGGGGAGGGGGTGGAGAGTGAGGGTTTGACCCCAGGGAGTTAAATTAGCAGGAATGGTGTAATTGGTTTCTTTATGGGTCAGAAAAGCTCATTTGGGATTATCCATTTAAATTACCCTCTCATTTAAAAAACAAAGCAACAACCTTTTGGGTTGTAAATTAGGCAGCAGACCACGCAGTACGTCCACATAAAGGACAAAAGCTACCATCAAGATGCAAACAGATACCCTGGGTGTGTTCAGCCAAGGCCTTTTTAAGAAGCTGGAAAATTGCTGCTTGTGACTGTGCAAAGTGCTTTCCCAGTGATCAAGACCTGCAGTAAAGAGCACCCACCCCAAGGCTTCTTTGTTCCAAGAGGCTTTTCTGGTTGCTTGGGACTTCCTAGACGGGACTCTCACACTGCTGGGAATCTCAAGAAATGTTCACCTGGAGTGCGACATGGCAGGAGTAGAACAGAAGTCAGTTCTCCCCTTCCAAGGACTCATCTCAAGGTCTCGCTTGTGTTGGATTTACAGGGTTGGCGCCCAATGCCAAGGACCAGGGATCCAGCCTGTGCTGCCGTTACTCCACACAGCAGCAAACTCACTGCCACAACGACTGTGACCCAAGGAAATGTTCCAGGGCGGAGGAGATTGCTCTCTGGGTTTCCCGGACTGCAACTTTTTGTAGGAGAGGAAACCTCATCTTTCTCCCTCGGAGAACCTGGTGGTTTTCAGTGAGCAGCCCAACACGAACCCATTCTGCCACCAGATTGTACATCCAACGCGCCCTGCACTGGGCTGGTGACCCTGTCCTGCATGTCCTCCTGCCTGCTGGCTGAAGGGTGGCTGAGGAGGGAATAACTTGCCTGGTAAATTTGCACTCAAACACAAGGCAGTCTATGTTATATATAATTTTAGGACAGATAAAAGAAACAGATAGGCAACTTAAAAAAATTAGATTACAAAAATAGCACAGTCAGGCCATTTATTTCCCCTTAGCTCACCATACTTATTCAATCTCTGTGCTGAACAGATCATTAGGGAAGCTGGTTTATTTGAGGAAGAATGTGGCATCAGGATTGGAGGAAGGTTTATTAACAACCTGTGATAGGCAGATGACGCAACCTTGTTTGTTCAAAGTGAGGAGGACTTGAAGCATTTGCTGATGAAAGTCAAGGATGGCAGGCTTCAGGATGGCTTGCAGCTCAATGTCTGGAACACCAGAGTCCCCGTGATTGGGCCAACAGGTAGCATCATAATAAGTGGAGAAGAGATTAAAGTTGTCAAGAATTTCAACTTGTTTGGATCCACCCTCAATGCTTGTGGAAGCAGCTGCCATGAGGACAAGTGACTCATTGCATGAGATAAACCTGCTACACAAGACCTCCTTAAAATGTTGAAAAGCAAGAATGTTATTTTGAGGACTCAGGCATGCCAGGCCGAAGCCTGGGTGTTTTCAATCGCCTCATCTGCATGTGATTGTTGGACATGGATTATTATTATTGAAGACCAAAGAAGTGATGCATTTCAGTGATGGTGCTCGGGAAGAATATTCAAAGTACCTGGGCTGCCACAGCAACAAGCAAATCTGTCCTGCATGAAGTACAGCCAGAATGCTTTTTGGAGGCAAGAATGGAGAGACTTTGTCTCAGGAACTGAGAACATATTGTCAAGAGAGACCAGTTCCTGGAGAAAGACATCATGCTTAGTAAAGTGGAGGAGCAGCCAGGAAGAGGAAGACCCTTGCCAAGAAGGACGGACAGTGTGGCAGCAACAATGGGTTCAAACATAGGAACAATAGCGAGGGAGGTACAGTACCTGGCAGTGTTTGGTGCCTTTGCACATAAGCTCGCTATAAATGGAACTGGTGCCACGGCACCTAAAAACGATAAGCTGGGCTGAGCCCCGGTGGTGCAGTGGTTGAGTGCGGGACTGCAGCCCACAGGGTTGGTGGTTCAAATCCAGCAGCAGCTGTCCAGGAGCAAGGTTGGGCTTCCTACTCCCACCAGGGCAGTGATGCCAAAAAAACAAAAACCAAACCAAAACAAGCCAAAACAACCCCCCCCCCCCACACACACACAAAAAGCAATAAGCCAACCTCTTTTAGGTGTTCATGTATACAGGATTAATTTTAGAAAATGCCTTTTCTCCTCTCTCTGTTAGAGCATAAATTATGAGACTACCTCTAGCAACATACATACCTTACTACTTAATAAAATACATGGAGTTAGTCATGGGGTAAATCACCCAGTTCATTTTTCAGATGATCTTTGGTCTAACAGGAGTCTTTTTTGGTGACATGCAAGTTAAGGCACACTTATGTTGAGAGTACGGAAGGTGGATACGTCTATGGTATATCATTTTAAAAACAAACTTTCAATTGTAGTTTGTGAAGCTTAACAGAGCAAATTCGTTTTCCATGTAATGATTTCTACACATTTTTTTGGGGGGACACTGGTTATAGTCCCCTCATTGTAGCACCAATACTCTTCCCACCCCTTCCCTGGGTCTCCCAACTCCATTCATTTTCCCTTCCTCTCCCTGCCTTTCTTCTGAGCTTTGTCTTGGAGTGCATGCTGCCCTGTGGTGTCAAGTAGTCAACTGTACGGAGCAGCACTTTCCTCTACTGTTATAATACTCACTTCTTAGGGCCGGCAATGGTTGGCTCAGCTCTGAACTGACCAGTTCTTGACACTGGTGAGTCAAGTTGGATATAGCATGCTTGGTTTCAAAGAGTGACTGGCAATATAAGCCATTGCCAGTGGATGGCAAGGTGCTGTGTTTGTTGGACACTTTCCCACTTCTTCTAGTAGCCCGGATGCACATCTGTGTTCGCATCTTAAAAAGTGGAGAGAATATTTAAATCCAAAGCATCCTTCCAAATGGAGTTTAAGATTCCAAATTTTTGAAGGAAATGCTACCTTCACCCCCTTATTCTTAGAATCTGTCCAAGCACTGAGATGCAGACTGACACAACTCTTACTCATGTCTGCCTTGAATGATATCCTGTGCAGGAGACGTCGGCTACCCAGGAAGTCACTGACAAAGATTGTGAAAATCACTCATAATATCAACCAGACAAAAATCCTTAGCCACCCAAACCCATCTGTCAGAATGATGCATGGACTGTCAGTGATACTAGATGGGCAGTTTTCATTTTTAGAGTAATACTTTTATTTGAGTGGTAAATAATATGGCGAGGTAGATGACAATTTAGACATACCAGACATACAAATGATTTAATTCTTAGTAACTCATTTGACTCAAAGTATTTTTTTTTCTATTTCTGTGGGGGGGATGGGAGTGGAGAAACAAGGCATAATAAAAGGTCTCTTTCCAAGAATTTTGATTTGACCATTAGCTATGTTGTTATCTGTGCTTTAGAGAATTAAATCCCAGTAGGACTGAAGCCATGTGCATCATTTAAAGTAAGCTTGCTCCTCTCCCATGCCTTCTTGGGAGAATGGAGGCCTGTACGGGACCCTTTCTTACCATATCTAGGAGATGTTTAGTGTAGAATGCAGATGGCTTTTTGTGCCCTTGAAGTTTAGGCCCAATCCTGACCCCTGTATTTAATGATCCCTGTGGCTTAGAGCATGGGAGAAAAATGAGGCTTCCCGCTCCTACAAACTTCTATAGCCACGTAAATCATCCACAGGGTCATTAAGAATCTGAATGATCAATGACAGTGGAATATCGATCATGTGATTCCTTGTTATGCTAATGGGGGTCATATCAGTATATGGTATACCTAAATGTTATCATTTCTGTACTATTTGCTTTTATTTTTTTAATGTATTATTAATTGACTGGCAGTTAATACATGCCATTCCATTCACATCAAGCAGTCTTGTTCAGTTGCTACCACAATCACTTTCTAGACATTCTTTTCCTTCTGGACTCCTTGACATAGTCTCCATTTCAACACCTACCTCACCCCCTGTGTACCCTCCCCAGCCTCCACCAAAACCTTATTCTCCTTGCTATCCCTGTAGGTTTATCAATCCTGGATTTCATATACTGAAAAAACAGAGACGTCTATGACACAAATTCAAGAGGGTGACCCCCAAAGGCATAACACCTGAGATAAATCTATTGTTAACAAACAATATTTTCTGTATTTTTTTGTTTATTTATAAAGCACTTTTAAAGTGGAGAACATAGCCACATTGATTGGTTAAAATATGGTCTATGAATCTATTCACAATATAATCGCAGGAAAGCTGAAGAGTTGTGATGAAGATCATAAGGTTTACAAAACTTGAATATCCACTACCTTTTTAAAAAACTAAAATATAATTTTATTGGAGACTCTTGCAGCTCTTATAAAGGTCCATACATCAGTTGTTGTCATGCATATCTGTACTTATGTTGCCACCATTATTTTCTAAACAATTACTTTCTTATAGAAAAATCATCTTATCGGAGGCTCATACACAATCCAGCCATCCTCTGTGTCAAGCACATTTTAGACATAGAAGCTGGGCCATATAGGGGAAGACAGACCAAACTGCATGAATTGGAAACAGATGAGTTGCAAAGTCCAGAAACTTTCAAGATTGCAGGTTATTACGGAGCTTCCCCTAGAATCATACTTCATCTTCAGACTTCTAGTTTCCTGGGTCATAAGAAGATACAGCTTCTTTCTTTCAAGTTACCCTACCCATTTGTGGTATTTCTGTTTTGACAGCACTGAGAACTTCAGGCAGAGATTCTGAGAAAGAGGACAAGGAACTTCCTTTTTCAGGAGTACAGGACGAGAAGTTCACTTGACCATGTCCTCTTGGGGTTTATAGTCTAGTCACAGTGTTTGTCCAGGGCAGTCAGGAACAGGAAATGACCAAACGGAGGAGGGTTTTGTGTGCGAGACAGGGGAGGTGATGACTCCTGTTAAAAACACAAGTGCCTGTAATATTAGAAATAGATAGTTGACACCGTATTCAAATATTCCATAGTTGTACATGACAGCCAGTATCAAGAAATTGAAAAGGCAACTCAGAGAATGGGAGAGAATATTTGTAAATCATATATCTGCCAGAGGCCAAAGATCCAGAAGATCTAAAGAACGCTCACTGCCCAAGATGACCAACAGCTCCAGTAAGAAATGGACAAAGACTTTAGTAGACATTTCTCCAGAGAAGACAGCCACGTGGCCAGGGATGCCCATGAGACACTTCTCAACGTTTTTAGTTACTAGGGAATTGGAATTCAAAACAGCAGCACATCTGTTAAGATCTATTATCATCAAACACATAGCATAACTCGAAAGGAAAACTGGGAGCGTTGTTGAGGAGGTGGGCCCTGCTTCCCTGGAACAGTGCTGGTTGGGATAGGCAGTGGGACAGCCAAAACAGAGAAGTTTGGTGGTTCTCAAAAAAAAAAAAGTAGAATTACCATATGACCCAGAAATTTCTCTCATTGTTAGATACCCAAAGGATCAGAAATTCAAATTCTTATTACCGAGGCCAAAATGTATGGGGAAAATAAGCATTCTTTTTTGTTTGTTTGCTTTCAAATCACTTTATTGTGGGTTCTTACAGCTCTTATCACAATTGTATCGCTTATAGCTCTTGACACAATTACACTTGACAAGTGTCAAGCACACGTGTACAAAAATCGCCATCATTTTTTTCAAAATATTTTCTTGCTACTTGCACCCTTGGTCTCAGCTCCTCGCACTTTCCTTCCCTCCCTCTCTCATGAACTCTTGATAATTTATAAATTATTATTTTTTTCATGTCTTACGCTGAACGTGTCTCCCTTCACCCACTTCTCTGTTATTCTCCCCCCTAGGGCGGGTTGTACTTCAATCACCCCACCCCTTCCCCTTACACTCCCAGCATTGCTTCTTTCATTATTGGTCCTGAGGGGTTTATCTGTCCTGGGTTCCCGGTGTTTCAAACTTTTATCTGTATCAATGTACATGCTCTGGTCGAGCCGAATTTGTAGGGTAGAATTGAGGGGAGGAAGCATTACAGAACCCGAGGGAAGTTGCGTGTTTCATCAGTGCTCTACTGCACCCTGACTGGCTCGTCCCTTCCTTGTGAGTCTTCTGTGAGGGGTGTCCAGATGGGATTGTCTACAGATGGGTTTTGGGTCTCCGCTATGACTTCCCTCGCATTTGCGTCGATATAATTGTTTGTTCTGGGTCTTTGAAAAAGCAAGCATTCTTCAGTAGATGAATGCATAAATAAAAGTTGGCATGTGCACCCGTTGGAATAGTATGCAGTCACAGTAAGGCATGAAACCCGGATGCACGCGGCAACGTGGCTGCACCTTGTAGACGTTATGCAACATAAAATAAGCCAGCTACAAAAGGACAGATAGTCTGTGAGGCCCCTGTATGACGTCTCTGCACCAAAGAACAGACAATGAGCGAAGGATGAGGATTTTCATTTTTGTTACGATCTACAGCCTCAGCAACTGAAAGAGACACCTCTACTTTGTGGAGTTGGGTCACACTGTGTTCGAGTCAGCTGGACGGCAGTGAGTTTACATTTCGACAAGAGACTAAACTAGAAACAAGAGTTGAGGGTCCCAGGACTGGAGGAAGGAATGTGGAATGGGTAGTTACTGCTTCATGAGCATAGCGTGTCCGTGTGGGGTGACAAAAAAAGACCAGACACAAACAGACGAGATGGCAGCACAACCTGGGCAATGGATTTCATGTCACTGAATCTGTATGCTCAAAAAGGCTTAGGCGATCAATGTTGTGATGTATATTTTACCAGAGTAAAATCAAAGCTCAAATCAAATTATGTTCGAATTCTGATTTGCATGCTTCCCTACAGTGTGACCTTGACTGGGTCAGTCTTGCAGACCCCCAGTTTCCTCCTTTGTAAGACTAACGGTGTTGGTAAGGCTCACTTGCAAAAGGTTGTCTCCTTGAGCAAATGGGAGAATGGCTGTGAAAATGCCAAACAAACTCTAGTGCTACTGATTTTGGTTCATTCATGTTTCAGTCCAGGAGGGAAGGAGAGGCAGGGAGGCAGATCTAGAGAAAACTTGGTTATGTTTCTCTCTCTGTGTCCCAACCAGCCATTCCAGAATACACACCAAAGTACTCCCATGACACACACTGCTTTGTAAAATGTATTTATAAATAAATAAAAGCGATCACTGTAGTTTTGGAATCATTCTTTTTGTTTGTTTTTTTGTTTATTTTGGTGGCATCACTGCCCTGGTGGGAGTAGGAAGCCGAGCCTTGCTCCTGGAGAGCTGCTGCTGGATTTGAATTGCCAACGCTGTGGGCCGCAGTCCCGCACACAACCACTACACCACCGGGGCTCAGCCTTGGAATCCTTCTTGATTCTCTTTATTTCTGGCAGTGGTTGTTAGATTATAAAGCCACATGTCTGATCAAATTACAATTATAAATGTGCACTATTTACAAATAAGTGTACAATGACCCTGAAACCACTTTTAGCATCTGATGAAAATGCTTTCTCTCTTGCTCAGTCTCCTACCCTCAGTTATTGCCCAGGCCCTGCAAATACCGATCCTTAAAGAAATCTCCCTTCTCCTGGTTCCTGATGGAAGATGTGGATTTTCATCTGAAACACCACAGAGTGGATCCCAAGCCAAGTGGAGGCCTCCATCTCCCATTCTTATAGCACCTACCTTTACATGAATCACTTCAGCTAAGGGTAACCTTGGGAAGTTGGTGGAAGAATATGTTTGTGGTGTTTATAGAATGCTCCACTGAGTGTTCTTAGAAAACCTCCTCTACTCTGGACTGCTGCCCAGCTACATTTCATCTCGCCATGTGAAAGACAAATTTCTCTTCTCCGCTGGTCTGATGCGTTCATGGCAATAGTGATTTTTACAAGCTCTGTGATCTGCCAGTCTGCACTCTGTAATCTGCTTGTTTCTTAATATCTCCAGTGAATTTAGGAAGCTGCAGTGTGTGTCTGTGTTACAATTTGGCCCTGTCTCCTCTTCTTTTACAAAGCCACTGGGATGAGAAAGATACACAATGTAGTTGTTGGAGGCTGAGAAACAGAGAGAGAGAGAGAGAGAGAGAGAGAGAGAGAGAGAGAGAGAGAGAGAGAGAGAATGAATGGGTTGGGAGGAAAAGGAAGAAAGAGAGAAAGAAAGCCCCCCTAATTTCTAGTTTGCAGATATCTATGGTGAAAATACTCCCTTTGTACCCTCTTTCAAGCCACCACTGGCTTAGCACTGGACTCTCCTGAACCTGTATCAGCAGCCTTCAGCACACTGCTGAGCCTGTACCATCACTTTCCTAAAAAGGAAAGGGCAGCAGAAGAGAAGGAGGAACTGTGGGTGTCTTTAATCTGGGCTTCTTGGCATACAGCCTGTGTATTAAAAGGATGCATGCACCGACCTTCACAATAATTCAAGAAATTATTCCAGGGAAAGTCAGTGTAGGATCCTTTCTCCTCTTGTTAACTCTCCTCCTTATTATGTTTTCTAACCATTAAGAAGTCTCCCATTCTTTGTTCTGCCGTCGGAGATGGTTCTCAGGGGGGCGAACAGGTAATGTACTGCCAGCAACTAGCTGAGAGGTTGCATGTTTGAGTCCACTGAAAGATCCCTGAGAAAAACGTTCCTGGTGAGCTCCTTCAGAACATTCAGTCATTGATAGTCTAATGGCTCTACTGTAACACACATGAGGTCACCAGATGCAGGAACCGTTTCAATGGCGAGTGGTATGGCTTGGCATCAGAAATGTGATTAAAGAACAACCTGGTAAATATTGTGGAAAAAAGAAATCACAACCTCCAAAAGTTCATTTTGCATTTTCATGTCTAATTTTACACATATGCTTATTTGATCATAGTGTTGCATGTTTCTTTGTACTCTGCCAGTTTTAAATTACTATTTTACCATGATAAATGTTTCAAAATGTGATTTTATTTATTTAAATTTACCAAGTCATTTTACTGGGGACTCTTACATGTCTATACATCAACTGTATCAAGCCCATTTGCACATATGTTACCATTCATCATTTCCAAAACATTTTCTTTCTTCTTGGGCCCTTGGTATCAGCTCCTCTTTTTTTCCCACCCTCTCACCCCCAAGAACCCTTGACAATTTATAAGTTGTTTTTATTTTCATATTTTACACCATTTAAAATTTTAAGTAGTCTTTAAAAAATATTTTAAAAGATTTAATACTCTATCTTTTTGATATATCATAAGATGTTAGGCAATTCTCCTAACTTGGAAATTACTTATTAGTATTATGATATCTTTATACCATTAACTTTACTTAGCTGAATTATTTTCTTAGGATAAATTCTGAGGAAAATAATAATACTAAAAATGATGTTTACAGTTATGACTCATGCTATCCACTCATCTTCCATCTTCTGTAAGAAATAGGTAACTTTTAAATCCTACTGATTAAATTTTGAGAAATGATTTGAATGTAAATTTAAATATTTGTTCAAGCAGTCACTTATTTCTATTGTAATATAACAAGCATTAATTGAGTGATTTTTTTGGCATGTCAAAGATAAATAATACATCTTCTCTGCCCTCATAGAATGTTTTGATTAATGAATACACTGGATCATGATTAGAGTGCAAAATTTGAGAGGGTGTCCAAATATACCATGATCAATATTTTAATGCAATGTCTAAATTTAAAAAATGATTAAATTATCAAATTATGGCCCATAGGCCTGCCAGATGTTTTCCTTTAATCAATTATATGGAAGCCAGGGCCCAGACAAGGGTGGGGTGAATAAGACTAGGCTGTGCAAGTACTAGATAGGGGTTTGTTGTCCTCATTGTGGAATATTTCACATTAAACTTTATTTCCACACAGTGTTGAAATGTTCTGTTTCTTCACTATTGAACTTAGGCTCCATCCTTAATTTGTGCATAAGGCGAGTGTCTTCTGGACTGCACCTGAGTTTTGTGCTTGTGAGGGAAATAGACCATGAGCAGATCAACTGGAGATGCAAGGAAGAGTTGACAGTGGGAACTGCACATTGTGACTGTTCTTCTTCTTCCGTGGTGCTGGTTTGCATCTCACCACCCACATGGACCCTGGTGCTAAGCAACATGTAATGCGAGACACCCACGGGCCAGGCTGTTGTGTCGACTAGAGTCATTGAAGACAGGGCTGCAGCTCATTCTGAGCAGAGCTGCCTGCACCCGTGCTTACATCTGTGTGGGATCAATTATGTGCATTGAATATCTAGGCCAACCACTGCCAGTTAGCAAGGCCCATTTGTGCTTTTTGATTGACTGGTTGGTATAATCTTTATTGTTCCTTAATGCATTAAACATATTATTATGTTCTTTTAAAAGAACTGTACAAGTGAAAAGGATTCGTGCAGAGTGTTTTAAAAGCTGGGTCAATAAAGTCCTTGTAAGGCTTATCCTGTCCAAGATTACTGCCTGCCAAACTATAATCAGAAAATCCTTCCTCTTGCCTGAAAATTGGTTTAAGACATGTTTCCAAATTTGTGAGAAAATGAGCAATTAAAAAAAGTTCAAATGTAGCCAATTCTAGGTTGGATGATAGATAAGTATCTTTTCTTTCCTTAATTATATTTCCCTATCTAGATATCAGTGTACAATAAAGCCAACCAGGAAATTGTGAAAACTAAATCATAAGTACAGCTGGTATTACGTTTTTGGTGTGTCACTCATTGGGAAATAAGATTATTGATAGTAAGATCTAGGCATTAGCAATATGAGGATGGTTCAAAAAGTTCATGAAAAAATGAAATGAAAAGATAGTGGAATTTTCTCATGACCTTTTTAAAGCTTCCATGTATATCTTTAGATCTGCACCATGTCACTCAGATACTTAGTGACTTTTGTATTTGGAAATTCATGACATTGTCATCATTGGTCCAGTTGGTTTTCCTTACACTGCGTTGTAATCCATCCTGAGGGCACAATCTTTCGTTTTCATCAGCAAGGGCTTTAAGTCCTCCCTGACTCCAGCAAGCTGGACTGTGTCCCAAGAAGATGGATGGAGACAGTACCAAAAAGAACTGGCCAAACTTCAACTACTCCATGGGGGATCATATGAACAAGGACCAGTGGTCCTGAAGGGAGAAGTCTAAGAAGCTGTACTGAGGGCATTGGGCCCAAACAAGCTTCCAGGAACTGATGGAACACCAATTCAAGTGTTTCAATCAGCTGATGAAGTCCTGAAAGCACGCACTCATCTCTGTGAAGAAATCTGAAAGACAGCTAGCTACTTGACCAGCTGAGTGCAAGAGATCCATATTTGTGCCCATTCCAGTGAAAGATGACCCAATTGAATATGCAAATGATTGAACAATCTCATTGATATCATTTGCAAGTAAAGTTTCATTGAAGATAATTTAACAACAATTCTAGCAATTTATTGACAGGGAGGTGCCAGAAATTCAAGCCGGATATAGAGAATGACACCGAATAAGGGCTATCACTGCTGATGTCAGCTGCATCTTGGCTGAAAGCAAGGAATACCAGATAGTTGTCTATTTGCACTGGCATTCGCCTATGTGGATTGTAACAGACTATGGATGACCTTGAAGAGAACAAGAGTCCTGGAAGACTTCATAGGGCTCATGTGAAGCATGTCTATGGAAAAACAGGCAGTTGAATGAACAGAACAAGGGAATTCTGCCCATGGTTTGAAATTAATCTTTAGTATGAATTTCAAATCCATGTAAAGAATACAGAAACCTCACAACTAGATCAACAGATAGCATCATAATAAAGAGAGAAAAGATTGAGCATGCCACAGATTTCATCTTGTTGGGATTCGCAATCAGAGTTTATAGAAGCAGCAGTCAAGAAATCCAACAACCCAGGGTACTCCTTGGAGGCCAGGATGGCGAGACTTCATTTTCCATACTTTGGACTTATGTTCAGGGGAGATGTGTGCCTGGAGGAGGACATCGCACTTGGTAAAGTAGAGCATCATGTAAAAAGAGGAAGGCCTTCTTTGGATGGGTTGCTGCAGTGGTGCATCAGTGGGCTCAGGCAGAGGGACAATTGATTAGGATGGCACAGGGCCGGCAGTGTTTCCTTCTACAGTACACGGGGTCACTGTGGCTCAGAGCCCACCACCACCACCACCACCAGAGAAGGGCAGAAAAGTGACACGGCTCTGTATACTCTGTCATGGGTGGAAGAGTGGCAAGACCCAGGACAAAACAAGGCGGAACTCTATTGAGTTCTGGCTCTCATATGTTTCACTGGCAAGCTATGCTATTATGGATCCAGTACATATTATTTATTTTAATTTTTATTTATTTATTTTTTTGGGGGGGGATCACTGGCTCTGGTGGTCGTGGGTGCTACCCAGGCTGCTCCTGAGAGTGCCGCAGGATTTGAACCGCCAAGCCCGCGGGCTGTAGTCCCGCACTCAACCACTTACGCCACCAGGGCTCAGCCCCCAGTACATATTATTTATCTAGTTCTTGAAATTGCTTTGTTTTTGTTTTTGGCATCACTGCCCTCTGGTGGTGGGAGTAGGAGGCCCAGCCTTTGCTCCTATAGAGCGGCTGCTGGATTTGAACCTCCATCCCAGTGGGCCGCAGTCCTGCGCCCAACCACTATGCCACTGGGGCTCAGCCCTCTAGTTCTTGAAATTGAATACATTCAATAAATGTACAAAATCTAGGCCGTAGATAAGCTGTTTTATGAAGTGACAATGACCCTAGAAAGGCAAACTATTTCGAGAGACATTTTAACAATCCCTTAAGCAAAAGAACGGCTGTATTTGAATTGTGCATTGGTGAGGCATATTAAGTATCCTGTGGATTACCAGGAGAATGAACAAACCAGGCATAGAAAAAACATTGGTGGTGGTGGTGGGGGGGGGGGGGGGGGGGGGGGGGGGGGGGGGGGGGGGGGGGGAGGCTAGCAAGCTTTCCTTCCTTGAGACTTTCTCAGAAAAGACTGGTGATGAGAAAAGGGCATGGCTTTTGTAAAGTAGCGCGTTAATGGAAATGAGAAAATCATTCACTGAGCTGGGTAGATGTGATAGCTAGGGTTGGGCACCATTTCCTCCTGCTGAGCAGAATATGGTTGTCCCCTGTGAAGCTGACTGCCCAGCCACGAACAACGAGGAAAGACGGAAGAAAGGCCCCGGTGATCTCTTTGCAAGAAACCAGTTGAAGCTCTCCTGCTCAGGATACTCCAAGCCTCAACTGGTCCCGGGTTGGCACATCGCAGGGCACTGCTTCGTTCCGTTGGGAAGGCTGTGTCCCAGAGTTAGAGGGAGCGGATCAAGGGCAGCTAGCAACATCAGCGAAGGAAAACGAGAGTTAGGGCTTGAACAGATAGAAGTAGGAGAACGAGATTTCAGAACAGCAAGGACGTGGTTGTACTTCTATGCCTCTTAATACCACCGCTGCTCCCAGGGGAACCAAGCGCCCCTGTTCTAGTTCCGATTCCTGTCTTCATTTGCGGGCGCTCAGCGGCTGGAGTCCAATGATGATGGTTGAACTTCAAGCCTGTGCAGGGAGGTTCTGCCTCCCCTCCCCCAGACAGGAAATGACAGAGATTAAAGATGCCGCGGTGTCCGTTGCCGGGCTTCCCCCTGGGCTATGAAAACAAATAGAACATAATTAATATTCTTCCTGCAGCTCGTGGAGGGCGGTTAGGCGGAATATCAATGCTCATTTCGCTGTCTTGACTCAGACTCCGTTTTAATGGGTGATATTTTGGTAAAGAGGGGAGCAAACAAACATCAGTTTTCCAAGGGGAGGGGAGCACGCTGGGGGTTATTCTGTAGTCTGGGCCAAGCTGCTCGCCCAGGGGCAAGGGCACACGGTGGGATGATCGTGGGAGTGGCGAGAGGCTGCTGATTTGAAGGGAAGGTACAGCCAGGGGCGGGGTACCTGCCAACTGCAGATGAGCCCCGTGGGTATCATCTGAACCCCACTGCATGCCAAGTTCTTCGCTAATCCTGTGGCCCTGGGACAGGGTGGCTGCTCAGTTTTCAGTCTAATGAATGCAGATCCCAGGGAGGACGAGATGTTTCAAAGTGTAATCTCAGCCCAATTCCTGAGCAACTGCTGAGCCACTGCAGCTAGACCTGCAGAGTCCTTCCCATTCCTGTGGGAGTCAAGACTCCCACAGGATTTTGTGGGTGACAAGACAGCCAAGCCCTCCCCACTTTTGAGTGTCTTATAAAAGCCACTGGGAAAGCTTTGACTGACCCCAAAGCCACAGCTAGGAAATCTTAGGAACCAGCTTCCTGGTGTAACTATGCTCATTAATGGGCACCTACCCTGATATTTTGGCCCAGTTTCTGGAGTCCACCTTCCCCTTGCTCCCTTTTAGCAATTCTCTTTTCCCCCATAAAGTGGTGAAGCATTACCCCAGGATGAATATTTAGTACTATTTAAAGTGTATGAAGGCAGTAGATTAGCATAAGAGGTATAAAGCTGTGCATAAAGTTTTCTCATCAATGTGACTAACAGGATTAAGTAACGTGTTAACATAAGTGCTTTGCAGTTAACACTAGAGGCTGGTTTCCATGGTGTATTGCTGCTGACACTAGGCTTGTCAAACGTTGTTGTGTCCCTTTGGATTTGAAAGGCAAAAACAAGAGAAAAAGGAAAAGAAAGCTTCAAGAAGTGTCATAGCTTAGACAGATAGGGAAATAGAAACCTCCCTTTGACTGATCAAGGAACTCTGGTGGCACAGTGGTTAAAGCATGTGGCTACCAACCTAAAGACTGTCTCTTCAAGCTCACTGCTTCTTTGTTCGAGAAAGTGACAATTAGTTTCTGTAAAAATTTAGACCCTGGGAGACCCTGTGGGAGGTTCTGCTCTGTCCTGTACCACCACTAGGAGTCAGAATCAACGGTACAGCGAATGCATTTGCCTTTGCTGAACGAGCAATTGATTCAGAATTCTGCTGTGTTTAATTGGTAAACAGCCTCCATTTGATTTCTGAGTGGATCTGGGTAGGTAGGTAGAATAAGAATTTGTGTGTGTGTGTGTCTGTGTGTGTGGTGTTTATTGACAGTGTCCAGTGTTTGCATAGAATAAATACCCTAGTAATTGAAGATTTCTAATTCATGAAAGGCGTTCCCTTAGAGATTCGAGAGTTTTTTAGCCCCTTAGCCATCAACAGAAGAACACATTGGTTTTTAAAAATCATGGGATTCCATAAAACTTAATTTTCTCAAGTGGAATCTGTCTATAGATCATGAGACCGTTGTTTGAATAGAATAAAGGGATACCGTATGGTGTAGGTGGGTATTTTAAATACCAGGAACAACACCGTGGTGGACAGGTTTCAATGAAGCTTACAGACAAAGATAGAATAGGGAGAAAGATGTGGGGATTTAAGGGGATACCAATAAATATTAACCATGGAAAATCTTATGGATCAATCTTATGGAAGACCATCTCATTTAGTGCTGGGAAGTGAGTCCTTGCCTTTGGTCTTTTGTTTCTGAAAAATCATCTTTGCTATTTTCTGGGCTAGAAAGGTGTTTTTGTCATCCAAACTGCCAAGCAACACTTAAGATTTATGAAAGAAAAGAAAGCAAAAAATATATATTAACAGTGGAAACAATTATCAATCCAAAAGATTTATGCAAATAACTGGGAGCAGAACAGACCATACCTGGTTGGCTAAGGGAAGCCCACCTCAGGAAGGGAGATGGCTAAGGTTTAGTCAGTTGTATATGTTCAGGATTCAATCAACCATGGATATATAATAAACCCCCCTCATTATGCAATGTCCATAAAAGGCCCCAAGCATGGAACTACAGACATACTTGACTCATTCAAGATCATTGCAATAAAGCAAGTCACAGAAATTAAAAAAAAAATTTTTTTTATTTTAGGAATTTTTTGATTTCCAGTGCACCTAAAAATACCTACATGATACTGTTGTCTATTAAATGTATATTATGATGAAGTTCTAAATATTGTGAGAATTACCAAAATGTGACACAGGTTAAAGTGAACAAATGGAAAAATGATGTCTGTGGACTTCCTTGATGCAGGTTGTCATGGACCTTAAAGGTGCAATAAAATGTAGGCTAGGTCAAGTGCAATAAAATGAACTATACTTGTTCCTCAGACTCGTTGGCTGATGAGAATATCTGTTTTTATGTGGGTTTACATGCCTGGGATCAGTGTCCAGAGACATGGAAATCTTGTGCTGTGACCCCTCCTGGATCTTATCCTATATGTCTCTTCATGTGTATTCTTTCTGGTTTTAATAAAGCAGTAGCTGCAAGTCTAGACACTGTATGCAAATTTGTTGAGCTATTCCAGGAATTCAGTTCTCAGGGACAGGGAGACCAGCTTCCCCCTACTTGACAGTTTGAAGAAAGGTGTCCTTTTTACTTGCGTACTTTGACCTGGCTAAGTGGTGGTGGTAGGGGTGTTGGGATCAGAAAAAACCCCACTGGTCTGAAGTGGAGAGAAGCATGTGGCTTTCTGAGTTTGCACCTGATGCCTGCTTCTCCAGTCCCAGCTGGCGGGGGACGCGATAGAGTCTTTGGAGCAGCTGGCAACAGGGATGGAGTCGTGGGAAGATGAGAACTGGATCCATTTCCAGGTGGGAATTGGATTCGTGACAATTCTTACCAAAGAATTCGTGAGGAGGTGGGATTTGCTCATTGTGCACCTTACTTAGCATATCCTCCCCCCTTCCCTGCCTCCCCCCACCCCCACTCTCCCCCCCTCACTGTGAGGGAAAGTGCTCAAAGTGTAGCATGCCACTGGCCTGGCGCAGACTGAAGTGGTGACCACTCAGAGAGCAGCGGCTTTTGGGGGCGATCTTCTTCAGTTTGAGCTACCTTGACAGCAAAGGGACAACGATTTTAAAAGACTGTGCACCACTTGTTTTCCAAATGGGGAGAAAAAGCTCTGAGGTGAAAATTATTGAGCAGCTTACAAAATTCTGAAAGTGGATATGTAGGGGATCTGTAAATGGACAGGGGAGCAGTTTGTGGAGGTCATGGTCATGTAGGAATTTACCTGGATAGAGAGCATTGGCTGTTTGAGAATTTAACCATTCCCACCACGTAAAGATATACTACATGCAAGTATATGTGGAAAATAGCTTATCCTTCTCCTTGTGTGGATTTCGCTCTTTTTCTCCACGTTTAGATAAAGAGATCCAAGTGGCATATTATTTGTGGAACCTTCTCTTTGGCCCACTGAGGTTCACAGCAGGCACGAAATAACATGGGTGGTGTGATGATTTCACGAATCATGTAGACCATAACTCGAAATAAAAGGAGTGGTGTGGACTTGGTTAGTCATCTTTGGGGCGTGCATGGATATAAAAGTTACTTTAATCTGCTGGGGAAAATTCCAAGACTTTGGTGTAAAATATTTCATGTTAACAACCTCTTTTGTCTCTACCACCTGTCCATTGAATAACTTTTCCATGGGACGCCAGGCCAGCAAACCAAATCCTGCATGGGGATCAACGATTTGGGAAAGGTTTTCTGAAGCTCAGAAGTGTAGGCTTTGTTCCCTACTTGGCATACAATCTGTTTTCGACTCAGTGACCTCACCAGAGATTGATGTAGTCTGCAGCAAACCACTCTACCTGTGGATGGTTAAGCGGGGGCCACAGAGACGTGTGGGATTTCATAGCCAACATAAAAGAAATGCTTCCTGTTATCCAAAGGGGCACATACTTAATGGGGAAGCACGTGAGGACTGAAATTCAGCAGGAATATAAAGATTTGTCAATAGGAGACCCAAACAGAAAAAAGCATTCTTACTGCCATCAAGTCGGTCCCGATTCATGGTGACTCTGTACATCAGGGCAGAACCACCCCAGGAGGTTCCCAAGACAGTAATTGTTTCTGCAGAAGTAGAAAGTCTCGTCTTCCACCCTTGGAGTGACTGGTGACTTCAAACAGCTGACCTTGTGGTTAGCAGCCATCCCTTGACCATGACAGCACCAAGTCTCCCTGTTAACAGGAGACTGGTGAGATGAACAGAGCTTATCCACCCATGGACTGCTCTGCAGCTGTTAAAAAGAAGGGCAAACACAGTGGTATGACATCTCCTGTCCATTGTTAAGGTGAAAAAAAAATGCATGCATTAACATGAAAAATAGAAATGGGCATTTCATTCAATTGTGGGTGGTTAGGTAGTCCTTCAGGTCGTAGGACTGTGAGTGCATGTTGTTTGAAACCTTTTAAAATTCTTTGGATTTTAGGCTGAGCCCCGGTGGCATAAGTGGTTGAGTGCAGGACTACAGCCTGCGGGCTTGGCGGTTCAAATCCAGCGGCGGCTCTCAGGAGCGGCACTGGGTAGCACTGATGACCACCAGAGGCAGTGATACCCACAAAAACAACAACAAAATTCTTTGGATTTTAAAAGGTGAAGGACATTTATTACCTTTAAGAAGTAAGCACACAAAGGTTTTCTAAAATGGATATAGGGTTGGACCTTTTCTCTTTTGGCCAGGAGAAATTTAAATTACATTTAAAAGGAGAGTCAATTAGAAAAGTGCAATCTCTGAGGACTGCATAAAGTGAAGTTCCTTGCACTTCTGAGACCAGTGCCCTTACATCCTATAGTAAGGGCACCCCAACTAACTTCTCTTTTGATCAGGTCTCAGGGATTAGAGTGAAGCCTAAGGAAATCCTGGTGTATGGTATCAAGATCTTAGATGGTGTGGAACTATTAGGGCATGGTAGACATAGCTTGAACTTCTAGTTAGATTCGAATTTCAATTTCACTTCCACCATTTACGAGGTATGGACTGCATCAAATTACTTAAATTTCTTAAACCTCACTTTTCCTTATAATATTTGTAGTTCTAGATAAGAATAAAGCTGAGGAGAAGCAAAATGCCTAATGGTGTTTGGCATGTAGTAGGTGCTCAATAAATAATGCAACAATTAAACACTTTCCTGAAAACTGGAAGACTGACAGCCCACCCCCCAGCCCCAACCCCCTGCTCATCACCACCCAAGCAGCTCTCTGGAAGAAAGACCTGGCGATGTTCTTCCAGAAAGAGTACAGCCCAGGACCCCCCTCCCCTCCCCAGCAGTTCTGCTATGTCACAGGGGATCTCAGTGTAGAAATGAACTCAACAGCACTTAGCAACAACAACGGACTGTAGTTCACAGTCAACAAAACACTGACTCTAGATCCCCTATTGTCTGCCAGCTTTTCCCTCCTCATGAAAGGAAACCACTACACTCTGAGTCAGCAAGTTGATTCTGACTTACGGCAATGGGATAGGACAGAGTAGAATTACCTCTGTGGACATTCAAGGCTTTACATCTTTCTAGGGCAGACAGCCTCATCTTTCTGGACATCTAAGCAGCTGGAGGTTTTGAACTGCTGGCCTTCCTTGCACTTAACAGCCTAACGTGTACTTCACTGCTCTTTGTGAAAGGAAGACTGACTGTAAGTCAAAAGAGCAAACACTCAGATGGTGTTTATGTTCAAAGTGTTCTAAGATTTTATACCTCTAAACTTACTGCCTATTTACAATAATATATGAAACATGTTCGGTGCCATGGAACCGGTTCTGACCCATAGACATCCTGTGCACAGCATGAAACACTGTGCGCTGGAGTGCCGTCTTCCTGTTCTTCCGCCAGAACCCATTGATGCAAAAACTCTGTTCATCTTACTGAGGATGTCCCTCTTTTCGGTGCCCTTCTACTTGACCAAGCATGATGTCTTTTTCTTTTTTTCCTCCCCGCATCACTGCCCTGGTGGGAATAGGGAGTCCAGCCTTGCTCCTGGAGAGCTGTTGCTGGATTTGAACCGTCAACCCTGTGGGCTGCAGTCCCGCACACACCCACTGTACCAGCAGGGCTCAGCATGATGTCTTTTTCAAGGGACACATCTGTCCTGATGAAATGTCCTAAGTTTGTAGGAAGATGTCTTACCATCCTTGTCTCCAAGGAGCCACTCTGGTCTTCCAAGACAAACCAATCTGTCCGCTTAGCCACCCATGGTAATTTATTTATTTATTTTTCCATGGTAATTTCGATAGTCTTCTCTGTCACCACCATTAAAATGTATAGATTCTTCTTTGGTCTTCCTTATTCAGTGTCCAACATTCTCATACACATGAGGCAATGGGCAATGCCATCACTTGGGTGAGGTGCACCTTGTTCCTCGGGTACAGAAGTATCTGTCTAGAACAAAACATTTGAAACAAAACTTGTTAGAATGAAGGGTATTTGAAGGAATATATGCAAATGGACTTTTTTTGGTCGACATAAATAGATGATAGGCTATCTATTATTCTACTCTATCTTGCTTCTCACTCACCTTCAACAGCATAGAGAAATAACCTAATGTTTTTTTTTCATTGAATTTGTTTCATTGATGTTTTCAACATAAAACCCACGATGATTATAACAATTGAAATGGTATAAAGACATGTAACTTGCTTAGTGCTTCTGTTGTATTTTCTAGTTTGCTATATAGTGCCTGAGAGTATAAAAGCTTGCCTGTGGCCATCCAAGGCACAGAAATGGATCTTTATCAACCTGGAGCAACAGAGGAGGAATGGGAGTTGGGAACAAGAGAAGGCTGTGGAATATTTGTCTAATGACCTCCATGAACAACTGCTCCCTTTTCCATGAGACCTGAAGAATGCATGGTGCCTGGATATGAACATTATGAACATTTTGATCAAAATTTCTATAGAAGAATCCTGATCAAAGGGGAGAAAATGCAGAACAGAATTTCAAATTCTCAGAGACGTTATGGAGGGGGGCATGGATCTCTGAAGTGATTGCCCCGGAGATAGTCTTTAAGCTTTAAACCAAAAATTCCCCCTGGATCCATCTTAACAACTACCTATCTGGGATCAAATGGACAATGGCATCTTGGAAGAACCTTTAGGACTCTGAGGGAGGAACTTTAAGAGCTTATGTCAGCAGTTATTGAAATACAACTCGGACAAGGGGGTCAAGAAGTGTTGCACAGCTCACAGACTGTCATCAACGTCACTCAGTTGTACACACAGAATCACGAATGGCTGTATATTTTCGTATTGATATTCTCAGCACCCCCTCAACAAAATAAATAAGATTTAGAAAACAAATGTGTACCAACGCATAGAAAATAAAATCAAGCCATCTCCTTTGGTCCCATCTTCAATCCTCCCTCTTACTAGTACTAACACCTGCTATGCATGCATGCATTTTCCAGGTTTTTCTCCTTGCTCATTCAAACCGATGCAAATGCATATTTACATATGGACAGATTCTTTTTTATGGTTTGTTTTCACTCAAATATAAGCAAAGTGAACACATTAGTCTGCAACTTGTGTTTTTGTTTTTAAAATATTCACCCGTGACAGTAAAAGGAGCCCTGGTGGTGGTGTGGATAACACTTTGGGCTGGTAATGGAAAGGGCAGCAGTTTAAACGCATTGATTGTTCTGTGAGAGAAAGATGAGGCTTTCTGCTCCCCTAAAAATAGACAGTCTCAGAAACCCAAACGGGTAGTTCTGCTCTGCCCCAGAGGGTCTCTATGAGTCAAAAGGATGGCAGTGATCTTTTTTCCCTCCAGGTTCTTGACTATCGTGTTAGTCTGGGTAGACTAGAGAAACAAATTCATAGACACGCATATGGATATAAGGGAAAGGTTTATATACAAGAGGAATGAGACATTGAGAAAGCATTCTAACCCAGTCCAGTCCAAAGTCATAAGTCCGATATTAGCCCATATGTTCGATACCAGTCTATAAAGTCTCCTTCCAACTTAGGAAGTACATGCGATGGCACAGGACACTCACAGGTGAGTGGGTGCAGAGTCTTGTGTGTCCGGTGGCAGTAGAAGCATCCCAGCACTGGAAGGAGTCGCCACATGGTTTTTCTGGCCCCAGAAATTTGGCTCCATCAAGGGAAGCCTATGTGACCTCTTCCCTGGTTCCTCCATTTTCCAGATTCAGGAAAGGCTTGAAGTTAAACAAGTGGCCATCTAGCAGGAAAGCAACAAAGCCCACATGGAAGAAGTACACCAGCCGGGATGATCACAAGGTATCAACAGGATCAAATATCAGGCATCAGAACACCCCAAACAATCATACAGTTGTGAATGAGTGGTGTTGGAGTGGAGACCCCAAGCCCACTTGTATACAATCGGACCCTTACCGAAGATCATAAGGAAGGGACGAGTCGGTCAGGGTGCAGTACAGTACCGACAAAGCACAACATTCCTCCAGTTCTTTAATGTTTCCAGCCCCCCACTACCATGACTCCAGTTCTGCCTTACAAATCCTGCTGGATGGAGCATCTACTGGTTCAGATAAGAGCTCTTGATACACAGAATCCAGGACAGAATATCACCCCCCCCTCCCAACAGTAACGGGAGTAGCAATTCCATGAAGGTGGGGGGAAGGGGAGGGGAGGGGGAAGAGAAAGGGGGAACCAATTACAAGGATTGACATATGAATAACCCCTCGCTACTCCCACCCAGGGGGACAAAAAATAGAAACGTAGGTGAAGGAAGTCAGCAGATGGTGTAAGATATGAAAATAACCATAATTTACAATTTATCAAGGGGTTATAAGGGCAGGAGGATGGGGAAAGGAGAGAAAAAAGGGAGCTGATACCAAGGGCTGCAGTAGACACTCTTTTGAAAATGATGGCAGCTTATGTACAGTGTGCTTGACACAATTGATGTATGGATTGCTATAAGATCCCCCCAAGAAAACAACTTATTAAAAAACAAAACCAAAAACCCAGAGCCAGATGACCACACAAGTTTACTGATAGACTGGGCTGAGGAAGCATGGAGGAGTGATGGCCACCTTGGCTTAATAAATGTGCTCACCCAGTTTTAGAGCTGGACAGCCCTGGCCACCTCCTCACGGGCAAAGAGGGGGGAAGCCTAAGAGGACGCAGCCCTCCTAGGACAGCTCTGGTTAGGTATGGGGCGAGGGGTTATTCATATGTCAATCCTTGTAATTGGTTCCCCCTTTCTCTTCCCCCTCCCCTCCCCTTCCCCCCACCTTCATGGAATTGCTACTCCCGTTACTGTTGGGGGGGGGGGTGATATTCTGTCCTGGATTCTGTGTATCAAGAGCTCTTATCTGAACCAGTAGATGCTCCATCCAGCAGGATGGGGCCGTCCTTCCCCCCAGCCTCACCACTCAGAAACCAGGCAGCCTCTTTGGGAGCAGTGAGGAAGGTGGGGAAATGGGTAAGAGGTTTCCTTCCTCTGAATTCTGAAGTGCAGGAAGCTGGTCTTTTGGACCTGTATAGGGCATCTGGGCAGGAGAGACACCCTCCTCCCCAGTCACATGCTGAAGAGGGAGTCCTGCCACCAGAGCTCAGTGGGACTCCTACCTCTTGTCCAACGAGTGTTCTCCCCACCCCCCACCCCATACCCCAGCAGCCTCCTTGTTTTCCCCCTGGGGTGGAGGATATTTTAAGAACATTTCTCATAGTGCCGGTGGCCACTGTACTTCTACTAGCACCCTTTTCCCTCTGAGCTTTTCACTGGGAAGATACAGGAGTTCTGGATGACTGATGCACCCCCACACCTCACAGAGGCTGAGTCCGGGGTGACGCACATGCAGAGCACCTCCCACCCACACCTTCAGTTGCTCATCTGTCCAATGTACAGATGGGGTTCACACAGCTCCTTCAGGGCACGACTGTGCCAGCTCCCTGTCGTCTGAAATACCACCTCTTCACAATGGCTGAAAACCACCTTGTCCATCATTAACACAGTGCGACCACCCAAATCCGCTGAATCCCGAATGGCGGAGAGTAGCAGAGAAGTATCTCACTCACCCCTGGAGCCCAGAAGTTGAATTTGAGAAGCATTTTCTCTTCTGTTTTTTTCCAAAGTTAATAAGGCATAGTAGACAAGATTGGGACACCTCAAGACCTGGAAGAATGTCATCTTCTATCTCTATCAAGATTCCTTCTCTGGATGGATAAATTGGTGCAAGTTTTTGAAAGTGTCCATCAAAAGCTTCAGGCAATTTACCTTGTAGAAAAATAACTTACAAATGTTCAAAGATAGCTGCACAATGATTTCCATGCTTCAATCTTTGTAAGAACAACACACTAGAAAAAATGTAACTGTGCATTAACAAAGGTTAGATTAAATATATTGTGGTCTATGTATCTATTGGCATTGCTATGCAGCTACTTAAAAAAAGCAAAGGAAGAAATCTGTATGTGTTGACTAGAAAACTGGCCATCCTGCAGGACTGACTGAAAATAACAAGACACTTGTTCAGGTCATCCCTGAGGTGTATGCTACCTCTGAGTTTTATACCAATGACTCTGTTGTCAACCAGCTCTGTCTTAATGTCTATGTCCACTAGTTCTTTTTAAATGATACACGGAACATCTGGGAGTTAACATCTGAGATTGATAACCTCCAAAAATGATATGCTACCATTGCAACATCGTGTGTAGTACATATCACAAACAATACAGTGCACCAAGCAAACAGACAGTCATACACGCTGCTTGTTATCATTGGAATATGTCGTAAGTTGGGGCCTACCATCCTGTGGTTGGGGTGATTGTCTTTTGTGTATGTTATGTGTGTGTACATGTGTGCGAAAGGAACCCCGGTGATGCTCTGGTGTAGGTGGGGGGTGGCTCACTATGGCTTTGGTGGCATAAGCCTACCAGCCACTCTTCTGAAGAAAGATGAAGCTGTTTGTTCCAGAAGCGCTTACACTCTCACAAATCCTAGAGAGGGGTTACTGTGAGTTAGAATAGACTTGAAGGCAGTTTTTTTTTTTTTGGTGTGTGTGTGCATGTATTTAAGTATTTTCTTGGATATGGGAACAGATCAGTCAAACTCATCAAGGAGTATGGATTGGGGTGAGGGCTGTTGAAAAAGAGAGGATTTTTTTCTTTTATACATTTCTATATTTAAATTAAAAAAAAACCATAGGCATTTATGATTCTCATGACACATTAAAAAGAAAGCTCCACCAGCTTTCCTCCTCAGAAAGAGGAGGTGCTTGCTAACCCCTGACTTTCTGCTTTAGATCACAGAGTGCAGGCAGGACAGTACTCTACTGAGTCTAGGGAAAGGAAGGGTGCCATCACTTTCTTGAAAGGTTTCAAGGTCACTTAGAGGACATATCCCTTCTAGGGTAAATGGGATTTGGGTGAACCAGAGGTCAAAATCAGGACTCAGCAAAGCTGTGTACATGTCCACTCAAAAATGCTGCCCATCTGCAGGGCCAAGGACTTAAACAGTGCACCTATGTCATTTAAAAATGCCCCCTGGTGGGAGGTTGACTGGGCATCATGCTCCTGTGGCAAAATATTTTCTATTGTTCCCACTCAGGGTTTCATGCTGGCTTGATTTGGACCATTTACTTTTGTTATGGCTGAACTTGTACCAAATCATGCACAGAGGTTTACCGAGAAACGAAGGGACTCTCTGTGCATGGTAAGTTGTTTATGAGTGCATTTTTTATGAGTAAAGTTAATGATGCCCAACCTCATGAACTTTCAGAAAAATGGATCATATTACTATAGCTTCTCAACTTCCCAACTCACAGTATTTCAAATTCTTCTTTTGAAGCTTGCTTTCCCCCAGCCTCCATCAAACCTTTAGAGTATTAGAGAATTCCCTGGAGGTTATCATCAATCTAGATCAGTGGTTCTCAACCTTTCTTATGCCTGACCCTTGAATACAATTCATCATGTTGTAGTGACTCCCCACCCAACCATAACATTATTTTTGTTGCTACTTCATAACTGGAATTTTGCTACTGTTATGAATCATGCAACCCTGAGAACCGCTGAGCTAGATGGCCTTTTCATTACTCAGCTCTGGACTCTTTAAGATGTGCCCCCTAGGGCACATTCTATTCAGCCACCCTGACCTGCACCAATGCTTGTTGCTAACAAGGCTGATGTCCTCTTCGGTGAAGCTGCGGCTCTCTTCATGCCCTGCCCTCCCCTGGTCAGTGCTGCCACCATCAAAATGGCTTTAGTCCAAAGGGCTCATTGGGAGTCTCACCGCTAAGCCCTAGATCACGGGTCTGTACTGTTCTTTTGCCATATGTATCCAGTGTGTACCCAAAGGAGCCCGGGCAGTGCACATGGTTGAAGGTTTCAGCTGCTAGCTGCAAGGTTGGAGGTTTGATTGCATGCCCAGGCACTGTGGAAGAAAGGCCTAGAAATGTACTTAAAACAACCATTGCAAACCATACACATAGTGCTCAGCAGGAGTCTGCGTCAACTTGGTGGCAATTGGTCTGGCAGATAGTGTTATCTGTGACCATGCCTCCTTAGGTCTTGTTGCTGAGTCTGCTTTATCACACACCGTTTGCCACCTTCGTTAAGGCTGGACTCTCCCTTAAGCACTTGTAGTTCCCTTTTGAAGTTGGTTCCTGGCGAGTTCCTCAGGTTGTGCCAACTTCCTAGTTTATGGAGAGGCCAGCTTAGACTCAGAAAGAAGACAAAGCCTGCCTGAAATTATAGAATTGGGTACAGTCATATGAGGACCTGGAAGGCACCTGGAAAATAATGATATTGAAGTGTTAGATCTTTGAAATCAGCTAGCACTTTCCAGAAATTTTTGAGTTAATCCACGTCCAACCATACAGGCAGACAGCTCAGGCCCAGCCAGCTGCTGAATGCTGCGGAATGCAGGAGGATGACAGGCCAGTGAGTAAAAAGTTTTGTGGATCTAATGGTGGTGAAAACATCTCCAGGGCTCTTGCTGCGTTTAGTGTGGTTCCACTGTGGCTTGCCAATAACAATGCAGAACAGAGAGTGGGTGTCCCACCCCCAAGAAGGAAGAGAGGAAGTTCTCAGCATCCTCTTGAGAAGGCCACACCCACAACGAGGCATCAGACTATGATCTGATTGACAGGCTAGACTCCAACCCATTCACGCTTGAGTTCCTCACGTTGCCATGAGATTATGTAATTACCACAACCTGGAATGCTTTTCACAATTGGGAAGGATGCAAAGTAGGTCACATTAATGGAAAGTCAGATCCTTAAATGGTAGAATTGAAATCAGGAAAGTTTTTCCCTCTCCCTGATTTTTCATAAATTTCTCTTTTCAAGGTGATAATTTCTATGGAAGACATTCATTTACTATGGAATGTCTGAGTTCTCAGGATAAAGCAACCCCTCAAATATTTGTTGAATTAATAAACACAGTTATCCTCATCTCACTCAACTGGGGGTTTTAGAGTGGCTTTTCATGATGTGTTAATTTTCCCTAGAAGATGTTGATTATCCTTGGTGAAGTGGGAAGTGGAAGACTGTAAAGACAGTAATCCCCTACACTCAGCGTGGCCAATTTAATGTCAGCGTCTTCTCATGCAAGCATTTTCCATTGCACTATTACCAAGTAGTAAAACTGACTGACATTGACTTTTGTCTCTCCCATCCGGAACCTGGTGAGGGGAAGCTGCGCAATGAATAGCTCTGAAAGCAGTGGGAGTAGGAAGGGGGGGAGAGGAAAAGTCACAGAATAGCAGAGTTGGCAGCCCTTGAGGTTGGCCTTGGAAATCCTATTCTACCTTTGGATGATACCAGAATAGGTTGACACATGAGCATCTGTTTGGGGCTGGCTGTGGAAACACTCGCCAGTCGATAGGGAGGTTCTTACAAGTGTCTTGGTGATGGGAGCAAGCCAATTCTCAGATATTCCTGTCCCATCTGCAGGAATAGTAACTCCGTACAAATTAAGCCTGGACTCAGAGGCCCAAGTAGTGAATCCCGTGTCCGTCCGTTAGATAGCTCGTTAGAATGGCTCATGCACGTAAACAGCAGATGGGGGAGATTAGCGAGACACATTCTGTTCAAGTAGAATAAATGTGTCAGAAACGTGGATGGAGTGCTCTCCTTTGGCAGTGTGATGTCGGCTCAAGAGGAAGGTTGTAGCACGTTTAGAGGCTGGCTGGGTGTTGCGGCCATGCTCCTAGACTCGAAACAGGAGACGTCAAACCCAGCAAACAGACCCAGTTGAAACACCTGTATGCTTTCCACAACAGGCTGCTGCGCCCGTATTACGCCATTCAAGTTGTTTCAAAAATAGACGACTATTTTAAATAAAAAAGCAGCAGCACGCATGACACAAGCTCTAGTCACTTGTTTATTTTTACATGTTTTTCTGGGCTGTGTTTCGGAGTGGGTGAGTTGGCTTGTGCTTGTGTGCCTACCGGGCCATCTGGGCAAACACTGGAGAACCCTCGGTTCTTCTGTTTGATTGGAAATTAGCTTCTTCCTTGGACTCTAGTTTGCAATGTTTAATGGAATGAAAACGATCAGGCGTTTGCTGTTGACTGTTCATGTTAGAGAGAAGCTGTGCTTCATGTCACAGAGGAGGCTTTTGCCCATGTATTGGCCAATTCCAGAGTGTGTTAAATGGATTGCTGCATCTAGGCATTCAGATGTAGAACCCAAGGGTGCAGACCAAGACTGGTGAGTCTGTGTGTGACCCCAAGAGAGACCTGGCTTGCAACTAGGCTGTTTGACCTGCTGAACCTCCAGCAGTCAGCCAATGCCTTTTAAAGATGCTCACTGAGCCATAGGTATATCCATCACATGAAAGATTTTAGGATATAGCTAGACCAGGCTGAACATCCCAGACTCTTCCCAACCTCCTTTTTAAAATGACCTGGTTTATATGCACTGGCAAGTCCTTGCTGTTATTCACTTATCAAACATATGCTTATTTGTGGTCTATTATGAACACTGTGTTTCACCTGGAGTCTGCATAATACAGCTTAGAATAGGATCTTATTTTTATCATGTCCGGTGCCATATTTCTATTAATACCTTCTAAGACCTTATTAAGTTTAATGTTTTCTATTGTGCAATATTTTAAATATACAGAAAAGTAGAACAAATCCTATAACCATACACTTATGTCCTTATGCTTCAATGCTATAAAACCCTTTTCTTTTCTCTTTTTCGACACCAAAGATTAGAGATTCACTTGATATCTCCTGGGTAACCCTCCATTTTCCAGATTTGTTAAAATAAAATTCCCCTTTCTTTTTAGACTATGAGGAGAAGCCCCAAAGTATTGCTACAAAATCATGTGGTTGTGAGGTTCATTCAGTGTGTTCGGTCTCATCACGAGTCTGTTTGCAACAGAATAAAACCCCGCCTGATCGTGAGCCATCCTCACAGGGGCGATGTTGAGCCCATTGATGCATCAACGATGTCAGTGTATCTCACTGAGAATCATTCTCCTTCCTTTCCGCTTACCTTCAATGATAGCAAGCATAATGTTCTTCCTCAGGGACTGGTCCCACATCATATGCCCCAAGTACAAAACCGTAGGAACTTTTATTGAACATCACAATTCGAATGTGAAGTGGCAGTTTCTCACCTGACCCGGAAGCTATGTCTATAGCTTTCTGAAGGTGCACCTTCATCTGTCTGTAACCCTTCCCTGAAGGATTCCGTACTGTGAGGGAGACAGAGAGGATCGATTCTCAAAGGGCACAGGAGGAGGATGGGGGCTTATGAGGAAGAAGCTTTTATAAAAAATTGACAACTGCATGGTGAGAACAAGATCAGGAAGGTTTTGTTGAGCATTTACCCCCCCATCACAACAACAATGCTTGTTTTCCCAGGATGCCAAGGGCTGTCCTATGAGAATCTCATTGGAACCCCTCTCTCCATCCATCCTACAGCCCATTCTTGCTTCTCTAGACGTGTCTTGGCTTCCAAAACAAAACAAATATTGAAAAGGGACACAATTAGAGTCCTTTGAAGGTGCTCAAGATGCCATTAGGACATGATGTCAAGTGGACAGCACAGAACTCTTCAGGGAAGGGTGAGAGAGATTAGAATGCTACTCTTGGAAGGGTATGCATGTGAAAAAACAGGAGCTTTCCCTTTCAGTATTTGTATTCAATAAAGAGTTCTATGATTTTGTAGCAATGCTTTTTGACCTGCCTTGTATCCCATTTTACAAATCTCCAACATGATTATTCCGCTGCTTAATACACTGCTATTTCCATTGTTTTGGCTTTTTCTTGGTAGAGTATATGTATATCTAAAAGTAGAATTTCTGGGTCTTCCAATACTACACACATAGCAGCAGCATGTCAAGGGGCCCTTTCTCCACAGCCTCACCTATCACCAATGCTTTCACATTAATATTTTTTCACTACTCTGAGGGCAACTCACTGTTGCTTTAATGGACATTCTCTAATTAAAAGTGCTGTTGAATCTATTTCTGATATACTTATTTTTAGGTTTGTAAGTTTCCTTTCCTGTCATACTTCACATCTTTTTATAGTGAACATGTTTGTGTTAGTCCAGGTAGACTAGAAAAACAAATTCATAGACACATGGATATAAGGGTAAGGTTTATATATAAGAGGAATGGAACATTGAGAAAGCATCCTAACCCAGTCCAGTTCAAAGTCCGATATTAGTCCATATGCCTGATACTAGTCTATAAAGTCTCCTTTTGACTCAAGAAGTCAGAGGTCAGTGGGTGCAGAATCCTGGCACTGGCACTGGCAAGGGTCTCCCCATGGCTCCTCGCTTCCAGGGCTCAGGGC
Organism: Nesogale talazaci; assembly: GCA_004026705.1. Classification (NCBI taxonomy): domain Eukaryota; kingdom Metazoa; phylum Chordata; class Mammalia; order Afrosoricida; family Tenrecidae; genus Nesogale; species Nesogale talazaci. The sequence goes on along the minus strand of PVJH01000041.1, from coordinate 383,911 downwards.
CCATCAACAGCATCCAGTGGTGGTAGAAGCAACTCAGCACTGGCAGGGGTCTCCATGTGGCTTCTCCAGCTTCAGAGGTCTGGTCCCATCAGGGTAAGGCTGTGTAGCTTCTCCTCCGGTTCCTCCAGCACCGGGGCCAATATCATCTTGTCTTGTCTGTAGTTCATCATCTTGGAGACTGACTCCCAACAACTGGGGAGATGGCCTCTTATCTCCACAAGGGAAATATTGTGAAATTTCCCAGAAGTCTCAGGAGAAAGCCATGCCCACAAAGATGCCTCATTGGCTACTCAGTGGCTATCTCCAGATTAACAGGGTAGACTCCACCCCTGGACTTCCAATCATGAGATTGACATCAAGCACATGACCACCATATTGTCTTTTTCTTATTCATTTTTAGGAATTCTTTATAAATTTTAGACATAACATTTTGTCAGTTTTAAGTGTTGCAAATATCTTTCCTTTCTGTGTCTTGTCTTCTAACCTTGTCTTTTGGGGAATTAAATTTTTTATTTTAACATATTAAAATGTGACTAAGCTTTCCCTACCTCTTTTTCTTTTTAAGGAAACCTTATTTCTCACCAGAGGTCATACATATCTTTCTCTGGATTTTCTTCTCTAAGTTTTAGAGCAACTTCCCTTATCTCTCATTTAGGTTTTTAGTTGACCTCGAATTTATTTTTGTATGTGGTATAATGCAGGAATTCAATGTGATATTCTTTTCATAAAGATCACCAATCACTTGAAGATATTTTTGCCAAACCTCATTTTTCCTATGATCTAATTTTGCCTTCAGGAAGGCTAAGGGAGGGCAGGTGGTCAGTGAGAGCTGATATCTGCGGCTGGTTGGGGGTTGGTGTCCCCCAAAAGAGGTGAACTGGGGGAAGCGAGGAAATGCATCTCTGTTTCGTCTGTTGTTACTTTCCAATGGGTCTGAACCAAAAGGCCGCCACTGGGCAAAGTCCCCGGGGGGGTGGGGGTGGGGGCAGGCTGCGGGGGCATGGAGGTCGGTGCTGGGGTTGGTCTGTAAGGCAGGGCCAGGGGGCAGAGAGATCTGTCATGAATGAATGGCAACTGCCGATGCCAGTCAGTGCTTCTTGGTGTGGATTGACCTCGATTCTGTTTTCCCCCCAGCGATGCATCCTCTGGTTTATGATAGTTTTGTGACTGGGGGGTGCATCCTTATTCAGGACGTGGCTTAGTTTTGAACATCAGAAGAGCCAGCAGCCTCCCCAGCTGGGTTAGGAGACGGCAATATTTCCCTGCTGGAGAAGATCCGCGGAAAAGACGGGGTTCCTGAAACTAAAGTCGAGGCACATTTGAAGTTTAAAAAACGTATTTCTGAAACACAGAATCGATTGTAGATGACCAAATTCTAAAGATACTGATGCGTTGCTGCTGTTACTGTCAACCCATCACGTCCCATTCTCAGCAGGCCTGGGTGGGACCACCGGAAACCCTGTGGCCGGTGCCATTCTCACCATTGTGCTCGGTTTGCGGCCGCCAGGCTGTGCGGTGTCACTCCACTGCATCGAGGGCCTGGCTCTTTGTGTTTCGCTGAACTTTCAAGTTGCCGGGCGTGATACTCTACTCCATGGACTGGTCCCTCCTGCTTATGCCATCTTTGCTTCTAAAGGAGTATTCTGTCTGTCCGTCTTTCAAGACAGATTTGGGCAGTCTTCGGTATATTTCTTTACTGGGATGGTAACTCAAATGCTTCTTTTTTCTTTAGCTTTTCTTATTCACCGCCCAGCTTTCATATGCATCGGAAGAAACACCATGTCTGGTCAGACACATCTTAGTCTCCAAAATGACATCCTATGCTTCTTAAAACTTTAAATAGGACTTTAAAAAAATTATTGGGGCTCCTACAGATCTTACAACAATGTATACATTTATTGTGTGAAGTACATTTGTACATAAGTCATCATCCTTTTCAAAACATTTTCTTTCTACTTAAGCCCTTGGTATCAGTTTCTTATTTCCCTCCCTCCTTCCTCCACCTTCCAAACTTCAAGAACCTTTGATAAAATATAAATTATCATTATTTTCATATCTTATACTGTCTCCCTTCATGCATGTTTCTGTTGTTGGTTCCCCTGGAGAGCGTTCATACATGCATCCATCCTTGCGATGGGTTCCCCCTTTCTCCTCCTCCTCCCCTCTCCTTCCCCTCCCCATATGGTATGGTTACTCTATTATTGTTCCTGAGGGGTTTATCTGTCCTGGGTTCTGTGTGCCGAGAGCTCTTATCTGTATCAGTGTAATGCTCTTGTTTAGCCAGTAAATAGGTCTTTTGCAGCAGATTTGTCCAACTCAATATGTCATTTGATTCATTGACTGCCTGAGTGTTGACGATGGATTCAAGTAAATGAAATCTTGGACAACTTTAATCTTTTCTCCATTAATCATGATATTGTTGACGAGTCCAGTTGTGAGGTTCTTTTTTCTTCTTCTTTATGCTAAGATGTAATCCATTTGGAATGAAATACAGCTTTTGAGCTTCATCATTAACTAATTCAGTCCTGCTTACTTTCAGCAAGCAAGGCTGTGTCATCTGCATATTGCGGGATTCTAAGGAGACTACATATTATGTGTTGTTAATCAGCAAAGAGTGAAAATTTTCATCTTTCTTGATTTTTTCAATCACTTTCTCTGGAAATAAGAGACAGCTATTATTACCAGTTTCCTGCCAGAGATCATGATTGTGAAGATAGATATTTTATCTATCTATTTTTATGATATAAAAGGGCACTATAGATAAGGTACTATATCTTATTTTCTCTGTGAGGGATGTTTTCTTAACCTCATATAACGAACTTCCTCATTCTTTTGCATGACCAAGTATTAGTTTATTTTATGAATGTTCCCTGAGTTAATGCATCTAACATGAGTGGGTTTTTAGGTAGTTTCCAATCTTTTATTTTTGCAAGCAATGCTGCAATGAATAATCTTATACAAACATTATTTGAATACTTGCATGTATGAGTACAGTCACAGGACAGATTTCTAGAAGTGGAGTTGCTGGGACAAAGGGCATGTGCTTTTGTAATTTTTCAAGAAATATTGATATTGCCTCACTACCCTTCACTGAGCTTTGCTAAAGGAAGAAAGGAAGAGAGAGAAAAGAGAAGAAAAAAGAATTCTCTAGGTGTCCTAAACAGAGAGATTTCAAATAGAGAATGGATCCCCAAAATGATGAAGAGCAGATGTTAGACATGGGGTAATGAAGCAGCCTTGAGATGCTCCATAGCAGAGGTCCTCTCCTACCCTGGGCTGGGGACCCAAACTTCATGTCCCTGAATCCCAAGTGCTACAGTCCCTTGGACGGAGCCCACAAGCAGGAACCATTGCTGGCCTGGCTGGCAGGAATTGGAGCCATGTGAGAGGGCATTAGAGGACAAGGAAGAGCTGACAAATCTGCCCTCATCCCCTCAGGCAGAGTTAGAAGCTGTTTTTTTTCTTACTTTCCCTGGAAGCTATCTCCGAATCCAGCAAGAGAGATTTGGGAAATGTGCTTTCCTATGATATTGACGAAGGCAGGAAAGGACGAGAAATGGATACCACGTTGTGTTCTTTGCTGCTCAAGTTCATTCTCGCCCTTCTACTTGTATTTAGCTCCCACGCTAACATTGTGATTCAGCCTGACACAGTCAGACACATGAACCCTTTCTCCCAGATGGGGACATAGAAAGCCCCATTGCTCCCAAGGTGCATCTCAGTCTGGGATGACATTCAGTCCACCTTTTCAGATGTGGATGTGCCTCTTCTGATGTTTATTTTAAGTATTAGCCACATCCTTCATACAAACTACGCCAGGGGGTGGGAAAGGAAAAGAAATCAATTGTTTATATATATATATATATATATATGTATATGTGTATGTATATATATATATATATGTCATAGCTATTCTTCAATTTCAAGCTACTGATCATGTACCTGAACTAGACTGTCATCTTTTTCTTCTTCCACTACTCATCAACATTTGTCTTGCTTTTATAGCATTTGATCCTTTAGCATTCCATATCAGCTTGGGTGATCAAAATCCTTATGTCGAAAGGACACTTATTGCTTGGTAACCTTGTCTTTTCAGTATCTGACAATGTTTCAGTACTATCCATAGAGTTTTCAGGGGCGAATTCTTCCAACGTGGATGGGCTATTCTTTCTTCGTAGTGTGTTCTTTATCTGGAAGACTTCCGAAACTTGTTCACTGTGGGTGACTCTGTGGTTATTTGAAATGCCAGGGGCATAGCTTTCAGCATCACAGCAACACAAAAGGCACCACAGTACAACAAACTGACAGACAAGGGGAAGCAACAGTCCAGAGATCAAATGACACATTGCACTGGGTAAGTCTGCTGTCAAAGACATATGTAAACTGTGGAAAACCAAGGTGGTTACTTTGAGAGTTATCTATGCCCGACTCGAGCCATGGTATTTTCAGTCACTTCATATGCATGTGAAAGTTGATTGTTAAGGAAGATTTTGAATTACAGTGCTGATGAAGAGTATTAAAAGTATTTAAGAGTATTAAAAGCCCGTGCCCTCCCCCCCCCAAAAAAAAAAAAAGAAGAAAGAAAGAAAGTCCCATGTACTATCAAAAGAGACAAACCAACTGTCTTAGAGGAGGTACAGCTAGAATGCTCCTTACAAGCAAGGATGACAAGACTTTAGCTCATATGCTTTGGACACGCTGTCAGGAGAGACCAGTCTCTGCAGAAGGACAGCATGCTTGGTAGTGTGGAGGGGCAGTGAAAAAGAGGAAGGCCCTATGCAGGATGTATTGACAGGCTGGCTACAACAATGGGCTCAGACATATAATGTATATACATATCCAACACCAAAATTCAGTTCTTTTTTGGTCTTCTTTATTTTTTGAGAGCTTTCACATGCATATGAGGTGATCGAATATATTATGGCTTTGGCCAGATGCACCTTAGTCCTTAAAGTGCTATCTATGTTTACTTTTTCACACGTTATGGAGGTTTTTAAAAAGAAGTAACACATAACTTTGTGTGTGATACTATATTTAGTAGGCTTCATCTCTCAAAATATACCTGGATGAGCAAGCTTTTATTTATTTCTTCATATTAACAGCAGAGTAAAGTGACCAGATTTGAACACTGGTAAAGTGGGACACCATTGACCTGGGGTGGGGGGCGGCGGGTTAGAGGGGCTATATTCTCTTCCTGTTCCCCCGCTGTTCCCTAACTTGTCATGCATTCTTTCCAAAAATCAGCACTTTTTAAAAACGCCGCGGGACATGGGAAGAATTGTTTAAAATCGGGATCATTCCACCAAAAGCGGGACATCAGAGCCCACTTGTCTCATTTCTTTCTCCCCGAGGGAGACAGTCTCCCACCTCTGTGCAATTCCTGTGGCTGCTTCATTGAGATTACAATCCAAGTACTCTTGTCCTCTTTGTCCTGTGCGATGCGTCCCTGGCTACCCTCATCTCTCTCAGGCCACTCCCTCCAGCTTTTCTCTTCTTCTACTCTGGCTCAAATACTGCAAGTGGAAACAAGAACAGACAGCTCTGACATCAAACCGAAAGTGCAATGAGGTCATAGCCATCCTAGAGGGCAGAGTGGAATAGCTCCCTAAAGTTTCTGAGACTGCACCTCTTTATAGGCGCAGACAGCTTCATCTCTCTACTCTGGACCAACTCGTGAGCTTTAAACCGACCTTGAGGTTAGCAACCCAGCGCTTCATCTGCTGTGCCACTTGGCCCCCTTATTAGTTGTTGCGTTTTACTCAGTTCACTAGTTTTGAGAGGCCTCTACTCAGGCTCATGTATCCCTTACAGGCATTTGGATGAAATTTCCCCCCTCCTCTGGGACTAGGGATGTGGCAGCCCCACTTGCCCGGTCCGCAGGCAGCTGGTTCAGTGGCTGGGCCTGAAGCTGGGTCTTATGCTCCTGCACAAAAGACTCCGTTTTTTTCATAAGGGTCCAGACAGCCCCAGACAGCCATAACTCGGTGGCATCAAGCCATAAGCCTGACTTGACCTCTCTGCCTTGAGCAGGAATTCCTGCGTCTCCATTGTTCAAAGCAGTTGACTTACTGGCCATCACTGCCTGATTCTGTCCCAAAGCCCAGAAGGCTCCAGGCTTCATTTCCACCAACTGCTTTGGCTTTCACCTGCTCTGGTCACTGGAGATGGTTAGCTTGCTTTGAGACCAGCTGTGCTTTACTGACTTTCTCGTTGGGCAATTCAGCTCTCATTTTTATGTGTTTGGAACAGAGGGCGTGTGATGAAAGCGGAAACTTTTAACCCCATTTGACCAGACCATTCACTTAGCTTGGCAGGCACTCAAGTGAGAAACTCAAGTCTGTTTTACACAGGCTACACAAATATATCTCTGCATCTGGTTCTTGTGTGCTAGGTGTGTGTGTGTGTGTGTGTGTGTGTGTGTGTGTGTGTGCACGCAAATGCTGGGACTTCACAGCAGTGTCTTCTCGCAGTAGGCCAGCTAGAGGAGATGCAGGTGAGCAGGGCTGCAAATTTGTGGTCTCCAACCTCAGCAGGGCCTTCTGCAGTTTTGCGAGTGAGCCTGACGAACTTCCTCCCCTTTGCTTTCGTATGTGATCTGGCCATAACACCACAAGGAACACTAATAATAGGGCTGTCTTTGTAATTATCATGAGAGAGGCCATCAGGTTAAGCTACTCACACTTAGACACTGTTCATTTTTCCTGGTCATCTCTTATCTCCCTTTTTTCGGTCTTTAACCTTCCCTAATTCCTATGCTTAGTCACTACCTCAGGTTTCTTGCCTCGTCAGCTTCCATTTCATCTGTACATAATTTTACTCTGTTTTTAAAACAACCAACCTTTTGCTTCTTACCTCTCATCTTTAAAAAGGAAATGAAAATTCTATCTTAATCTGGCCCCCCTTATAACAACTACTCTCTTTGCTACATCTATGATGGAACAAGTTTCTCAATAAGGTCATCTTTGCTCTCTGCCCCTACTTCTTACTAACCATGGCCAAAGGTCTCTGCCTCTATTGCTCCACTGAAATGGTACCATGTAGTCTTGAAGGAGCTTTGCAAGGCCATAGCCAATGATGCCTACTCAGTTTGGATTGCTTCGCTTTTCTGCAACACTTACCACTTCCTCCCTTTAAACTCCATACTTCCTGGACTTCCGTGACCTCGTCTCATTTTCAAGATGTGTCTCAGATGGTTGTGTTTTGCCTCCATTTAGGCTGTTCAGCCTCCTTGTGCCCTTGCCTTGATCCTTGACCTCTCACCCACCCACCCCCGCCCACCTGCTGCACACTCTCTCTGTGCAGCAAGGCTCCCTTGACCTTCATCTGCAAATGACACCCATAGCCAATCTCTGGTTATGATTATCACTGTCTTAGCCAGATTCCCACTGGGTATCTAGAGGAGTACATCTCCCAGGCACATACAACTTATCTCTTCAAATGAGCATGCCCTTTCACCAAACCTCTGCATCTTTCTGTGTCTTAATTCATGTCACCCTCCCTTCCCCCTGATGTCTAAATAAGAGGGTTTAGTTAGTTTGGACTCTCCCTGGGCATCACTTCTTTTTCCAGCAACTCATGTAGTCTTCATTCTACTGCTCCTGCATTTTTTACTTGTATTCATCATCACTTTTACCACATGAGTTCTAGTCTGGACTAGAGCTATTTGTTTATCCCCTTCACCTGCACAAGGAATAGGAGACAGGAGGGGAGACTGTGGGGAAGAGATGATGAGGCAGAAGACTGGTGATGGGGAGAAGGGAAGTTCTAGATTAGATAGGGAGTCTTGGGTGGCACAAGCACATAAGCACTCAACTACTAAACTAAAGAAGTCTCAGAGAGACTAGGAGATCTACTTATGGGCATGACTGTATATGGTATGGGTAGTTAAGGTTGGGTTCTGAGTCGATTGAACCTTGATTCCCAGTAGTTTGGCAGTTTTGATATAGTCACCTCCCATGAAGAGATATGATATAATGTAATCCCATCTGTAATGAGATCTGCTATGAGCAGTCAATTAATGGAAAGGAAGTTTCCTTGGGGCTGGGGTCTGCTTCCAATAGATGAGGAGTTTCAGAGTGTTCTTAGATAAAGGGAATTTTAAAAATAGCAAATTCTCATACTCTTCCTGATAGATGTTACAGCAAAGCTCTCCAGCTTTGGGCTGGTTCTTGTAAACAGCTCCTCATCAGATGAATGCTGGTCTTTGGACTTGAGTCAGAAGCCTGTCATAATGCTTGTGGATCCTGGGAGTCATAAGATTCTGTGTCCTGTAAGCCAGCAACCTGACATCTTACCTGCCAACCCTGGATCTACTTGCTGTTGTAGCCAGCAGCCTGACATTTGACCTGTAGATCTTGGGTTTGTCATTCCCTGTAGCTATGGATTTTAGGAGAAATCACTAGCCTGACATTTAACCCATAGATTTGGAATTTGCCAGCTTCTACAACTGGGTGAACCACGTTTCAGAGATAAGTTTCCTTGATATAAAACCATTTCCTGTTTGGTTTCTCTTGAGAACCCAGCCTAAGGGATTGCCTTACCTCAAGGAATCTTGGTGCAATAGTGGGTTGTTAACTGTTGGACTGCTAATTGCAACATCAGCAGTTCGAAACTACCACTTTCTCTCTGGAAGAAAGTTGAGGCTTTCTATTCATTTCTTCTGATCTAAAGATTTACAGTCCTGAAAACCAAGGGCCAGTAAACTCTGTCTTGCTTTGTAGGATCACTGAGTTGAAAACAAATCAATGGTAGTGCAGTGGGTCTTGTAGATAGCTAACGCTTGCTGGAAGCTGAACCTGGGGCAGTAATGAGAGGCGATGTCTAGGAAAGACCTTGACCTATTCCAGTCTGAGTCCTGGACTTTAATCCTATTTTTCTACTTACTATTCGAGAGAGGTCAGTTCAGAAGGTTATCGTGAACACGCCCCCCCCCCCCCCTTTTTGGGCTGCAACAAGAAACTTTATTGTTTCCTTTTGGTCCCTGGCTTGGGGGAGATGCTCCAGGCGGTGGCAATGTGGCTGGAGGGGCAGAGAGGCACGGCTGGGGGAGGTAGAGGGTCCCTCGCAGGTGGCTGGGTGCCGCTGGCTCCAAGTCCTGTTTGAGGTCGCCAGTCTTCTGGAGGAGTTTCACCTGCTCATCCAGGAAGTGGTTCTCCAGGAAGTCACAGAGATGGGGGGTATGGTGAACATATCCAGGTCCGGAATGGCCTGATGGAGGGTCTTCTCCAGGGTCAACGCTGCTTCTGTGGTGTCCGGGGTCTGCCCCGCTCACCTTGGAGTGTCTCTGCACATCCTGGGTCTGCAGCTGCCAGAGATGCTCGGCCCCTCCTGCTACAGCTTCACCAACTCGATGAAGAAGGGTTCCCCCGACTGACTCCCAAAGGCCTCATCGTCATGGTGGAAAAAGAAGCCCAGAGAGAGGTCGGTGTATGAAGCCTGCAGATGCAGAGTGACCAGACGGTGGACACTGGCTTCAACTTCAACGGCATCATTCTGAAGGATCTGAGAACTCATGATGGAGGTCCCCACACACAAAATTGAAGTGTTTACTGGCCCCCATAAAAGGGCATGGCCAAAGAGATGGTCTTGAATGTGATGCCTGGAAAGGAAAGTGGGGAGTGGTTGAAGATTGGAGGGAGTCCCCGGGTCTGTTCCGTTCAAACCCTGCTGAAGCCAGACAAAGCCAGGAGACCATAGGGCAAGCTTGGTGAACATTAGAAAAAAAAAAAACTTCAAAGGAGATGATGATCTGGATAGACTTCCTCAAAGGATATAGGGCAATCATGGTGGTTTATTAGAAATAATTTTTAAGAAAATTGGAACTTCTCTGTGTAAGTCTGGGTAGACTAGAGAAACAAATTCATAAACACATATGTATATAAGGGAGAGGTTTATATAAAAGAGGAATGGAACGTTGAGAAATCATCCCAACCCAGTCGAGTCCAAGTTTAAATCTAATATTAGCCCATATGTCTAATACTAATCCATAAGTTCTCTTCAGACTCCTGAAGTACATGCAATGATGTGACGACAATCACAGGCCAGTTCAGAGTCTTGTGTATCCGGTGGCGGTAGAAGCATCTCAGCACTGGCAGGAGTGTCTATGTGGTTTTTCTGGCTTCAGAGGTCTGGTTCCATCAGGGTAGGACCATGTGGCTTCTCCTCCACTTGGCTCACAGGGAATCAGCTTTGTGTCTTGTCAGTCAAACATCTCCAAGGGACTAAAAATACTGTGAGATTCCCCAGTATTCTCAGATGAAAGCCAAGCCCACACAGAGGTCTCATTTGCTCCATCCCCCACTCTACTCAAGATCTAATGTGATTCTACCCCTCCCCCTCCCCTCCCCTCCAGCATTTGGTAGTGGTTGCTGGGCAATATCTAGTTTTTAGGCTGGACTCCACCCCTACATTCCCAATCTTGAAATTAACACAAGAGTATATGACTGCCATACTCTCTGATGAGAAAAAGATGAGGTAAGTTGGCTCCCGGCCCTGTCCCAACAATGTAGCTCATCATTGTGTAAGGGTGTCCTAGAAGTTCACTGGGAAACGCCCCTCCATCGACTCTACTGCTTTGATCTTGTCCCTTCACGGTCCATTTATTCTCTCCAACCTCAAATAGCAATTTAAAGGAATACCATGTGAACCTCTCCAGATGTCAAAACTGCCATTCTGATGTGCTGAAAATTTAAGAGTGCATAATTCTTCAGGGTAGGGTTAGAAAGATGGAATCACTGCCTGCAGTATATAAACCTAGCTTCATATTTTGATAGAACTGCTTAATAAAGGTTTCCATGATTTTTTTTGGGGGGGGGGCATCACTGCTCTTTGGCGGTGGGAGTAGGAGGCCCAGCCCCACTGCAGGAATTGAACCTCCGTCCCAGTGGGCCACAGTCCCACACACAACCACTATGCCACCAGGGCTCAGCCCGGTTTCCATGATTTTATATCAATATTTGTATCCTATATGCATCTATTATAACCATGCATATATATTTTTGTTCATCACTGTAGTTTCTACCAAACTGTGTATGCTATAGCCTTTACCAATGATGCCCGTTCGTTCTTCTTTATCGTGAATGACATTGAATTCATGTACTTTCATTTCATGTCCTCCATTACAATGTCCTCAATGAACCATCACCTTTTCTACATCCTCTCTGTGTTTCCTTCTTTCCTAACTCTCTGAACCTTGTCCTTGGTAAACACTAACTAGCCCTTTTGGTCTGACGTGGGGGAAGATTCTAGGGTGTTTTTACCATCCATGTTATTGCTCCCCTTCTAGACCTGCCTATTGTTTTGGTGAAAATTGAGCCATGGGGTGAGTTTGATTTCGGAGCTGAGGATTGGTTAAGTAAGGGCCATCATGAGGGGTGTTTTCTAGGTCTCTATCTGACCAGTCAGCTTGGCATCTTTTAAGATTTTGAGCTTTGCTCCATCCCCCACTCTATTCAAGATCTAATGTGATTCTGCCCCCCTCCCTCCCCTTCCCTCCAGCATTTGGTAGTGGTTGCTGGGCAATATCTAGTTTTTAGTTTTTCTGGTTGTGACAACTAATGTTTTCATGGCCAATAGTCCTCTGAACTCATTAATTTCTTTTTTATTTTATTTTATTTTTATTTTTTTTTTTTTAGGCATCACTGCCCTGGTGGTGGGAGTAGGAAGCCCAGCCTTTGCTCCTGGGAGCCAGAATCGAACCTCCATCCCAGTGGGCCGCAGTCCCGCGCACAACCACTACACCACCAGGGCTCAGCCCATTAATTTCTATATGTCTTTCAGTTTGCATCCCTCTTCTTTTCTCAAGAGATCATTGCTCATGAGCTTTTAAAAAAATCATTTTCTTGGGTGTTCATACAATGTTTAGCATAATTCACCCATACATTTCATGTAAAGCACATTTGTACCTTTGATGCCATCACCATTCTCAAAACACCTTCTTTCCACTTAAGCCCTTGGCATTGGCTCTTCCTTCCCCTCCCTGCTCCCCTCTCCCTCATGAACCCCTGACAATTTACAAAATATTATAATTTTGTCTTATGGAACACTGTCCTCTGTCTCCTTTCACCCACCTCCCTGCTGTCCATACCTCAGGGAGGAGGTTATATGTAGATCCTTACAATCGGTACTTCCTTTCTCTTCTCCAGGTGTCACCACTCTCCCCACTGGTCCTAAAGGAAGCATCTATCCTGGATTCTTCATGTTTCAGTTCCCATCTGTACCAGTATACATCCTCTAACCACATGAGCTTTTTAAGGCTTCAGTTGCTAAAGAAGTAGGATAGAGAATATTGTCTTTTAAAACTATGTAATGCCAAAGACCTTGGTGTTTCCTGAGACTATGGTCCTGAGGCCTGGAGTCCAGTGACTCATTCTTTCAAGGTGTTTAGTTATGGCTAGGAGGCCTTCATAACGTTGCCTCCTGTGTATGCTCCACCACAGTAATGGAGATATATACAGCAGAGGTAAAAATGCATGTATAGATAACCTCTAGCAAATGCATATATATGCCTGTATATACTCCTACTGTTCTTCCCATACCCGTTCAGCTCGTGTGTCTTTCTTTTTTCTTTTTTAATAAATCAATTAATTGGGGCTCTTACAAGAATCCATACATCAATTATATCAAAGCATAATTGAATCATGTGTCTTTCTACATATCTACTCATAGATCACAGTGATTGCAGGTTTGTATATATAATGGTAGTTACCTCTGTTGTCTTTAACTCTTTTAAATGTCTCAATTTTTTCCCCTCACCTCCATCATTTTATTTTTACCAATTACTCTCTTATTGAATACTGCCTTTCCCTTTAACCAAATCAGCTCATGTCTACTATCTAGCACTTACCAATGATACTAAAATAAGATTCTTTCATGAGTATCAGGACTTCCCCTCCCTTCCTGTCCTGCCCTTGGTCAGCATCTCAAATTACGTTTCCTTTATCATGAAGACTTTTTCTTGACATTTTATAATTACGTTTTCACATAATAATTATCCTTCTGTAGTTGACAATTTCAGTCAACATACTGGGCTCCAGGTTCTTCCATACTATGAGGTGTTTTTGCAGATTCATTGTTATTCTTTCATGTTGTGTGGTTCTGATATCCTTTACTTGTGTATCTTAATGCTATCCTTTACCTTAAGTGATGTTCACTTCACCAACATTCAGTAGTGCTTTCCTAGAAGCAACACTAACAAGTGTTCTTCTGCTTTGAGAGTGATTCCTTCTCCCTCCCCATCCCTGGAAACATATTGCTTTCTGTGTACATCCCTATTTTTGAGTTTTTATAAAAACGAGATCATGGGACATTTGTTCTTTTGTGCATGATTTAACCGTATTTTTCGGACCATCAGATGCACTTCTTTTCCCCACCAAAGTGGGGGCGGGGAACGAGTGTGCATCTTATGGTCCGAAGGTGTAGTGCCCCAGGACATTTTAGTTTTATGGTACTATTTGGTTCAGAATTTTTTTCTTGTTTTCCTGCTCTAAAAACTGGGTGTGTCTTACGGTCTAAAAAATACAGTATTTCATACATGTCATAAGATGTTTTGTGGACTTATTCTTATGTGTGCTCTCTGTGTGATCTTGAACAAAATGTTATCCCTATGCCTTCGCTATTTTCATCTATAAAACGAGCCTAATGTTTTCTACCTAGTGCACCTGAGAGGCTTAGAGGAATCCAGTAAGGCAATGTACAGGAAAGCATGTTGGGGCGTATTGCTGTTGTTGCTATTCGGTATCATGGAGTTGGTTATGTTTGGGTCCATTGCTGTAGCTACTATGTCACTACACCTTATGAGTCATCTTCTCTTCTGCTAACCTTCTACTTACCAAAGGACCGCTGGTGGCATGATGGTTATTCAGTCAGCTGCTAACCATGAGGTCAGAGGTTTGAAACCACCAACTGCTTTATAGAAGAAAGATGAGGCTTTCTACACCTGTAAAGAGCTGCAGTCTCTGGCTGAGCCCCGGTGGTGTAGTGGTTGAGTGCGGGACTGCCGCCCACGTGCTTGGTGGTTCAAATCCAGCGGCGGCTCTCCGGGAGTAAGGCTGGATAGCTCCCATGGCCACCAGAGGGCAGTGATCCACCCCCCACCCAAAAAAAGAGTTGCAGGCTCAGAAACCTACAGGGATTATTCCACCCTTCCCTATCAGGTTGCTGTGATTCAGAATTGACGCGATGGCAGTGAGTTTGTTTGTTTGTTTGTTTTTTGAGTCTGTTTACCAAGCATGATGTCCTGCTCCAGAGATTGGTCCTTCTTGGTCCAAAGCACATGAGAAAAGTCTCATCGTGCTTGTTTCTAAAGAGCATGCTGGCTGTACGTCTATTTCACGGTATCTTCAACATTCTTTGCTGACATCATAATTCAAAGACATCAGTTTTCAGCTTTCCTTATGCATCACCTAGCTTTTGCATGAATACAAAGTGATTGAAAATACCATGGCTTATGTCAGTCATCTTCAAGTGACATATTTGCTTTTTAACACTTATTTATTTATTTTTGCAGTAGCATATTTGCCTAATACCATAAATTGCTTGTTTGATTTCTCGAGTGCTGCTTCCGTGGACATTGGAGATTCACATGAAAGGAAAATGCTTTTCAACTTTGATCTTCTCTATTTATTATGATGTTGTCCACTGGTCCAGTTGTGAGGAATTTTGTTTTCTTTGCATTGAATTGCAAACCATCCCAGGCTGAAGTCTTTGATCTTCATCAGCAAGTGCTTTAAGTCTTCTTGGCTTCCAGCAAATAAGGCTGCATCATTGGCATATTGCCCTTAGTGGTGCATCCTTCAATCCTGATCCCTGTTCTCTGTAAAATAAAACCATTTGGATTATTTGCTCAGCATACATATGGAATCAATGTGGTGAAAAGTTATACATCTTTCCTGTAATATTCTCTTATCCTAGCTGAAGGACTGCCACTTGGTCTATATGAGTACAATGAAATGTTACAGAATTCCCATTTGTGGTAGCTTTGTGATTTCAGGTCAGCCTGAGGATGCAGGAGAGTGTTAGGAGTGGAGTCTAGCCTGTTGAGAGAGTCACAGCCTTCTTATGGGCATGGCCCTCTTATAAGGATGGTCCTGAGAGGCTATGCCCTTCTCTCTGCCTTTATCATCCCACCAGAGCCCTGGAGATGTATCCACCACCAATGGATACACAAGACTGCATCATCGGCCTGTAGTCTTCCTGCATTCTGCGTCATTGCATGTGACTGAATACGTCTGAAGAGGGATGTATAGATTAGTTGTGAACTTATGAACTTGAGCTGGGCTGAGTTGGGATATTTTATTGATGCACAACTACTTTTGATATGAAGATCTTTCTTACACATATATGAGTGTGTCTAGATTTGTTTCTCTAGTCAACCCTGCCTGACAGCCTGTTCTTCACAATGCTATCCATAGGTTGTTATGATCCGCACTGTTTAATACCTTTGTATAGTCAATGAAAAACCACTAAACATCTTTCTGGTATTCTCTGTTTCAGCCAGGATTCATCTGATATACTTGGTACCATGTCCTCTTCTGAAGTGCTACCAGTTCCCTGTCAGTGTACTATTGCAGTCATTTTGGGGATCACCTTCAACAAAATTTTTCTTTCCTGCGATATTAATGAAATTGTTCAATCATTTCCACATCCTAGGGAATCATCTTTCTTTGTAAGGGTTACAAATATGGAGCTCTTTGAGTCTGTTGGTCAAGTAGTTTTCTTTCAAATATTTGATATATACTAGTGAATGCATCAGTTTTTTGTTGAAACATGTCGATCGGTATTCCATCAATTCCAAGAGCCTTGTTTTCCCTAGTACCTTCAGTGCAGCTTGGACTTCTTCCTTCCGTATTATTGAAGATTTTCCTTCAGTATTATTGGTTCTTAATCTTATGCTGTCACTTGAAATGGCTGATTGCTAACCGGTTCTTTTTGGTACAGTGACTGTATATTCTTTCTATCTTTTGGATGGCTCCTATATTGTTCAGTATTTTGTCCAAAGAATACTTCAGTGTTTCACCTCAAGATTTGAATTTTTTCTTCATTCCTTTTAGCTTGAGAGATGCCCTGAATATGCCCCTTCTTTTTGGGTTTCTCATCTAAATACAGTGAGCACTTCCAGCACTACATACATTCGTTGAAATATCTTGCATACCTTTGTTGAAATATTTGGTTTCTGCCACATCCTGGAGTCTTGCTTATAGTCTATGTCTCAGTGCAACTTAAACATTTCAATACCATCAGTTCGTGATCACATGCCACCTCCTGAAAGGCTTGAACATGGCAGTGACTGTGTATTCTTTCCATTTTCTCTAATACTTCCTACAGCTTTTTTTGTCCATGGACCCTAGTCAGGAAGTCCCTCTGGGGCCCATGCAGCATCACAGCAATATGCAACCATGTTTGACAACTGGGTGGTGCCTGGGTCTGAGGCGATTAGATGAGGAATCAAACCTAGGTTTCCTGCAGAGGAGGTGAGAGTGCTGCTACCTTTGAACCATCACTGCCCTGGTGAACTATTCTTCAAAGGACTGTGCTCATTTGTACTTTCCTTGATTTTGAGATTAAATAAACGGATGTGGAAAGTTTTTTTTTTTTATATTGTCAACCCCACAAGAGTTCCTTCATTCAGAAAGCAGAAGCAAATTAGCAGCGGTTAGAGTTCTGCTTTTTCTTTGTCATTCATTAACTTGACACCATCTGCTTCAGGTTTCTGGCTTCAGTTGCTTTCTGTTTTCTTTCATACACCTTTAGAAGAATCCTTTCTGAATCTAATATCTTTAATCAAATCTTTCCTCTGGGAACAGGGCACATTTCAGGCATGTTTCATGTTTGGGTTTATTTTAGACTAAATACCTTGTTTGCTTTTTCCATTTACTCCTATGCCAATAGAGCTTAGATTTTCTGAAGAATTCTGATGTTGTTAGAAAGTTTCTACCTGTGTAGCCATATAGGTTTATTTAGATGCTTGCTGGTCCCCTCATAGTTGTTCATAGCTGGTGATTTGTAATCTGTGTTAGTCTGGGTTGGCTAGAGAAACAAGTTCAGAGACATTACTACATCATAAGAAGGAGCTTTACATCAAAGAGCAATTTTGTATTAAGAAAACATCCCAGGGGGCTGAGCCCCGGTGGCGTAGTGGTTGTGCGTGGGACTGCGGCCCTCTGGGACGGAGGTTCAATTCCAGCAGTGGGGCTGGGACTCCTACTCCCACCACCAGAGAGCAGTGATGCCCCCCCCCCCAAAAAAAAGAGAAAACATCCCAGCCAAGTCCAGATTAACACCATAAGTCCAATATTAGCCCATGCTTCCAGTACCACTCTATAATTTTCCTCTTCAGATTCACGCAATACTTGCAAAGTTGCTGAATTCGGGAAGATCATGTTCCAGGGAGGAGTAAGTCTGTGGATCCAGTGGGAGTGGAAGCATCTCAGCATTGGCCTAGGTCACCATGTAGCTCCTCTGACTCCAGGGCTCTGGCTCCATCAGCATGGCACCATGTGCCTTGTCAGCAGGAAGACAGAAAGTGTGTGTGCCCTTCCTCCAGGAAGGAAGACAGGAGTTCTCAGAATCCTTCAGAGAAGGTCAATCCTCCGGAGAAGTCCTCATTGGAGATGACCTGATTGACAAAGTAGGGTATTCATTGGACATGACCTGATTGATAAGCTAGACTCCACCCCTTTGCTCAGGTTGACAGAAGGTTATGTAACTGCCACAAAGGTGCTCCCCACCTCCCCTCTCTCAGAATTGCATGTCAACACCAATAGAAAACAATGACACACCGGGTATCCAGCCTGCCAGCACTATTTTTATAGCTTTAATATATTGGTTTATTTAACCTTTTTCTATACTCTCCATTTATAGAGGAAAATTAAGCACAGAAAGATGAAATAAAGTGGCCAAGGTCACACCATACAACTGGCAAATGGATCAAGCTAGGGTTTGAATCTGGATAAGTTGCATTGAGATTCTGTAGTTACCTACTCAGTTATGCCATTTACCCATCACTTATTGTACTCATAGAAATAATGTACTTGAATGGCAACATTCAGTCTTCCCTACTTGTGTCTGTCATGAAGTCCAAGATTATCTGATATATTTTTTCCCCAAACATCTTTCCATTTCAGTAGCCAATTGAATTGTTACCATTGAGTTGCCACCAAGTAGGTGGATGACAGAAGAAAAGGTTGTTCAGTCCTGTGTCATCTCTATGATCATTGCTATGTTTTAGTCCATTGCTGTGGCTACTGTTTCAGTTCATTTCACTGAGGTTTCTCTGACTCTCTCCCAAACATGCTGTCTTTTTCTAGGGATAGGTTGTTTCTATTGGTGTGTCTAACATTTCCAAAGTAAGAGAGCTCACGTCTTCTCATTTTCATTTCTAAGGACCATTTTAGTTGTATTTGGAATATTTCTTTAATTTTTGGATTTATATTTGCTCTTCTGTAATATATTTTGTGATATCTTTGCTCTTTCTATATATTTTAAATATTTACCTCCTTTACTACCTTCTTTAATATGAAACAAATATTTTTAATACCTATGCTGATTTTAAGTTTTTGTTTGATTTTTAGTTATTTTTTCAGTGGATATTTTTGATACAAAAATGTGTATCTTGACTCATCACAATCTACTTCAGGTTAATACTGACTCAGTTCTGATAAAACATAGCAATTTTTTTTCTAGTGCAACTAAGTTCCCTCATAATCTTTGTGCCATAATTATCACATAGTTACATATTCAAGTCATAAACCCTGCAATAAAAGTTCCATAACTTTTTATAATGTTTTGGTATTATAAAGAAAATCACAAAGTAAGAAGAGAAGATATCTCTGTAGATTCTTTCTGTCTCCTCACATGTTTACTCTTTATGGGGTGATGCCTTTCTTCCTGTGGGTTCATGCTTCTGTCTGGTGTGCTCTTTTAGCATGAAGTACAATTGGCAACAGAATCTTTAAATTTTCACTTATCGGGCATGTCTTTATTTTCCTTTCCTTTCTGAAGAGTAAACTTGTTGGACATAGTATCCTGGTGATTTGAAATTTTTTTTCTTTCTTTTCAGCATTTTGAATATTTTCTTCACTGCTTTTTGACTTCTATTTTTGTCATAAGGCATCAGTCATTACTTGTATTGAAGTGTCCCTGTATTTGAGGAATCGTTTTACTTGTTACTTTCAAGATTTTTAATTTCTCTGGATTTCAGCATTTTCACTATGAAGCATGTGAGTCTAGATAGATCTCTCTGTGGCCATTTAGCTCAGGACTCAGGAGCCCTGGTGCAGTGGTTCTCAACCTTCCTAATGCAGCAACTCTTTAATACAGTTCCTCAGGTTGTGGTGACCCCTTCCCTCCCCCCCCACTCACCAACCATACAATTATTTTTGTTGCTACTTCATAACTGTCATTTTGCTACTGTTATGAATCATGCAACCCCCATGAAAGGGTCATTTGACCCCCAAAGGGAGACCCACAGTTTGAGAACCACTGCCCTAATGACATAGTGGTTATCAGTTGGACTGCCAACTGAAAGGTTAGCAGTTCAAAACCAGCAGTTGCTCCATGGAGAGATAAGACTTTCTACTCCTGTAAAAATGTACAACCTCAGGAACCTACAGGGGCAGTCCTACCCTGTCCTAGAGGGTTGATATGAGTCAGAATTGATTCAATAGCAGTGATTTGAGTTTGAGCTTGGGATTTGTTGAACTTCTTGGAGTGGTAGATTAGTAACACTCATTAAATATGGGAAGTTTGTAAAAAAGCATTATTTATTTAAATTCCCTGCCCCACCCCCCTCAGTTTCTCTTTCCATCCCTTCACAATACATGCGTTTCTTTTCGTTTGTCCTCAGCTGCTGGGCGCTATTTACTATTCTTCGGTCTTCTTCCTCCTTGTTTACAGATGGAACTTGTCCACCTCCCTTTCAGTTCCTGGGCACTTCCTTTTGTTAGCTCAAACCTGCTGCTAAGCTTTCCCAGAATTTGACAGATGAAGACACAGAGTTCCAGGGAGGTTCAAGGACTGCCTAAGGCAAAGATGAGTAAAGGATGATTTCGTGGTTCAGGTAGTATATCATTTAGATTTACACTTCATGCAATACCTGTTACAGCTACTGAACTCTGCCTGTGATGGTAGCTTTAGAGCTACACAGACAACACGTAAACAAACAATTGTGACGGTGTCCCAGTATAACTGTGTTTACAGAATCCAGTGACTGGCCTCTGGGCTGTCATTTGTTCACCTCTGACTGAAAGCTTTCAAAGTCTGTGCTCTTTCTAATATGTCACATTGCCTCGTACTGATGGATTTATTGGATCTTTTATATTCTCCAGCTAGCTTAGGGGAACCCCAAATATGAGACACAGGTACCACACGTATTCTCCCCATCACTTGTTTCACTTTAGTATTTAGAATGTGTAAGGAGCAGCTGTGAAACAGTGGTGAAAGCACTTGGCCTCTAAGTGGAAGCTTGGTGGTTCCATTCACCACCAACTCTGTGGGAGAAAGACTTTGTAGGTTTCTCTCATAAAGACTTCAGCCTTGGAATCCCCTTGGGGCAGTTGTACGTTTGCTGGGTTGGACTCGATGGAGTTAGATTTTTGTCGTAAGGGATCCCTTTCTTTCTAATCTTTTCCTTTCTCCTTCGGTTTCTTCTTTCTTCATGAGTCATCCCCATGGTAGATTGACTCTACTCTTTTCTCTAACACAGCTTTATTCTCCCCTGAAATATTTTCATATTTACCAATGGGAGTTGTGGATGACATAGTGCTACTGCTACAACAGTCATTTAGAAAAATGGTAATTAGATGAAAAATAAGATATAAATGGCACTAATGGTAAGGGGTATCACCCTTAGATTGTATATAAAATAGGGGAAATCTGACTTCCTTTGATGATCTTGATATTTTGTCATAGACTCAAGAAAAGTCTTCAGGGCAGGAAGTGGTTGGGGCAGGGTGGGGGTGGGGGTGGGGGAAGCAGGGCAGCATCACAATATGAATTTCTTTTCTATTTTCCATGACTAATTCCTTTTCCTCTGCCTTGCTGTGTCATTCGCAACCTGAGATGCACCACTTCAGCCCATCTGGAATTGTAGCTATTGTTTCTGTAGGCTTCTAGAGAAAACCTTGCACCCAGTCATTAAAGAGCTATTAAACACCAGGAAAGGTGAAGTGGGTCTGGAGTCATGCCTATCTTAGATCTTCTACGGACATGAAACTTAGGGACAGCCAACTTGATGATTTGGGCAGCAAACAACAGAACACCCAACTAAAAGTGGTTTAAGAAATAAGGTTTAAAATCAGACATATTTCTTGAATCAGGGCATTGCAAATGTTCTGCGGGTCATTCAATAATATCATTAAGTCCCTGGGTTTTCATCACCTTCTTCTGCTGCACTTCTGCCTGTATTGGCTGGATGCTCAGGCTGTTTTCTCATGGTCTCCTCCTGGAGGCCACACTGAGGGCTTGATCTACAGACCCAATGGCACTGGACTGAAGAGGAAGCCTCGCTAGAGGGATCAGAAGCCCAGGCTCTAACTGATGAGGAGATTGTGAAGGTCAGTATTTGGCATTGGGTCTGCAGCCTCCTGGGTCTCCTAGCTGCTGTGCTCCAGGATGATGGGTCTGGTGGGTCTTTACCTGTTGATCACACTCAGCATCTTGGCAGAGGAGAGAATTCTTCCTCCACTGCTCCTCCCGTGCTGTGGCCTGCTCAGCAGTTCCCAGCGAAGTGACCTTCGTTTTAGGGTTTGAAATTGTTTTCTCATTTTGAAGGGTGGTCAATGTGTTCAAGTAATCTCTTCTTCTATATTTAGGAGGGATTTACATTTACCTTAATCCAACAGCAGCCATCTAAAGTGAATGAAAATATGTCCTGTGGTCAGAGTCTCTGTATTTATTTATTCATTCAATCATGTTCAGATCTCTGCTATGTCCCATGCATTGTGCCAGGCACTGGAGGCACAAAATGAATTCAACAAATTCTAGTTCTCAAAAGCTCATGGGTCTGGGTCTTTCTTGGATGTGCTAAATTTTCTTGGGTCTCAGTGCTCTGTAAATTGAAACCTTTTTTTCTTTTCCCCTTCTCCTAAACTCCAGAAAAAGCCTGATGATCCTTTGATTGTATTCTAGGAAGTTGCCACTAGTCCGTTAGACCACTTGCTGTTCCCCTTGTCCAACCTCTTGATTTTCCAGTGGAAGAAGTGGAGAGAAAAAGCAGACTCTATTGTAGTGGTCTCCCCTGAATCTTCATCAGTTTATAAAGTGGCAGCAGGTGATCAGGGAAATGGTCATAATATCAAGCATGAATTAACATGTAAAAGGCATCAAAAGTCTTGCTGTACCTTGGCTCACAAGATGACAATGTGTACCGCTGTGAAGTGTGAGCAGTACTGAAGCCATATCCAGAATATCTGTGCCAAATCATTTAACCATAAAAAGGCCATGAATTCTCTCTGCCTTGCACAGGAAGTCAATGCTGAAATCTGCTGTTCTTTCCTTATCTTAGAAACTACATGTGAGTTTGGACTTGGAAGAGAACAACACGTGAAGCTGGTTAGAAAGAAGCTTCCTTTGCCTGCTGCTTCACTGGCCTTTCTCTCTTCCCAGTGTTCAGAGAACAGCACAAAATGATGTCACTGGTCTAATAAACCACTGAAAGCTTCGCCTTCATCACTCTGAGACCAGAAGTGCTTAATGGTTCCTGAATGGCACTTCCTACCCTTTTGAAAGGGATTACAAAAGGCTCTAGATAGAATTGGGAAAAGAGTGGAACAAAGGGCAAAAATGATATAAATGATTAGAATTATTGGCTTGATAGGGACTCCAAGACTATGAAACCTAGCCACTCTTCACGCCTGGCATTGAACTTATTTCCTGGCTCAACTTTCAGTTGAACAATAGGCATTCCTGTTTGGTGAACAACAACACCAGAGAGGGACACACTCCTGAGATTAATGTGTACGATATGTGATCCAAGGATCACATGTGCTCAGGGATGAAGTGCCAAAGTCAGGAAGGGATAGGAAGGAAGGACGAATAGAAATGGGAAGCACAGAGAGAATATGAAAAAGTGGCTGTTATATTATAGGAATTGAAATCAATGTCACCAAACAAAATGTGCATGTATTGTTGAATGGCAAACTGATTTGCTATGCAAACTTCATCGAGATCAAGACAAAATGTGAAGAAAAAAAAGCCCCCCAAACCCAAAAACAACCAATGACATGAATATTCCGTTGGCATCTTAGAACAGAAGCTTTTCACGGGACAATCCGCTTTCACCCACTTTGCTTTGACAGAAAGGGAAAACTAAAAGGACGGTAAGAACTGACAAGCTGCTCAATGTCAGTAGATACAAAATATAAAACTGACAAGAAAACCTGTTCAACCAAGTGTGGGTCCTGCAGAGAACTTGTGAGCACCAAGATTCCATTAGGTAAAGGCGTTTGTTGCTCGGGTGTGGATATGGATTGCTTATTCTATTTTTCTTGAACTTAAAGCCCCTGTCTTAGTGGAATAAGAACTTCCAAATTGTTTGGAGAAGAGAGGCAGTCATTTATTTATTTAATGCTCTTTGGTGAGGAGTGAGATTGATAAAATCAATAATGTCCTTTGGTTCCAATGTCTTTATCTCATCCACATCAGATAGCTGTTTCGTGGAACTGGGATAAAGTTATACTGGTAATAAAACTGTCGAAGCTGGGTGGTTCTGAGCTAAAGTTCATGAGTCAGTCGCGGAATCTAAAGTGGACAGGAAAATCTTCTCAAGGCTGATAAGATGACTCTAGCCAGTCATCTTACTATACATCCCTGCCCATGGTTCTCTAGCCATGATAGAGTTTCAGTTGACCCCAAATGGATTTTTACTGAGCGTCATGTCCAGAGGTATTTATTATCTATGAGTCAGAGTTACTTTGATGGCAGTGGGATATTGGTAGTTAAAGTTATTTGCAAACAGCTCTGATGTCCATGCATTGATAATGAGGAGATAAACAATGTCACCCCCAAACAATAAAATACTGTGTCACTTTTCAAAATGATTATTTTACTGGGGGCTCTTACAGCATGTATAACATTCCATAAATCAACTGTAACAGACATTGACTTTTTATTTCAGCCTTTGTTATCAGCTCATTTCCCACTCCCCTCTTATGACCCCTTTATACATTATAAATTATTAATGTTTTCATGTCTTACATTGACTGCTATCTCCTTTCATCCATGTTTCTGTTGTTCATCCCCTCATTGAGGATGGGATGGTGTGTTAGGGTTCTCTAGAGAAACAACTAGGACACTTATGATTTTATATTTATATAGATATATACAACATAAGAAACAGCTAATTAGTCCACAGAGAAGTACACATGGGTCACTTCAACTCGCTTCCATATAACAGTTAACATATTGGCTGTCCTTCAACTTCTGAGGACTGCTGGCTGCAAGCCAAGGAAGCAGACAGCTCAGTCTTTTGTAGAGCAATACAGGCAGTCTGACCACAAGCAAGGCAGTTCACCAACAGTCAGGCAGATGACCGGGTCCAACAGTCCCCTGCTCAACTGAGGCATACACCAGCAGTGTGGTGAAGGAACCTCAAACTATAATGACACAGTTCACAGATTGGGTGTCTCACAGGTAGAGTAGCTCAAAAGTTGAAGCAGAGAACTAGCTAAGGTAGCTGGACACTGTACTGATCATCAGAGAGCAAGACACAGAAAGCCTAGGCTCACCAAACCATTTATCTTTTTGCTCTTCAATTAAATTGCAACCTTATTAATCCCATATGTGTTTACTGGCCAGGCTGGCACAATAAACCTACCTATCACAGGTGGGTTATGTGTCGATCATTGTAATCAGTTTCCCCTTTCCCTTTCTCTCCTCCTCTCCTACCTTCCCTTTACCCTACTGGTATGGATACCACTGTTTCTGTTTCTGAGGGGTTTATCTGACCTGGATTCCATGTGTTGTGAGCTCTTCTCTGTGCCAGTGTACATGCCCTAGTCAGAACTGAAAGTCAGTCCTGGAGGCATGAGAGCGGGAATCGAGAAAGTCTCACAGAATCAGAGGAATATTGTGGCTCACCTGTGCTGCATTGCTCCCTGGTTGACTCCTCCCTTCCCTGTGACCCTTCTGTGAGTGGACGTCCCACAGACAAGTTTTGGGTCTCTGCTCCAACCTCCCTTGTTCTCAACAATATTTTGTTGTTTTGGGTCTCTGCTGCCTGTTACTTGATTCTGTGGACACCTCATGATCATATAACCTGTTGTTATTCCATGTGGGCTTTGTTGCTTCTCTGCTAGATGGCTGCCTGTTTAACTTCAAGGCTTTAAGACCCCAGATAATATCTCTTTTGATATCTAGGCATCATCAGCTTTCTTTACCACATTTGCTTATGCACTCATTTTTCTTCAGCGATCGGATCAGGAGGGTAAGGGTCACAGAATGCCATGTCGTTAGAACAAGGTGTTCTTGCGTTGAGGGAGGGCTTGCGCAGAGGCCCAAAGTTTTCCTATTTCCTCAGTGAATTCCCACATATACATGTGCATAGGCCAATACCTCTATTTTTATGAATTAATATAGTTAATATAAGTGCACACCCATGTTTATATCTCTATCCATAGCTTTGCTTCCTAGACCTTTCTTGCTTCCTTTTACCTTCCTCCTGTCTCACTGAGATAGTTAAGGTTTATTTTGCCACCTTGCCTGAGAAACACATGTGGGATGAAGTGAAGGGTGGTGAGATAATGACTTGGTGGCTTTGCGCTTTTGTTTCTCTGGTCTCTTGTTCTCTGATGGTTGGACCAGTGTGTGGCTGCCTTAGCCAGCAAGACATCCCTGAGGAGATGCCACGTGTACTCAACCCTGATGCAAGGCTGGGTTCTGGAGAAGCTGCATGGAGAGTCCTGCCAACACTGAGATGCTGATACTGCCACTGGATTCAAAGACTTTCTACCCACTGGCCTGTGATCCTTCTGCAATTGGCATCATTGTGTGTGTGCTTTGTGAGTTTGAGGAGGACTTTGTAGATCGGTGTTGGACATATGGGCTTGGATGGGGCTGAGTTAGGATGCTTTCTGAATGTACACTTACCTTATAGATAAAACTCTCTTATCCATAGATGAGTTCTGGGGATTTGTTTCTCCAGTTTACCCAGACGAATACAATCACCATCATGCTTTCCCTTCTCTGCCTCTTAGGAATCCTCCCAGTTAGATTGCTGCTGTTCCAACAGCACCAGGATCTCTACACCCTCCTGATTGTTGCTTTTAATCGCCTAGGTGCTTCCCTATCTATGGCGTTGTTTGCTCACAGCTCCTTCCTTCCCACTTCTGCCTCCCCTAAGTCCTTCAGAACTGTTGGGCCTGTTGCTTTCTCTTTGGGCTTGCTTCCCATGCCTCTCTTATGTGGGTAGGCAAAACAATAGTAACAGAGACAAAACAGAAAGAAAACAAAAGATTGAATCAAAAGAAAAAAACAAAAGAAAAAAAACTACCAAAAACCTAACAGTGAAACAAAAAAGCATACACAATTCCACTCTGCCCACCAACCTTTATGACTATCTCCCCACCGGTCCTGGGGAGTTCTGGGAACTGCCCCTTCTAGCCCGAAATCTAATTTGAGGGCCCCTCAGGGGTTTTGTGCCTTTGCTTTATCCCCACTGATCTGTTACGTCCGCTTCCTGGTTTGTCCCCCTGTGGGAAAGGTCAGACCAGACTTACTCCCAGATGTGTGTCCCCAGTATTGTCCTCTGTCATGGTATGCTTTACCATGTCTTGAGCTGGTGTCAGATCTACAGTCCTCTCTGTGCCTTAGCTGCTCTGAGCAGGGATATCAGCCTCAGGGCATGGTGTGCCAGTATGGGGTCTAGTCCCGTCTTCTCTTTCCTTCTTGGTTTGCTTTTATATGGGTGTGGCAGGCCAGCCCCTCTTCCCAACTTATAGGTTTAGTGTTGCCCACCATAGCACATACTTCAAGGGGGAAATAGGGCAGGAGTTATCAGTTTGACTCTGCTTGAGGCCAGCCCTGTAGGCTTCTCTGTTCATGTTCATGACTTGCTTCATGTGGTTTCATCGCACTCAAGTTTTGGCATGCCATGGTGGGGTCTGCACTCATACCCCTCTTTCTCTGGAGGCATAAACAATACCGTCCCCCTGAGTAGATTAGTGCCGTACTCCCCCGCTGCTATCATCTTCCTCCCCCTTTTCTCCCTCCCCTTCCTCCCCCTCTCATTTTCCCTTCTGTGTGTTGTAATGCTATGTACATCCTTGGGTTTGGTCTGTTCCCCACCTAATTGCTTGTATCTCAGCCTGTAAAGTGTAATATAAGTTTATTCCACTATTAAAATATTGTTACTGCATTATCAGTGACTATTATTTGATGTTTTGCCTGACCACCAACGCCCATTGTTTGTGCAAGTAGCATCCAGTCAGTAAGGATTTATTCTGCAAAAGTGAATAATGCAGGTGTTCATTCATACATCAAATACTTGATAAAATTAGTGATCTTTATCCATATTTTCTTCTCCATGCATTTTTTTGTGTCTTTCAGATTTCCTTTAATAAATCAAACTGTCTTTCCCTGGAAGACACTCCAACCCCACACAGAGAGATGGTCAGGAAGATGGAAAGAGTCTTGGCCTGGAGACCAGGAGTCTGCTACTGACCGCCATATGGATGTGGACAAGTGACTTTCTTTGCTAGAGTGAAGTTTATAGGTAAGAATAGTTTTGAGCCAAAGTGATGTCTAAGGTCTTTCAGACTCTAATGCTTAAAGCATACAACGGTACTTTTAGAAAATGTATGCGAAAGATGGGGAGAATTTCCATAGAAGCAAATCTACAGGTTAGTGTATCACCTGCCCTGATAATTTCCTTCATTATTGATTTGGTTGTGGGTGCTCATCTCAGGCACAAAGGTTATCTCTAATTTATGTACAAATCATTTTTTGGAGCATTCTAGACTCTTCCTTTCACACCTTTTGACTTATTAATACTTGACTCAAGTGGCTTGAAATATCCATGGAGAGAGGCAAGTGAAATCATTTGACAATGAGCTGCAGCAGGGTATCTCAGTGAGGGTTCATGAAGTTCCATCAATCCATGTCATAGGTCTTCAGGGAGGCCAGGGCATGGGTGAAAGACAGCAGGAAATGTCTTCAGGAGTAGGTGAAGTGTGACCTACGCTTTGAAGCATAGGCATGATTTGAACAGGTGCTTGGAGAGGTGACAACTGGAGACCCAGAAAGAACAGGGTAGAGAATACAATTGGTGGTCAGATTTAGCAAAAATACAAGCTGTCCGGTTAAACTTAAATGTCATATATATAATGATTAACATTTTTGGCATATTTATCTTTCATGAAATGTTTGGCACATAGGTAAACTAGAAAATATGAGTTAACTGGATTTTGAATTTTTAGAGGTATCTTGCATTTCTCTGACAACTCTCATGTACTCACGTGTGCTTTAACATATTAAGAAACTCATCTGTTCAGTGTATAAGATTTAAGTGACTATATCACTTTCTTGGAAACCCTTGTCTGGGACAAACAGGTAAGGACCAGGCTACTACCAGAAAGTCCAGTAGTTCAAGTCCACAAAAGGGCTCCTCCGGAGAAAGTCCTGGTGATCTGTTTTTGAAAGAAGCACAATTACAGTGGTACGATGTCCCCTAAGTCAGAGCAGACTCAATGGTAACTAAGTGGCATTGGGGTTGGTTTGGTTTGCTTTAGGGCATGTAGAAACCTGTACAGATTTTGTCAACAAGTTTCTACTACGTTATCTTGAATGACTAATTCACTCTGAGAAGTGTACTCAATGACTAACTAAAATACCTCATTCGGAGGAGATGCCTTAGAGGAAAGGCCTGGCGTTCTATAAAGGGCTTCAAAATTTCATGAAAAGATGGAATTAAAAAATAATGAGATTTTCCCCTGAACTTCTGAAGCTCACTCAGATTTCAAAAATGAAAACAAAGCCCAGCCATTGAGGAACCAGTGAAGCATGACTTTCCTCTGACGCACATGGATGGCTCAGAGTTGGAGTGGACTTGATGGCCCTGGGACTCTGGCGTGCAATTTGTAAAATGCAGGTTTTCATATTGAAGCATGAGCATTCTGAGCTATGACGATGTGAAGTCTTGATCACAGAGTGAAAAAGGGTCCTGACCACTCCTCGCTTACCTCATGCAGGCACAGCTGACCCTCCCATCCCCATTTCTAGCTCATCAGATTCATTGTTGCTTCCTAGTCTTTTATCTCACTTCTCTTTGGGCACATTGATTTTGGGGTCAGTGGTTTCAGTTGACTGCTCAGAAGTGTGTTTGCCTTGAACACAAAATAATGTCATTTTTTTCTTTGTACACCATTCACTCTTCAGATCTCAACGTTCTTCCCACATGCAACTGACCCTATAAGTCCAATTGAATGGTTGCTGAAAGGAGCAACAGAAAATATTAAATCTCCAGTTCCCTCCCCACCTCCAACCAAACCCAACCCATCACCACAAACTCAAAACAAAGGAAGGCAGTGGGACAGCTAGTCATCTATCTGCTTTTTAATGGGATGTGGCCAGTTATATTTTCACTTCTGGGGAGAATATATTTTTGGTATGTGAGAGCTCATTTAATTTTCCATACCATATAAAACTGCAGGTAAAGACCATGACTTTTCCATGTCCTCTGGGTTAACAGGGTGGTGTTGGCACAGTGGGGACACCAGGAAGGCATTGGAAGTTGTCTAGTCCCACACTTAGGGACATTGTCTGAAGGGGGGTGTCAAAGCAACTATAAAATTTGTCTACTGTGTGCCAGCATACATTTTTTATTCTCATAAAAGTATCCCTGTCATTCTGACAAAAGAAACGACTCTTTTTGTAATCCCAGCTTGCAAATGTATCCATAAGAAACAAAAACCAGAGTCCTTGCCATTGTGTGGATCCTGATTCACAGGGAGCCTACAGCACAGAATAGAACTACTCCATAGGATTTCTGAGCCTGAATAGCTTTCTAAGAGTACACAGCACCATATTTTTCCTTTGCAGGAGCTATTGCGTTCAAACTGTTGACCTGTTAATGTGCTTTGGTCAAGAAGTCATGTTATCCAATTGCAATGGCACTCGGAATCGTGTGATTCTCTGCATGGGCTATTGTTTGGATGTTGTTTGGATGCTCCCAGTGTTCTTCAAGCCACTGATGCTGTCCAAGATGCTAGTGTTTTAGCTGCAATACTGTGTCAGTTGGTATTTCTGAGTCTATATCAATAACTTTTTCTGAGAAGGAAGGAGCTATAAAGAGAAAGAAAAATTTGAAAGGTTTCTGCCTGGTTCCTAATGTGGAATAAGTAATAGTGAAATGCAGAACAGAAAGATTTTACAGAACAGTTTCACTGTTGGTATACACATAAACTAAGAAATAATACATTTAAGCAATATTTTGTAATATTTAAACAGTGTGATATTAATCACATACTACTTGTGTATGTCTGGGTAGACTTGAGAAACAAATTCATAGACACACATATGTACATAAGGGAGAGATTTATAGACAAGAGGAAATGAACATTGAGAAAACATTCCAACCCAGTCCAGTCCGAGGTCATAAGTCTGATACTAGCCCATGTGTGCAATACCAATCTATAATTCCTCTTCGGCTTCATGAAACACATTGCAATGATGTCAAATGCAGAATGACCACAAGCCAGTGGGTAGAAAGTCTTTGGATCCAGTCGTGTTGTAAGCACCTCAGGTGCTGGCAGGTGTCTCCACTTTTCTTCTCTAGGTCCAGGTTTCTAGCCACATCAGGGGAGGTCCATGTGGCTTCTCCTCAGGGATGTTTCACAGGGAGCATGCTTGTCAGTCAAGTCTCTTCCAGGAAGTGAACTGAGAGAGACAGTGTCTCAGCCACCAAGAAATTACCACATTTCCCAGAATTCTCAAGAGAAGGCCATGCTCACACAGAGGTCCCATTGGCTTCCTCCAGATTGACAGGATAGACTCCACCCCCTACACTTTTAATCCTCAAATTGACACCAGATTAGGTAGCTGTCACACTTCTCTATGGTTAAATCAATAATGAACTTCAATAAGGACTCTATATAGTCTAGTACAGGTAGAGGCACAGGGAGGGCAGTGACAGGGTGATACTATGAGTTCCTGCTCTGGGTGACACTGACCTTCATGATGCTACTGTGTGGGCAGCATGAGCCCTTTAACACAATAGTGGCTGGGGATTTAAAAAGGTGTTCCTCTTGTCAATCAAGGGCTCATTTATATGCAGTGAGTTTCCGTTGTTCCAGTAGGTTGAGCCTTCAGAGAAGGTAAGGTAACCTTTACTCAAGTTATTTATTTGCATTGCTCACCTAGCTCTCCCAACTCTCCAGGTCTTGAGTGGCTCCATGAGATAAAGCTTCCGAGGTAGCCAAAGAATGCGTGGGCCCAGTACAGCAGGACCATTGACTGCAGTTCTTGCCTGCTGACCTGAAATTGGGTGGTTCAAACCTACTCAGGGGTTCTGTGGGAGAAAAGCCCGCTTCTGTAAACATCCCCATTTGTGCTCATTGCTGTCAACTCCATTCTGACTCATGGTGACTGTATAGGACAGAGTAGAACTGCCCTCGAGGGAGTAGATCTGTAGATCTTCAAGGACGTTGACTGACACATCGTTCTCCCGTGGAGTGGATGACAGCTTCCAACCACT
This sequence comes from Nesogale talazaci, assembly GCA_004026705.1. Classification (NCBI taxonomy): domain Eukaryota; kingdom Metazoa; phylum Chordata; class Mammalia; order Afrosoricida; family Tenrecidae; genus Nesogale; species Nesogale talazaci. The sequence goes on along the minus strand of PVJH01000041.1, from coordinate 352,227 downwards.
GACCTTTGGATGAAGCAGCATACTTTGTAATAACTCTGCCACCAGGGTTCCTTCCTGTCTAGAAAATCTCAGGGGATCATTCCATTCGGTCATATGGATGACTGTGAATAGAAGATTGACTTGACAGCACCTAATAACCATAAGAACACCTAAAATTAGCTCTGGATATAAGCAGATCATCTGTATGTTCTCTGCTTTGGAGCTGGGACTACTTTCTATTAGTTCCACAGGACTCCAGTGCAATCTGCAGTCCTTTTAGCGCATAAAATCTTCAAGATTATGACAGGGTTCCAGCTGGCTGAAGAGAGAACCCATCTCCAGGGGTGCATTAGCCTGATGTTGGGGTTTAGCCTAGATCATCAGGTGTGAGTATTGTCCTTTGACTTTACTCTGACACAAGCTTGCAGCTGAACGATCAAGAGCGGGTGCAGCCCTCATTGGCCATCTTTCAAAGGTATTAGGTAGTCTGTGCATTTTAATTTGGGGGCAGAAGTTAGATCTTGAAATCTGAGTGAGAACCAAGAGGAGAAATTTCCACCCCTGGAGACCTTATGAATGTTCCATCTTCCCAGACAGACTCACACTTAACCTACATGGAACCTGGGTCAGCACACCAGGTATGCAATAGAGTTGCTGCCCGAAGGAACACAGCCCCATGATTTGGCAAAGTAATGGGGCCTGATTTGGCAATGGCCACATACTTCCTTTGTCTTGAGGCCAAGTAGGAGAATTAAGGAACATAAAATCTGAAAGATTAGATGGGATCAGAACAAGGCAGCTGTTGTTTTGCCAGGGCTAAAGGTCACAGGGAAGATTTCTGGGTCCATTTGGTTTATTTAGGAATTTCTCCTCCTATTTCTCATTGAACACCATTGTTGTTTTCTTTTCTTTACTCACTAGTATCCAGTATTCCTCTAGAGGCAGAGAAGAGGGTGTTTCCAGACTTGCAAGGAAGATGAAGAGCTAGTATACTTCTGAAGACTCAACTCTGTCAGGAAAAGTGGCAGCCCTAGAGAGACAGTGTCCCACTGGTTACCAGTGAGATTCTGCAACTGGACCCACTCTTCATTGTCTTACATGATCCCATGCTAACGTGCTCTTTCAGCTCTCCCTGGGATTGTTAGGGCATATAGAGGGAACGTTGCAGTGCAGTTTGTAGCACCTCTGTTACTCTTAGATCTTAATGGAATTGAGTTGAAGTAGATTGGATAGAATTACTCTTCTAGAAGCTTTCTCAGTATTGACTTAACATCCCCAATGTGACTGAAAATGTCATAGTGTGACTGTTTCTAAACATGCCACTGCCTTCTCTCGTCAGTCAGCTTGGGAAGTGCGTCTTTCATGCTGGGTCTTTGGCACCATCTGACGTCTTCTTCCTCATTCACTCCATGTTAGAACATCCTGCTGATTTCTTAGAAGTGCAGTCAAAGACATCTAGTCTGTGCCCTTTAAATGAAAGATGGGTTTTGTGACTGCCAAGTGGTAAAGAGGTCAACCAGTAAGTGATAGAACTATGCCTAGAATGGGCCCCCCTGGGTTCTTGTCCAGGACTCTTCTCATACCCCAAATCAAACCCATCATCACTGAGGCCAGTCTGATGCAAAGAAACCTACCAGACAAATTATAACTGCCCCTTAATGTTTTTGAGTCTTTAAAGGTTTATGGAAACATGAAGCCTCATCTCTGTTCTGTGGAGCAGCTAGTGGTTTTGAACCACTGGTCTTGCTACCAGATTTCTTTGCCACCAGAACCCCAGGACTCCTCCCATGGTGACATCAAAGGATGGCAAAGGGACATCTCAAGGTGCCTTAGAGAAATGACTAGAAACCAGAAGGAAGGTGTGAGAAGAAAGAGGATACTGTCTCTATCTCTGAACAGCTTTTTGAAGACTGGAGTTCAAACTTTTTCTTTGTGGAAGGCAGCTGAGGACAAGAAGGAGGGCTTTCCTCCTCCTGGAAGGCTTCTCTCCACATGGCACCAGTGCTGCCAGCTGCAGTGACCTCTGCCCACAAAGAGACTGTTGATTCCTCAGAGAGGCAGCTGTTCTTGCTATGAAAATGGTTGCCATCACCAAGCAGCTGAGTTAGCAACTGGGTAAGGTTCTTATGTCACCTAAGAAGGAGGAAGCAATAGAGAAAGAAACAATCTTATGAAGTGAAAACCTGAGAGAATTCTCTGGTTCATTTGACTCTCGAAGGCAACAACACAATATAAAGTTGTGTACGGAAAGCATTGCTCTTCTCAGAGGCCAAAGGAAGACATTATTGACACAGGCTTCCTAGAATACTCAGAGACTGAAGGGTCAAGGGGACCCTGTCACTATAAGCATGTAGGTATGTACATGTGTATGTACACATGCAAGCATTCTAGAGCAAGCAAATTGCAACAACAAAAGCCATATGTCAAGCCTAAGTGTTCAGGGGACCACTTATTTGTAGTGTCAGCAAGATAGCCAATGAGAAGAACCTCCCCTGTTGTCCCTCAAAGGAGGTAGTAGAGGAAATACCTGTGCAACTTGACTTCAATGGATCGGTAGTAGAATTCTACTGTCTGAATCCGGACTTAGGGGGCTATATCAACCTGTAGTTATACTTTCAGGGACTATGGTCAGCATTTCTTGGTAAGGTTCCAATATTTGCTAAGTGCATTCAGGGATTGATTGAAAGGTATTGATTCAGGAGTCTGAATACTTTGTTCTGATTTGCACATGATGCTGTTGGGGACATGGAAAAGAAGGGATACACTTGAATGGAGATGGAAATGAAAGAGAAAATGGACTTCCAGAAAACGAAATATTAATGGACAGGTGTCATTGAGTAGATATAGATTTCTGTCAACTCCAACGACAGAAGTTAGCTGCCTCGTTGGGTTTTCTAGTCTCTGATTTTTATGGAAACAGTTCAGTAGGTGTTTCTCCCACAGAGGTCATGCAGTGAAAAATAAAGCAATAGAGTCACTGCTTTCCCTGATCAATCAATCAATCATCATTCAACCGGTCTCACTCTTTTCTTTTTCTCTATGATTTTAGCATATTCTTTGAATTTGAAAATTGCATGGGTTGAGGGCTGTTGGGCAGTATCATGGCAAGGTTAAGTCATCTTTGGAAAGCATGTACAGTTGGAAAATCTGGAGTGGTCCAGTGCCCCAACTCCTACCCCAACTCTAAGAGATCATGATGTGGTATTAGACAATAAGGTATAATTTTAGACAGTCAATCCATGTCCTTAAAAGTGGGGATTATGCAATATGCCATAGAAAGGACTGGGTAAACAACGATTCCTGGGGGCACGAGAGAGGGGAGGAGAAGGGGGTATGGACAAACACATGGACGGGCATGGAGGAACAACAAGTGGTCTGGAATCGATGAAAAGGAGGGTGTGGGAGGCCTGTTTGGGATTAAGCAAGGACAATGAATCTATGAGGAAACACTGAAATGCCAATGAAGGTGGAACATATTATGGTGGGACAGGAGGGAGATGGAAGGAAATAGAGGAAAGAGCTAGAAGGCAAAAGGCACTTGCAGAGGTCTAACATAGGTATGTCCATACATAAATATAACTATCTATTATAAGGTGGGAATAAATTTAAGAACATATCTATCAGCCAAATATTAGGGCAGCAAGTGGACCTTGGGCCCTCACCCTGGTGCTCCCTTAAGGGAAGAACATTTTGTTCTTTGAATCTGGTATTCCTCGAGGCTCACTGACCCAACATGATCACTGAAGTAAAATGGGTGCATAAGCAAATGTGGTGAAGAAAGCTGATGATGTCCAGCCATCAAAGGATATATCGTTTGGGGTCTTAAAAGTCTGAAGATAAACAATAGACCTTATACTTGAGAAGAGACCACACCCACACAGAAGAAGCACAACAGCCAGCGTGGCCACACGGTGGTGAAAGGTCTAGGCAATAGACATCAAATGGGGGGTGGGGGGGAGGAGAAACACAAACAAACAAACAAAAACATATCACTGTGTGCACACATCCCCAAAGTGCCCACTGAGGACATGTGGGAGCATGAGCAAGAGTGCTGAAGAAAGCTGATGGTGCCCAGCTATCAAAAGATATAGCATCTGGGGTCTTAAAGGCTTGAGGATAAACAAGCAGCCATCTAGCTCAGGAATAACAAAAACCCACCATAAAAGAAGCTCACTTGCCTGTGTGATCATGAGGTGCTGAAACAATCAGGCATCAGGCATCAAAGAACAAAAATCAAAATCAGTGGACCAATTAACTCCCGATATCGCTGAAGACAAATGGATACAGAGGCAAACAGAGTAGAAGAAATGATGGTGCCCAGCTACCAAATGATTGAATGTCAAGAGTCTCAAGGACTTGAAGATAACCAAGTTGCCATTCAGCACGGAGACAGCAAAGTCCACAGGGAAGAAGCACACCAGCAAGTGTGATCAAGAGGGGCCAAGGGAGCAGGTATCGAGCATCAAAGAACAGGAATCACTTCATTACGAGTGAGGGGAGGAGCAGGGTGGGGACCTAAGGCCCACTGATGGAAATTGGTCACCCCTTACAGGAGAGTCACAGGGAGAAGACAGACCAGTCAAGGTGCAACTGGGCAGTGTTGATGCAGACAAGTTTCCTCTAGTTCCTGAGGTCTTCCTCCCCACCAACCATCATGGTCCCAACCTTACCTTGCAAATCCTGATGGACGGGAGAAGGTACACTAGTGGAGAGGGGAGCTTAAGATATGGGGAAACCAGGATGGGTGAACCCCTTCGGGCCGGTGGTTAGATTGGAACTACTGGATGGGTGGAGAGAAGGTGGGGTAGAGAAATGGAACCAACTGCAAGCATCTACATATGACCTGTCTGGAGGACCGGCATCAGGGGAGTGGGCTGAGGGAGGTGTCGGGCAGGGTAAGATATGATAGAACAATAATAATTTATTAAGTTTTGAGTGTTGATGGTAGAGAGCAGGGGAAGGGGAGAGGGGTTGGAAAAGCCAATACCAAGGGTTCAAGGGAAAAGGCAGATGTTTGGAGAATGATGACGGCAGCGGATGTGCGAATGTGTTTGGCACAGTAAATTTATTTATGTATTGGAAAAATGATGTACGAGCCCCTAATAAAATGATTTTTAATTAAAAATAAAAAAGTGGGGATTATTCTTCTGAATAATCTCAAGAGGCTCAAAGTGAAAAAACAAAACAAAAGGACTAAATGGACTTTCCCAAAAGATCAAAGTATCATGTGCTCTTATTTTTAAGCATTTTACTGACATATAATTCATTGAGCATATAGTTCAATATAATACAGTATGCAATCATTACCACAGTCAACTTTAAATCCATTTCTTCATTCTTGTATCATCATTATTATTAGCTCCCCATTTCCCTTTTGGCCTTTCCTGACATGACCCTAAAGAGCTATTAATCTAGTTATTGTCTCTACAGATTTACCTATCCTGGATTTCATATAAATACAATTAGACCAAAAACATTCCAATAATAACAACGAAATACAATACAGAAAATCCACAATTCCAAAAAAGCAGAAAGTAATAAAAACTAGAGCAAGTTAAACATGGGTCAAGACAGAAAATAAATAGGAAGATGTTAAGTTTTAACTTAACTGCATCTGTAACAATCTAATTCCTAGTGTACTTGACCTGAGGACACAGTAGTTCACATAGTCAGTGGTCTGGGGGAATTGAATAAAAGCTTAATCTGTGTCAGGATTCTGCACACAGATTTTGGACTTTCACTATCGTCCATAGCCTTTGGATCGACCCCTATGCACAACAGAATGAAACACTGCCCAGTCTGCATCATGCTCACAATTGCTGCTATGTTAGAGCTTCTTGTTTTAACTACTGTCTCAATCCATCTTGCCCAGGGGCTTCCTTTTTTTCACTGACAATCTGCTGTACCAAACACAGTGTCCTTTCAAGGACCTGGCCTCTCCCGATAACATGTCCAAAGTACACGAGAAAAATTCTTGCCATCCTGATATCTAAGATTATTCTGGCTGTACCTCTTCCGAGACAGACAGACCTGTTGGTTTTGGCAGCCCATGGTATTTCCAATATTCTTTATCCACACCATCATTCAAATGCATTGATTGTTCTTTGGTCTTCTTTATTCGATGTCCGACTTTCACATGAATTTGAGGCAATTGGAATACCATGACTTGGATCAGGCCAACCTTAGTCCTCAAAGTAACCTGCTTGCTTTCAACACATTGAAGAGGTCTTGTGCAGCCAATTTACCCAGTGTAGCATCATTTGCTGTCTTGACTGCTGCTTCCATAAGCATGATTGTGGGTCCAAGCAAGATGAAGTCCTTCACAATGCCAATCTTTTCCCTTTTTATCATGAGGTTACCTTAAATCACGGGCTGTAATCCCTGATCTTCATCAACAAGTGCTTCAAGTCCTTCAGACTTTCAGCAATCATCTGTATATCCAGGTTGTCCATAAGCCTGCCTCCAATCCTGGTGCCACCTTTTTCTTCATATAAACCAGCTTCTCTGGTTATTTGTTCAGCACACAGATTGAATAAGTATGGTGAGAAGAGATAATCTTGAGCACAACTTTCCTGATTTTAAATCACACAGTACAGGTTCCACGTGAGCACTGTTAAATTTGAAGCTGTAATGCTTCTTAAGGTTGCCCATAGTTTTTATGATCCACATAGTCAAATGCCTTTGCATGACCAAATAAAACACAAATAAACCTCTTTCTGGTCTACTCTGCTTTGACTAAAGTTGTCCATCTGACATCTGTAATGGTATCTCTACATCCTCTTCTGGATCCAGCTGAAACCCCTCAGAGTTCCCTGTCAATGTTATACTGCAACCGATTTTGAATGATCTTTAGGAAAATTTTACTTGAATGTGGTATCAGTGATATTGTCTTATAATTTTCACATTGTATTAGATTTGTGGACCACATTGTGTTAGATTTACCGTGGTAAAAATATGGATATTTTAGCTGTCTTCCAAATTTATTGGCATAGATGAGTGATTGCATCTAGTGTTTCATTATCTTGTTGAAACTTTTCAATGGGTATCTCATCAATTCCTGGAGCCATGCTTTCCACTGACACCATCAGTGAAGATTGGACTTTTTTTCCATCAGTACAATTGGTTTTTGATTACATGCTACCTCTTGAAATGGTCAACTAGTTCTTTTTGGCTCTTTGTATCTTTTGAATCTTTTTTTTTTTTGATGCTTCCGGCATCACTCAGTATTTTGTTTGAAGAATCTTTCAATATTGTAACTTGAAGCTTGAACTTTATCTTTACTTCTTTTCATTTGAGATATGCTGAGAAAGTTCTTCCTTTTCAGTTCTCTAAGTCTCTGCACATTCTTTTTTTATTTATTAAAATCATTTTGTTGGGGGCTTGTACATCGTTTTTCACAATACATAAATACATATACCGTGCCAAGCACCTTCACATACCTGCTGCACCTTCACATACCTGCTGCTGTTATCATTCTCCAAATATCCACTTTTCCACTTCAGCCCTTGATATCAGCTTCTCATTCTTTCCCTTCTGTCCCTGCTCTCCCCTCCCCCACCAATCCTCACTACTTCATTGTTCTGTCATATCTTACACTACCTGACATCTCCTCCGGCCCACTCCTCCGGTGTCTGTCCTCCAGATAGGAGGTTATGTGTAGATCTTTGCAGTTGGCTTCCTCTCTCTACCCCACCTGGTAAGTCCCATCCGGTAAGTCCAATCTCACCGCTGGCCCCCAGGGGCTCATCTGTCCTGAGTTCCCCATATCTCCAGCTCCCATCTCTACCAGTATACCTTCTCCAGTCCAGCTGGATTCGTAAGGTAGAGTTGGGACCATGATAGTTTTGGGGGAAGAAGCCTTTAGGAACGAGAGGAAAGTTGAATGCTTCATCGCTACCTCACTACACCTTGATTGGCCTGTCTCCTCCCTGTGACTCTTCTGTAAGGGTGTGACCAGTTGACCACAAGTGGGCCTTGGGTCCCCATCCTGCTCTCCCCCTCATTTATAGTGATTGATTCTTGTTCTTTGATGCTTGGTACCTGCTCCCTTCGGCCCTTCTTGATCACACAGGCTGGTGTGCTTCTTCCATGTAGGCTTTGCGGCTTCTGCACTACATGGCCACTCATTTATGTTCAAGCCTTTAAGACTCCAGATACTTTATCATTTGGTAGCTGGGCACCATCCACTTCCTCCACTCTGTTTGCCTCTTCACCCGTTTATCTTCAATCATATCAGGAGGGTGGGCACATATTAATTTTGACTTTCATTCTTTGATGCCTGGTACCTGATTCTTTCAACACCTCATGGTTGCACAGGCTGGTGTGCTTCTTTTATGGTAGACTTTGAGCTAGATGGCAGCTTGTTTACACTCAAGCCTTTAAGACCCCAGACACTATATCTTTTGATAGCTGGGCACCATCGCCTTTCTTCAGCACTCTTGCTCATGCTCCCCCATGTCCTCAGTGGATACCTTGGGAAGGTGTGCACACAGTGATATGGTTTTTTCTGTTTGATGTCTGCAACCTAATCCTTTCAGCACTTTGTGACCACACTGGCTGGTGTTCTTCTTCTGTGTGGGCATGACCATTTCTCAGCTAGATGGCCTTTTGTTTATATTCAGGCTTTTCAGACCCCACTACATTTGCTTTCGCTCCCATTTTACTTCAGCGATTGTATTGGGCCAGTGAGTATCAAGGAATACCAGATTCATAGAACAAAGTGTTCTTGCATTGAGGAAGCACCTGGGTGAGGACCCAAGATCCACTTTCTACCCCAGTACTTAACCTATAAATATATGTTCTTAGATTTATTCCCTCCCTATCATAGATAATTATATTTATGTATGTAAATGCCTGTGTTTAGATCTCTGTAAATGCCCTTTGCCTTCTAGTTTTTTCCTCTATTTCCTTCCATCTCCCTCCCATCCCACCATCATGTTTCTCCTTCATTGGAGTTTCAGTACTTCCTCTCAGTCACATTACCCTTGTTTAAACCCTCCCACACCTCCCATACCCTCCCTTCCACTGATTCTGGACCACTTGTTGTTCGACCCATCCATAAGCCTGTCTATGCCCCCTCTCCCCCCTCCATTCCCCTTGCCCCCCAGGAACCATCGAACCCGTCATTGTCTTTTCCCGACTGTCTACCAGGAGTGCCTCTTTTTGATTCAGTTAGTTTTGGGGGGTCAGTCCTCATTGCTTCCCCACCATGTGACCCCTGGAATGTCCTCTGTCACCATCTGCTTCAGTAGGGAGACAGTGTGACACGTCTTGTTGTTGTTTGCTCAGTCTTTTCTGTAACCCTTAGGTCCCCCCAGGGGCGTAGTTCTCTGGTCAGTGTGGGGACCAGACCACCTCTCTTTCTCTTCTTCCTTCTTGCCTTTCTCCCTGTGGGTGTGGGCATGCTGGCCCCGCCCCCAACCTGTTTTCCTCTGCACATTCTTAAGTCGCCCCTTGAAACATCTTGTTCAAATTTTTGACCTAACCATTTATTTCACTTGTCTTAACTACTCCACAATTAAAAGTAAATTTCAGAATCACTTCTGACATTCATGTTGATCTCTTCTTTCTCTTGGAACGACCCTCTGCTTTCTTCATGCATGGTGTTCTTGGTGTCATTGCACACATCTTTTAAAAGTAATGTGCAATTTAATTCTTGTGTATTCCACATGTGGAGGAGTCCACATGTATAAGTTGCTGCTTTTGTTGTTGAGAAGGTATTTGCAATGAAGTTATTGTTCTTATAACATTCTTTCATGCAATCTCCGGCTTCATTTTATCACCAAGGCCATATTTTCCAATTATTGTTTCTTTCTCTTTGTTTCCAACTTTTGCACTTTGATCAACAATAATTATCAATGCATTTTGGTTGCATGTTAGATCATTTTCAGACTGAAGACATTGGTAGAATTCTTCAGTTTCCTCATCACTAGATTTAGTGGTTGGTATATACATGTGAATAATAATTGTATTGACTGGACTTTTTGGTATGTGGGTAGATATTATCCTATCAGACAGTATTGTACTTCAGATCGATTTTGAAATGTGCTTTTGATGATGAATGTGAAGCCATTTCTCTTGAATTTGTGATAATTAATCATATGATCATCTTCATTCAAAATGGCCAATGCTAGTCCATTTTAACTCACTAACGGCTAAGATATTGATCTTTATGCATATCACCTAATTTGTGATGTTTTTCATTTTTTCTGGATTCATGCTTCATAAATTTAAAGTTCGAATTATTAATAGATCTTCGTAGCTCTTTATTTTCATCTGCGTTCTACCCATCGGCAACTGAAGGTTTCAGAGGTTTTTAACCCTTCCGCGTCATTGTGGCTGAGTCCACTTTGAGGAGGCTGCTCGTCTTCCCTTCTCTTTGGAGTGCCTTCTGCCCGAGGGGCAAATCTTCCGGCACTTTCCCTGACAATGTCCTGCCTTTGTTTGTTAGGCCTTTACCATCTGAAGAGATGCTGCTGCTCTTCATAAGGTTTTCAGAGGCTGACTCCTCAGAAGTGGATAGACTAACCCTTCCTCATTGTCTGTGCTTAGTCCGGAAGCTCTGCTGAAACATATTTGGGTCACTTTGGGTGACCCTGCTGGTATGTGAAATGCCAGTGACGTAGCTTCTGGTATCGTAGCAACACAAAATCATTAAAGGATGAAAAACCAACAGACAGACAATGATCACTAGTTTTAGATTTTGTTATTTACAAAGCTTGCATCACACGGGCTGATGTGCTCTCTCCATGCTTCACCTCACGTAAGTGACTGTTGTTGTTGTTGTTGCTTTTAATAAAACAAGACTTTAGTAACTCAGGTGGTATTTTTCTGAATCAGTTCGATTGATTTCTTCAGCACATTTTTCTATAGACCCATATGTTCAGCAATCACTTTATGAAGGTAATTCAAGTATGTCCACATCATAAGAATGTACTATTCTTAGAGCAGGGCTTACATTTAAATGTGAACTTAAAATGCATTCATAAAACATATATATATATATATATATATATATATATTACTTTAGAGACAGCACGATCGGCTTCTTGAGAAATAATGTGGGTAACCTACTGGGGCCAGTAGGTTTATTATCTATGCCAGGAACTTGAAAGACAGCTACTTGGCCAAAAAGCCTTATTCGTGCCCATCCCAACAAAAGGTGACCTAACAGAATGCTCAGATTGGAGCTCACCATTATTGATAGCCCATGCAAGTAAGATTCTACTGAAGACCGTCTGACATTGGCAGTACCAGTCAGAGAGGGGCACACCCCCGAAAAAAGAACCCCAGAGTTTTAATGCTTTATAGTTAAAATTTTCAGTACTATGTATTTTTCTTTTTTTAATTGAACAGCACTGAATACCTTTATTATAGAGAATCTAATAATTTACAAAAACGACTTCCATTCTCATGGCACTTTAGTAAGAGAACTTAATAAAGAGACACACTGAGAAACTTTTTTTTTGTAAGAGAAAAGATAACGGCTACAGCTTAGAAAGGGCACATTTCCTGGTGTGGTCTGGTCCCAGAGCAAGAAACAGAATCGTGCACGCATAAGGTCAGTGGACGATTTTGCAGGTGGTAATAAATTGTAGGATTGGTAACTCCACTTAGATGATCTCTCCTCCTATAATCGTGTCCCTCACTATCAACAGCTTCGTAGAGCTCCTTTGTATTCTCTAGTGTTGCATGCAGGTGACCAATAGAAGCCACAGAGGGTGAAGGGGTTACCCATCCAAAAGCCATGAATGGTTTGTGAGGCTTAATGAAAAGCTCTGGATTCACAGCTGGAAACAAGGTTGTTGTGTGGACCCCTCTGAGACCTGGGTTTTGAAAATCTTTGTCTTTGGGTGCTTGATTTTTAAAGGCTGGGGCCCAGGCACTGAAGACATCTTGCCGATGATTTCTTACCTCCCGTGGAGACACTCCTCACTGTGACGCCACCACTGGCTCTGCCTCTCTGTCCTGTAGTTTTCTTTGTACAAAACAAACGTATCACCTTCAAAGTACCTGCTCTCCAGGGCACAGCCTACTGTGGACAATCTGTGATTCCATTCTTGGAAACATTTTTCAATCTCATGTGTTTGGATGACTGTCAGCACCTCCCTCGTTGTTTTCTTCATCTCTTTGTTAAATCACTGTCCTTTTATGTCCCTCTTCACTTGTGGAAACAAAAATACGTCATGTGAGTGTGGCAAGAGAGGCATGCTGTTTATTGCCAAAAACTTGCTCAGTGAGATGGCTGCATGAGCAGGTGTGCTGACGGGGTGGCAAAACCAGTCCCCTGTCTGCCACAAAGCAGGCCTTTTTTGTTACTGTTGTGCAATTTTTCGTAACCTCTAAACCAGCAGTTCTCAACCTGTGGGTCGCAATCCCTTTGAGGGTCGAACAACCCTTTCACAGGGGTTGCCTAAGTCAATCAGAAAACACATATTTCCAATGTCCTTAAGGACCAAGACACCGCTTCTCTATCCGTCTCCAGCTGGGTCTGCCCATATGTAGATGCACCCACATATGAGTATCCAGCGTAAAGACTGTTACCCATGCTATACCATTCTTCAAGACAGTTTCATTGATTTTTAATTAGAAATAGGTATTTCACAATATATAATCACATTGTTTTGTGATTAATCACAGTTTTAATTATGTTCAATTTGTAACAATGAAAATAAATCCCATAAACAGATGGTTACATTATGATTTATGACAGTAGCAAGATTGCAGTTTTGAAGTAGCAATGAAAATAATTTTATGATTGGGGTCACCACACATGAGTAACTATTAAAGGGTTGCAGTATGAGGAAGGTTGAGCACCACTGCTCTAAACACAAAGTTAACCGCCTGACTTGGTAGAATGAACTTCAAATGCATGATGAGCTGACATTTTCATCTGTTTGAGAAGTTGATGGGCATCCAGAATGAGATTTGTCATCAATTGACATTTTACCTTTTTTGAAATAAGAAGACCACTTGTACACTTGAGTTTTTTTTTTCCCATATAGCTTTCCTTATATGCTGTGCTCAACATCACAACAGTTTCTGCGGCATTTTTCCCGAGCAGGAAACAAAATGTCACAGTTGCATGCTGTTCTCTTAAATCAGCGATCACTAAAAGCAAGGTTTGAGCTAAACCACTTTTATGAACAAATTCACTATGACCAGAGAACCTTCCCAGGCGACGCCATTGGGTGCGCTAGTGCAGAGTGAGTTGCTTGATGCTCAACTACAGGGAACGACGTGTACTATGAAAGCTCTGTCCAGAGAAACCTTCTTTTTTCTTTTTTCTTTTCTGGTGATGGTGGGGTACTCATATACTGACAGGAAGCTACCATAAGTTCAGGTCAGACTCAGAAGCAAATGTGAAACAAGAGATCTCACTGCTGATGTCAGATGGTATTTGTCTGAAAGCAGAGAATACCAGAAATATGTTTACTTGTGCTTTATTGATTATGCCAAGGCATTCAATTGTTTGGATCATAGCCAACTATGGATGACCTTGAGAAAAATGGGAATTCCAGAATGCTTCCTTCTGCCCATGTGAATATTGTACGTGGATCAAGAAGTAGCTGTGCAAATAAAACAGACACATTACAGTGTCACTTGGGAGATTAGATTCAATGATTATATGACCAAAACCAGATGTCAACTATGTCTTGGTATTTATCCTTATAGTGGTGATCTTACACAATATATGACCTTTTGAGATTGACTAGCTTCCATCAGCATAATGTTCTCCAGGTCCTTCCATGTCCTGAGGTGCTTTGTGGCTTCATCAATGTTTTTTAAGGGATGCATTGCATTCCATTACATGCACGCACCACAGTTTCTTTTTCCAGCCTTCAACTTATGGGTTTTTTGTTGTTGCTGTTGCTGTTTTCAGCTTCTTGCTATGGTGAGCCTGCTGCAATAACTAGGGGAGTGCATGCAGCAGTTCATGTTATCTCTTCTACTTTTATAGGGTATGTACCCAGTAGACACCTTGCTGTTATAGTATTGAATTTCTGTCCTCAGTTGTTTAAGGTATTGTCATATTGTTTTACACAATGGTTGAACATATATTCAGATCTACCCATGAACAATCTAGTCTTTTCATACCCCTCTTCAGCATTTGTTGTTTTCGGTTTTTGTCTTTTAATGGCTGTTGCTGTTTACATAAGGTAAGATAGACGATTTACTTAAGATAGACCATTGCTATTTTGAGTTGCTGCTCCTAGACGACTGTTTAGAGTGAGCATATGGTATGTGCTTGTTAGCCATTTGAATATCATTGGTAAAATGTCTATTCCTGCATTTTGTCCACTTTTAAATTAGATAATATATCTTTTTCTTATTAAAGTATTTTAATACTTTTATAGATTTTCGTATTAGTACTTTTTCCATCATATTGTTGCTGGAGTTTTTCCGCAGTCTGTGAACTCTCTTTTTATTCTCTTGATGAATTCTTTTGTTCCATGCAGTGTTTTATGTTAAGTAGGACTCAGTCTTCTTTTTTGTTTCATACTGTGTGTGCTTCTTCATTATGTTTCATAGTATGTCTCAGTGCTATCATAAAATCATGCTGTTTGTCCCTCTGTTTTCATTGCTGATCTGAGATTTCATTGCTAGCTCTGAGATTCACATTCCGTCTTTGATCCTTCTTGAGTTCATTTTGTACATGGCAGGAGGTATAAGGGTCTAGCTTCATTGTGCAGAGGCAGACTCAGTTTTCCAGTGCCATTTGTTAAGAGAGTGTCTTATTCCCAGTTAATGTTTTTTTCCTCCCTTTCTCAAACATCATTTGGCTGTAGGTGGATGTGTGATGCTATTTTTGAAGCTGCAGGATGCACTCATTAGAAAAGACCTGAAAAGTGGAACATATTTTAAAGAAAATAGTCACAGGTCCAGGAATATTATTAGACACCCTGAGCTCAAGAAAAAATAAAACTACTGATTCCATGAAATATCTCAGTGTAGGTCAGAAACTCTGTGCTTCAGATACATGTGGTAGAATCAGCCCTCAAAGATGGGACATGAGCAAACCATCTGAATGGGTCTGACACCTTGGACCAAGAACATGGAAGGAAAAACTTTATTTGGGTCAAAAATGCAAGGGAAAATGGCCTCCCAAGAATAATGATATTAATCAACTGTGAAAGTGTATGAATGTACTAGGCTCCAAGTAAATTTTAAGTAGTGTGATTATACTGTGTATCTGTGGCTTATCCATAAATCTGCTGTCTGTATCTTATCATTCCCTTCCAACATAATTGCTTTGCTTTCTTTATGAATCTGGGTTGTGCTTAAGAGACACTGATTTACCCCAGAAAGCACCACTCAGTCTCTTCATTGACCTGTTAGAGCAGTGCTTCTCAACCTTCCTCATGCCGCAAGCCTTTAATATGTACAGTTTCTCATACTGTGGTGGACCCCCCCCAACCATAAAATTGTTTTCATTGCTACTTCATCCCTGTAATTTTGCTACTGTTATGAATCAGGCAACCCCTGTGAAAGGGTCATTCGACCCCAAAGAGGTTGTGACCCACAGGTTGAGAACCGCTGTGTTAGAGGGAGGAGCGGGGAGGAAGCCACCTCTTGGTTGCTCTCAGCCTCTTATCCCCACTTTGGTTAAGGAGAGGGCCGATGGAGATTAGGAAAATCCTCAATAAAATGGGTTGGCACAACAGCCATAGCTGTTGACTCAAACATACCAACAATTGTGAATGTAGCTCAGGACTGGGCCACGTTTGTTCAGTTATTACATGTAAGGTTCTCCTTGAATCAGCTTGAGGACAATAAACAGCAAACTTATTGGCATTAAGGCAATTCTGGCTTATAGGTATCCTACAGGACAGAATAGAATTGTCAAAGATGATCATCTGTGCAGAATCAGACTGTTACATTTTTCTCCCTGAAAGCCACTGGTGGGTTCCAACTGCCAACTTTTAAAGTAGCAGGCAACTGTTGCAATCACTGCACACCCTGGGCCCCTTCGGTTTTCAACAGGTACTTCTAACCTGACCCTGCTAGCTGATACCCTTTCTTTCTTTCTGTTTTATATGAAACAAAAGCATATACCCTAAACTCTTTAAGGAACATGTTGATGTCTTTAAGATGGCAGAAGAACTACTGGATTCCAGGGCATAATGCTGTGTAGCAGGTAGCTATAACTCTTGTACAAAAGACTCCTTCGTTTGAAGCAAAGCTTAGACTATACGGTGAGCCCGGATGGCACAAGAGACCTTTTCTGATGCTTCATTGTCCATGTGAAATGTTTCTGTTCTCTCACCAACACTGTGGGTGAAAAGCTCAGAGCTTTTACAGAGATTGCTGAGAAGGATCGGGATGAATTTCTCTACAGTGGGACAAATACATCCTACCTTTCAGGGAATTAATGCTGAAATTGTGGTTATAAAAATGGAAGACCTCATCTATTTTAAAGGATCAAGTGTGGATTAAAATGAGAATTTTCAGGTATCACCAGATAGAGATTGCACCAAAGAAACAAAGCAACCTTTCCTGTGTTAACCACAGAGCGCTAGAGCTGGATTACCGATGGGGCAGGAGGGCTGGGCCAGGCTGCCTTCCATCCCAGCGCTGCTTTCCATCTGCCACCTCATCACACGCACTTTAGCATGGAAGCAGTTTCCAATAGTGATCTCTTAAAATAAAGCTTAATATATTCACATCTGGTGGCTTTCCTGCCCTAGTTTATGCTTAGCGTTGGCCTTCATTTAAAAACGATTTTGTGATTGCACTGTGTTGCGTTGGGGGAGTCTCTGGATCAGGGATTTGTGACTCTCTTTGATTGCATTGTGATTGCATTTGCAAGTGATTTAAGAGAGAGGAGAGAGAGAGAGAGAGAGAGAATCTCAAGTCTGTTCTTGCTTCCCATCTGTGGACTCCAGTTCTGGTTACACATCAAAATCGCTTGAGTCATTTTTTGAAAAAAAAATGTATTTCTAAATCCTGCCCCAGACTTATGGAACAGAATTCTTGGACACAAGGCAGGACATTTATTTGCAAAGAGCTCCGCAGGTACTTTTTAGTATGCAGCCAAGCTAGCTAACCACGGATACAGATGATATATCACATTTCTACAAGACATCATCAGTGTAGTGTAGAAGTCATGGGGAAAAAAGTCCCTTCTGCGTGGCAGCTAAGCTTCTTGTTTTGGATATTGTTAGGTGCCATTCAGCGCTACTGACTCATAGTGACCTGAGGCACAGCAGAGCAGAACACAAGCAATGGAACAAACCTGTGCTCCTGCACTCTCTTACCATCATTGCGATGTTGAGGCCTTTCATGTAGCTCAATCCACTTTTTGAGAATTTTCTTTTTTATTTTATGAATTAAAAAAAATAAATCATTTTATTGGGGGCTCATACAACCCCCATCACAATCAATACATACGTCAATTGTATGCAGACCACATTTGCGCACCTGTTGCCATCATCACCCCCCAAACATCACCCCCCCAAACATTAGGCCCCCAGTACCAGCTCCTCATATTTCACCTCCCTCCCCACGAACTGTTAATAATTTGCACATTCTTACTACTTTTTCATATTGTATGTACTCTATCTGATGTGTCCCTTCACCCACTTCCCTGCTGTCTGTACTCCAGAGAGATCATAAGTAGAAGCCAGCAACTGGTTCCCCCCTTCTGCTTTACCCTCCCTTCATCCTCCCCGTATCACTACACCCACCAGTGGTCCTGAAGGGATCATCTATCCTGAATTCCCCATGTTTCCGGCTCCAGTGTACATCTCCTGGTCTAGCTGGATTTGTAAGGTAGAATTGGATCATAATAGTGCCAGAGAATCTTCTTTTTCCCTCACCCTCTAGGTCATCAACCATGATGTCCACCTTCAAGGACAGATTCTACCTGAAAAGATGTTCAAATTGGAAGTGTCACTATTCTTGTCTTTGAGGAGAATTCTGGCTTTACATTCCCCCAAACATAATGTCTTGTTGTGTTCTGTACTCTATGTTGTATTCAATACGCTTCCCTCACACCAGAATTAAATGACCAAGTGCTTCCTCGACTTTCTTATTTATTGTTGAGCTTTTGCATGCATATGAGAAGCAAGAAAGAATACCATGACTTGGTGTAGGTGCACTTTAGGACTCAAAGTGACATCTTTCTTCTTTAACCTTATAAAGAAGTCTTTTGTAGTGGATTTTTCGAATGCAGTGACATAAGGCAGTTGCTTACTTGACTACTGCTTCTTTTGACATTGAATAGGGATACATTTGAAATGAAATCCTAGACAATCTTAATCTTTTCTCCATTCATCATAGTGCTTCTTATTTTTCTGTTGTATTTTGCTTTCTTTACGTTGATTTGCAACCCATACTGAAGACTATAGATTTTGATCTGCATCAGTAAGTGCTTCATTATAGCAAGAAAAGTTTCATCTGTGTACATGCCACTGGTTGCTAATGATCTTCCTGCAATTCTGTTCCAGCATCTGATTATTCACGCAGCCTACAGATGGGGTAAGTATACTGAAAGGATACACGTCTGACACACAGTTTTCCTGAGTTCAAACTATGCGCGAACCCTTTGTTCTGTTCAAATGACTGTAGGTGCTGATTCTTTGTGAGCAGTGAGTTCCCTTTCTTCTCAATATGATCTATAAATTTTTTAATGATCTACATAGCCTTTGCATTGTTCATAGAAGACAGATAAATATCCTTCAGGTATTTTCTGCTTTTAGCCAGACCCATCTGATGACAGTAATATCTCTATATATCTTTTTCTGAATATGATTTTAATATTAATAATGTTAAAATATTTGGATTTGCTGTTATATCCAGAAAAATAGGTGATAATACCAATTTAAAAATACTATGGAGCATAGAGCTTCTGGATTCCTGAGTGAGAAATATAGGTACTATATTTTAGTATCATTAAAAAAAGTCTATGGAGCAAAGTATTTGAATTAGGTCCCTTTCACATTAATTCCTAAATGTAAGAATAGGTGTATGCTTCCTCCCAGAACTCTATAAAGCATGTTGAGAGATGCTGATGCATGACCTCTCCTCAACGAGTTAAAAGATAATAGCTTTGACATTAGGCAGAACTACTTTGAGACCTGCCTTTTCGAGAGTCTTACTGTTTCACTTCAGTTTCACAACTATAAAATGGACACACAGGTTTTTGTTTTTTTTTTGGGTGGGGGGGCATCACTGCTCTCCGGGGGTGGGAGTAGGAGGCCCAGCCCCACTGCTGGAATTGAACCTCCGTCCCAGTGGGCCGCAGTCCCGCGCACAACCACTACGCCACCGGGGCTCAGCCCATGTTTTTTTTTTTGAAGGATTACAATACTTTTAAAAATTATGACTCATGCCTAGCACATGGTAGTTGCTAAATAAATAGCAAGTGATAGTCATTCTCCTCTTGGTTTTAATGAAATTCCTAGGCTTTCCAGTGTAGCCCTGAAAATTTTACCAGTTGCCATGAATTCGATTCTGACTCCTGGTAACTCCATGTGTGCTGTTAAGTTGTGACCACTGTTACAGTGACCAATGTAAACACTGCCAGTTCCTGGGACAAACATCAAGCTACATTCACCTTAGTTTTCTCGGAGTCAGGCCACCTCTATTGAGCTTCACTTCTCTAAGTGTTCATGGACGCAGTCTTCAGTATTTTAAATATTCCCTTTGGTATGCATGTTTGTGTCTGCCTCCCTTTCTCTGGTTTCCCTAGTGCCGTGAAACAGGGAGGGGTCAACCCCGTTTCCGGGCTCCATCTTTCTTCGCCTATTCTGACACCAGCTGTTCCTCCCTGCTCTTGTGGTTGGCTGCCACACGTTGCTTCCTGCTCACGGCCACCCTGTGCACCCAGAAGGACGCACTGCCAGCCTGGCACCCTGCTCACAATTGTTGCCATGGAGGAGGGCACTGTTGCAGCCACTGTGTGAATCTGTCTGACTGAGGACCTTCCTCTGTTTTGCCGCCCCTCCACTACCCCTCCAAGCAGGTGGTCCTTCTCCAGGGGTCGGTCTCGCCTGACAATACGTTCAAAGTACGTAAGCTGAAGTCTTGCCACCCTTGCTTCTAAGGAGCCCTCTGGCCTTACTTCTACCAACACAGAATGGATTGTCCTTTTAGTAGTCCATGGTGCTTTCAATATTCATAGCTAGCATCCATTCTTCTTCGGCTTTCCTAATTCGGTGTCCAACGTCCACATGCATCCGAGGCAATTGAAATACCATGGCTTGAGTCAGGTGCGCCCTTGTTCTCTAAGTAGCATTATGCCTTTTCAGTCTTCTAAAGAGGCCTGGCGCAGATTTACCTAAGGGAAAGCATCTTCTGATGTCTTCTCTGCTACTTCCAAGAGCATTGATTGTGCGTTCATGCAAGACAAAGTTATCGAAAGTTTCAACTTTTCCTCCACTTATCATGATGTTGCCTATTGGGCCAGTTGTAAGGATTCTGGTCTTCTTCACATCGAATTGGCATCCACACAGAAGGCTGCGATTCTTCAGTTCCATCAGCAAGTGCTTCAAGTCCTCTTCACTTTCAGCAAACAAGGTCGTGTCATCTGTAATCTCAGGTTGCTCATAAATCTTTCTCCAATCCCAATGCCACATTCTTCTTCCTATCACCCTGCTTCTCTGGTTGTTCAGTATAGAGATTGATTAAGTATTGTGGGAGGGTACAACCCTGCCACACAAACTTCCTGATTTTAAACTTGCAGTATGTCCTGGTTCTGTTCGCACAGCTGCCTTGTTATCCATGGATAAGCTCTGCGTAAGTACAATGAATGTTCTAGAATTCCCATCCCTCTCAAGATCATCCATAGTTTGTTGTGAGCCACACATTTGAATGCCGCGGCATAATCCATAAAGCACAAGTAACCATCTTTCTGGTATCCTTGGCTTTCAGCCAACACCCACATGGCAGCAGCAGCGATGTGCATGGGAGTGGAAGTGTACACCATATCATTTCAGTGGCTGACCATTCAGAAGCACATTTCCAGGCCTTTTTTTCAGTGCACTTCTTTGTGGATTCAGTCTCCAATTGTTCAGCAGCTGTGTGCATTGTATCTCACCCAAGGGCTCCCTGAACATATCAGGGTTGTCTATTGATCTCAATAAGGAGCCCCAAGAGTACAAACAGCATGACATCCTTGCCGGGAGTGCTTCACAATAAGCAGAGACGGTTGAAAATCCACCTTCTCCAGTTTGCCAGAGGAACAGAAACATGCACCAAATATAGTCTGGTAATTGAGAGAAAGGAAGCCAGTGTAAGAAGTCCCCCACCCCACCCACTCAAAAAACTGTGAATTATTGGCTACCCCTCCACCCAGAGCTCTGGGCCTCTGAGGAGGGAGAGGGAAAAAGTGAGTAGACTCTCACCCCAGCACTAACATCACAGGATGGTGGTGCTTTCCCCCAAAGATACATGTGTGTGTGGGAGGCACCATGAGGAGGTGGGCAAACGTGTTTAAACTTGGGCAAGAAAATTCACTAGCTCCCCACAGTCCTACTATTGAGAGAAGCATAGCCCACACATCAGATTCCTGTTAGATAGGAATGATTTAAATCAGGAGCCTCACTCTCAAGGGCCATCTGGATCTTAGGACTGAATCTGGCCCCATAGAGGATGGTGGTTGCTATTCCTCAGTGAACCTACGGGAAGGGCCAACCCTGAGGAGGATGAGGTTAGGCACATCTTGGTTGAGAAAAATTAGCATGGGGGAATGTGAACCTCAAGCCTCTGCAGACCTAGGGTTTAAAGAAACGTAGCCTGTTTGTCAGATCACAGCTAGAGGGGATTGATTTAAAGAGACCTTGGACCTTACTCTGATATTCAGAGTTAGAGAAGGCATATTCAGGTGAGTGGGTAAAACTTTTTGGATATTGTCTTTTCTCCTCCTTTGTGACAACTACAGTGACCATTGGCTGGCATTTCCTGAAAAAGACAGTAGCCAACCTAAGATCAAGACCTTGATAGAGGCAATATTTAACTGTTTCCTGCCACCTGCCTCTCCTCAGGATAAGCTATTTTCACATAGCCTAGCCACCTTAGACTTTTTGAGAGCTACAGCAAGTGCATGGGAAATTCTGTTCTTTCTAGGGGTAAATATAAAAACAAAATTGTATCTCAGGAACAATTGCCATATTCTGTACAAATAGGAAAAGAAGAAGAGATGCCACCATTGACTGAAATACATGTAATGCACATACAGATAACATCTAAGATGAGGATAAAACTTTAAATCTTTCCATGAGGTAGTTTAAAAGAATGACCCTCAGCTATTTTAAATGGAGGGAGGAAAAACTCACCAGGAAACACATAAGGGGAGATAGAAAAACTCAGGAAAGTACTACAAGACCAATCTGAGAAATACATGAAAAAGTGTAAGGAATTAAACAACTACAAATTGAAATTCAGAGGGCAAACTTTAAGATATTAGAACTGGATAGCATTTTGAAAGAGAATAGAAGAATTGCAACAATGGGAACATGGATTATTGATTTTGAAGACAAATCTCTCGAGGTCAATCTATATAAAAGACCTCCCCCCGCCCCCCCCCCCCCCCGGGCTGAGCCCCGGTGGCATAGTGGTTGTGCACGGGACTGCAGCCCACTGGGATGGAGGTTCAATTCCGGCTCCCAGGAGCAAAGGTTGGGCCTCCTACTCCCACCACCTGAGGGCAGTGATGCCTAAAAATAAAAAAATAAAAAAAAATAAAAAAATAAAAGACCCCCCCCCAAGCTGAAGAAAATATAAAAAATTTATGTGACATCATAAAATGAAACAATGTATTTTGGTAAACATTCCAGACAGAAAAAAATACCCAAAGAGAAAAATATTCCATGAAAATTAGTAACGAATTTGCTTAACATTATGACAGACAATCACTATCCAAGAAACCCAGAGAAACCCCAAACAGAATTGATCGTGAAAGAAAATTACCAAAATAAATAAATCACCATGACACACTGTAGTCAAAATTTCTAATATTAAAAAAAGGAAAAAAGAATAAAAACCCATAAAGGTAAATCCATAAGAATAAGCTCAGATGTTTCAATGAAAACCATGCAAACAAGAAGGCAGTAGGTCAATATACACAAAATCTTGGAAGCAAACATTAGTAAACAAGAATCTATATCCAGCAAAATTATTCCTCATGTATAAGGGAGAGATAAAGATATTTTCAGACAAAGAAAATCTAAAAGAATCCATAAAACAAAACCATTACCAAAAATACTCAAGGGCATTCTTTGGACAAAGAATCAACAACAAATAGCAACCTAAAATTATTATTTAAGACTTTGTTGAAAAATCATCTTACTGAATTAATGCACAAAGTGAAGCAAAACTAAATAATTCCAAATAGAATATTATAGATAACATTCCACAATAAAGGTAATAAAAAATAATAATGTAGAGTAGATACTAAACAATTAAATGGAGAAATCAAATAGTCTACAAAAGACAGCTTTTTAAACTTGGAATAGAAACATAACAAACAAATTAACTTGAAAATATGTTAAAATCTCAACAAAATAAAGAGGAAAACCATAAAATCCTATTCAGCAATAAAATAAGAACAAAGAAAAATTGGCAAGAAAATCCACAGCAAAATACAATCTGCACAGAAAATTATGATGAAGAAACCAGTAACACTTTAAAAACATAAAAAATGAAAGCAATTAAAGCATACTTATCAATAGCAACAGTGAAATGTAAAATAGATTAAACCCCTTAGTCAAGAGATAGAGACTAACAGACTGGGTAAAAGAATATGAGATGTTGACATGCTACTTAAAAGAAACATAATTTAGAGATACAGACCAAACAGACTGAAAAACAAAGGCTGGAAAAAAATATATATCAAACAAAGATCAATAAGACACACACACACACACAAAAGCAGGAAGTGGTGGAAGAAAAAAAAGCAGTAGTAGTAATATTAATATCTAACTAAGTAGGCATAAAAATAAAAGCTATCAAAGAAGGCTATTATGTACTGATAAAAACTATAACCAAGAAGACATAATCTTTTTTTTTGGGGGGGGCATCACTGTCCTCTGGTGGGAGTAGGAGGCCCAGCCTTGCTTCTGGAGAGCTGCTGCTGGATTTGAACTGCCAGCCCAGTGGGTCACAGTCCCATGCACAACCACTATGCCACCAGGGCCCTGCCCCTGACATAATCTTAATCAACAAGTATGCATCCAATGAAGGATGCTTAAAATACATTAATCAAATTATCATAAAGTTAAAAAGATAAATATACAACAATAATAGGAAATTTTAATATATAATTTTGACCAAAGTGGAAAGAAAATGAACAAAGATAAAGAACTAAGTAACTAACTTTACCTTATACATCTACAGAGAATTTCACTCAACACAATTTACATTTTTTCCCATTGTACATAACACTGTACTCCAGAATAGAACATATACTTGGTCCTAAAGTATGCATCCAAAAACTGAAAAACATTGGGATCACAAACTACTATATTTTCAGATCATAATGCTATAAAATTAGAAAGCAATGACAGGTTGATCAAACAAAAAACATCAATTATATGGAAATTTAATGACATCTTCCAAATCAGTGGTTAATTGGAGAACTGAAGAATACAATTTAAAAAATTCTTGAAACAAATGAGAATGCAAACACAGCATAGCCAAACCTTTGACACTAAATAGAAACAGTTTTGTAATATGCATACATATTACAAAGGAAGAAAAAGCTAAGGTAATACAAGATAGAATCCACAGTGATTAGAACATGACAAGCAAAATGAACCCTCAAGCACAAGAAGAATAGAAATAGTGGAGATTACAGCAGAAATAAATGAATTAGAAAATTAAAAATAGGAAAAATTGACAAGATGTTGGTACTTTGAAAGGATTAACAAATTGATAAACCACTGGTAAAATGGAAAAAGGAGACAAAGAAAATACTGTGAATAAAAAATGAATCTGGTAACATTAAAACAGAACCAATCAAGACAAAAAAAGATAAAATTACCCAATATTATGAAACTTTGTATTATAACAAATTTGAAAACCTAAAAGAAATGGACAAACTTCGAGAAACACATTGTCTACACAAATTAATATAGGCTGATGTAGAATTCCTTCATAGACCTCTAACACAAGAAGAAAAATATCTAGCCATTAAAAATTCCCAACCTAAAAATTGCAGGACCAGATGGTTTTACTGCAGAAATATATCAAACATTTAGAGAAGAATTAGCATCAATTCTGTACAAAATATTCTAGAATATAGAAACTATAATAATATGTCATCTAATCCATTTTATGAGACAAGTATAAGCCTGATATGAACACCAGGCAAAGACATTATCAGAATAGAAAATTATAGACTAATAACCTTTGTGAACATAGATACTAGAATTTTTAACAAAATTCTAGCCAGCAGTATTCAACTAAACATTAATAAAATACCCATGTTCAAGTCGGATTTATACCAGGTAGTCATAGTTATGGTTTGCTATTAGAAAAAAAAAATCAATATCATCTACCATGTAAATAAAAAAAAGAAAAATACAATTATGTCAATTGATGCAGAAAAAGCATTTGATAAAATCCAACATCTGATCATCATAAAAGAGAAATAGAAGGGAAATTCATTAACATAATACAGGCCATATGTGCAAAAGCAATGGCCAGTATTTTACTCAATGGAGAAAGCAGAAAGCATTTCCCCTCTCCAAAAGAGAACATGCCAGGGTTGCCCTTTAACCACTCTTATTTAAGGTAGCCCTGGAGATCTTAGCAGGGCTATCAGACATCAAAGAGTCATGAAAGGCATACAAATTGGCAAAGAAGAAGCAAAACTTTATATGTATATGACACAATCATATATGTTGGAAATCCCAAAGACTAAATTTAAAAATTGCAGGAACTAATTGTAAAATTTGACACTCTAGCAGGCTATACGATTGTCATACAAAAATTGATTGAATATTGTATATTAAGGACAAGGACTCTGAAAAAATAAATTAGAAGAGCAATACCATTTATAATAACCACCCCAAAGGTAAAATACTTATGAATGAATTTAGTCAGGGAAACAAAGAAGATTATAAAACACTTCTATATGAAATCAAAAGAAACTCATACAAATGAATGAATGTTCCATGATCCATGGATAGGAAGACAATATAGTGAAGATATCAATATTACCAAAAGCACTCTGTAAACTTAATGCAGTTCTAATTCAAATCCCTGCACAATTCTTCAAAGAAATGGACAAACCACTCACCAACTTCCTGTAGAGAGGAAAGAAACCCAGGATGAACGAAACACTAATGGAGAACAAAAAGAACAGGAGGCCTCTTGCTTCTTGATTTCAAAACATACTCTATCACCATGGTAAGCCAAACAGTTTGGTATTGGTGCAATGAGAGGTATGCAGACTAATAGATCAGAATAGAAAACTCAGGAGTACAATAAAGCACCTATAGACACCTGATTTTTTATAAGAGACTAAACCATGCAAAAAGAAAATCTTTATAACAAACGGTGCTGGAAAACTGGATCTCTGTAAGCAAAAGAATGGGGGAAAGATTGATACTTAACCACATGCTGAAGGCAAAACAAAACTCAAGATGGATTACAGACCTAAATATAAACCCTAGACCTATAATGAACATTGATGATTGAATAGGGGACATCTCCAGGGCCCTAGACAAGGCATTAGTATACTACCAATCTAATGAGAAACACCCACACTACAGAAGACAAAATCAAGGACTAAGATTCCTGAAAATACAGCATTCGTGTACATCAAAAGACTTCATCAAAAAAATAAAAAATAAACCTACAGATTGGGGGAAAATGGCAATGATATATTGGATTATTGAATAAAGGAGTAATCTAAAAAAATATACAACTATAAAAATCTGCAAACTGCAACACCTTAATAAGAAAAATACAACTAAGACAATCAAAACACGGCAGCAGGTATGACTAGACAATTCACTAAAGATGACATCCAGGTGGCCATAATCATAGGAAGACATTCTTGAGATCATTAGTTCTATGGCAAATATAAATTACAATAAAAATGGGATACCACCCTGCAGAAACATTGATAGCAAAATCAACAAACAAGCGGAAAGGATATGGAGAGACTGCAACATTCATACATTGCTGGTGGAATTTCAGAATTTTACAACCACTATGAAAAATAGTATGATAGTTTTTTTAAAAAAAATGCAAGTAGAGATGCCATCTGATTGTGCAGCTTCTCTACTCAGCATATACCTCAGAGAAATAAAGAATAAATTAAGAGCAAATGCATGTACATCCATGTTTACTGCAGCACTTTCTATAATAGCAAAATAATGAAAATAACCAAAAAACCTGTCTGTGGAGCAATATATGAATAAATATTTTCTGGTACATACACACAATGGAATATTATTCATCTCTAAAATACAATAATAAAATGGTCAAGCAACTGATGACATGGACAAATTTGGAAGACATTATGTTCAGCAAAGTTGATCTTTTAAAGATAAATACTTCATTACACCATTATTATAAAGAAAGATTAAAAAAAACAACCTAAGAAAAGACATTTCACAACCCCCAAATAACAACCAAATACACTGAAGTCTACAATAAGGGGAGGGGTGGTGGAAGAGATAGGGAGGAAAACAGGGAGTGTGTGTGTGTGTGTGTGTGTGTGTGTGTGTGTGTGTGTTTGTGTGTGTGTGAAAAAGGTGAATAAGAAAGGACCATACATACAGGGAGAGTTACTTGGATACTGTCACTGTTTTGATGAGATGGGTGATGCAACTGGGTTTTGTAAGTTTGTCTTTGTGTTATACTCCACAAATAAAAGGAAACCTATAAAGGGGGCGGTGGGGGTGGAGAAGAGATCTTTAAACACCTCCAGTGTCCTTTCTCATCACATCTAAACACTGGTCTGAGTGGTACATGAGGAGGAAAAGTAAAATGAAAAGAACTCCACTGCTTTTGTCCATATGGGCTCTTTACAAACAAAAAGTAAGGAGCTGGTCAGGGCGCAAATCCACCAGGTTGGTCAGACAGAGCAAGAGATACGGTTGTCTGCATCTGTAAAGCTTTATATCCTTGGTAACCCTCTGGATTGGTTCTACTTTGCTCCTGCAGCATCTCTGGGAATCAGTGGATGTAATTCCCAGTGACCAGGTGAATTGATCATGAATAAGATTCACGCCCATCCATACTAGGTTGAGTTTCAGGACATCAACTTCATTTCTGGTCTAACTTTTCCTTTTGGCATTTTCCCCTACCAATTTTAAGATGGAAACAGAATAGTAATAGGGCCCATTTCTGGCACCTTCCTACACCTAACACAAACAGGCAGGGCAGTAAGACACATTAGTTAAATATAGTAAGTGTGGGGGCAAGGTCTGTTGTAATGGATGCACGGACCACAAAACACCAAGCAGAAAGCAAAGTTTCTTTGGAAAGGAAAGAGATGCACCTGATATAGCAGGTGGGGATTCAGTGGGTTGTGGCCAAATGAACTGTATCTAGGGATTTTTTAAAAAATCAGATGTGAAGTACTTGGCATCCCATCAGCATCTCCGGATTATGAATGGACCAATCCCAGGACTGATCCATTGCTCAGGTCCAATCATAAATCCTGTCATTCTCTCCCCTTGGCTGGGTCTTGCCTGGGCATGAACAAGGTAATAAGCATGGAAAAGTCAGGAAAAAATGTCTTGGGTTTGATGACCTTGGGTTTTAGAATCAACCTAGGCATCCGATGCCTGCAGGTTTAAGATGAGCTTGTCCTCGGCTGTTGACATCAGCCTTCCCACCATTGGACCGCTTTCCCTGACTCTGCCTTTGGGATTTCTAGCTCCAATGTCTCAGTTCTATTCCTCTCCCTCTCCTCTCTGTACAAAGATGGTCTTGGTTTTCCAGCCTCCCTGCCACTTGGTCCACATTAATCTGATTTTAACAGAGCCTTTTCCTCCCTCACCTGTCTGCGTCATAAGTAAATGATCAGTACTCTCCCCTTTTCAGCTTGTCTCAGCTCTAACGCTTATTTTAATTGCTTTTCTGAACCTTGGGGCTTTTTCCAGTGCAATCTTTTGAACAAAGCTCTTCCTTTGCAAAAACTCTTAAAGAAGAGGCATTGCAAACCTCTGCAGCTAAGTGAATTGAGTTGATTGTCTTGATAAGACGTGTTCTCTTTTCTTTGACGGGATGAAATTCCTCACTGAGGGAGAAAGAGGAGTCTCCATTGATTAATATATTCCCATTCACACATGAATTTACATTCATGAATTATAATATAAAACAATTTCTTTTAGTTTTATTTGTTTTAAAAAGCTGCTACATAGTGTTATTCACATATCCCACCACCTTCAGTTAAGTATATGTTTGTTAAAATAGAGCTGTTGTGACAAGGCTATAGGACAGATGGAAAATTTGGAAGATGAGAGGAGCTTAAGGATGGGGTGTGGGGAGGGGTACGGGAGTTTAGGGTAAAAAAGCTGGTGGAGCACTTCTGATAAAACATGAAAAAATGTGAATAAAATTTAACAAAAGGAAAACAACAGAGGCAAAAATCACCAGGGCAAGAGTAATTCTACACCTCTATCTAAGAAGCCAAACCAAATTCTGCCATGAAGCCCTGGAAACTCATGTCAACCCGACAGAGCAGGTGAGAGGTGCCCCATGAGTTTCCTAACTCTGTGGAGGAGTTGAAAGCTCTCTCTTTCTTCTGAGGTGAGGCTGAGTTTCAAACTGCTGACCTTACAGGTTGCAGTTCCGCTTGTAATCACGACGTCATGAGGGCACCCTGCCATGATGTCAAGAATAAGCAAATAAAAGAATGACATGGACTGACGCAGTAGCTGCGACCACGAGCTGGAACACAGCAGCAATAATGAAGCTAGAAGAGGACCAGGTCGCAGCACGTTCTGTTGTGCCTGGGCTCACCGTGCAGAGCAACCAAGCCAATGGCAACTAACAGCAAGAGTGTGTCAATGGTGAGTAACCCATGGTTTGGACTTAGACTGAGCACGGAGCTTTAATTTACAAGAGGAAGAGGAAGTACATTAAACCTGCGGTGGTTTGGCTAGATGGAGGTCGAGCAAAAATAGTGAAGTGGCTTCAGATAAGAAAGCACCCAAGAATCTGCTGTGGAGGGGGACTTTTTTCTTCCTGATTACTTAGAATGGATTTCAACAGGAAAGGACAGAAGAAAGAGAGAGATTGAAGGAAATAGAGGGAGGAGGGAATAAGGGAAAAAGGAAGAGTGATAGGTTTATGGATATGATTTTTCATAGAAAAACTACAAATAATGAAATTTGATATTTGACGACCATTACAGAGGGGCCTGAAAGACATATTTACTGAAACTCAGCTGTTTATCTGAATAGCATATGTTGTTGCTAGCTTTTATTTAAATAACTCAATTTATGGTGACCAAATCAGAACACATCAAAATGCTTCCCAGTTCTACACCATGGCTCTGGTATCTTATGCATAAAATCATTATGAGCCAAAATTTTTATTGGCTTCTTTTCTTCTTTATTAAACATTTTATTGGGAGCTCTTACATCTCTTCTCACAATTCATACATTCATCCATTGTGTCAAGCACATTTGTACATATGCTGCCATCCTGATTTTCAAAGCATTTTCTTTCTATTTGTACCCTTGATAGCAGCTACTCATTTCCTCCCTTCCTCCCCCTACCTACCTTCCCTCACGAATCCTCCTTGATAAGTTATAGATTATTATTTTCCTATGTTACATTGTCTTCTGTCACCCTCCACCCACTTTTCTATTGTTCTTCATCCTGGGAAGAACACCCTCCTCTCCCCCCTCCAGCTTCCTCTTACCCTCTTGGTCTCTCTCTTCTCATTGTTGGCCCTGACGGGTTCATCTATCTTGGATTCCCTGTGTTTTGGGCTCTTATCTATAGCAGTGTGAATGTTCTGGTCTAATCTGACTTGTACGGTGGAATTGAAGTCATGATAGTGGGAAGGAAGCATTAAAGAACTAGAGGAAAGTTGTGTGTTTCATCGGTGGTATTTGGTACTTTAACTGGCTCATCTCTTCCTTGTGACCCTTCTGTGAGGGGATGTCCAGTTGTCTACAGATGGGATTTTGGGTCTCCACCCCACATAATAGCTTATTTTCTATGTTAGATCATCAGGGGTATTTTTTCTGGTTCAGTCTTGGTCTGGAAGCACCGCTGAAATATGTTCACTACACAGCAACACACACAGTCACCAGTGATAGAGAAAGTGGTGGCCAAGGTGCACTGGCCAGGTATTGAACCTGGATCTCCAACATGGAAGCAAGGATTTGCCAAAGCTGAGATGTGCTTGGAGTGGATAGTGACCAGGTTGTCTGCACAGCTATACTCTTGGTGGGACTTCGACTTCCTTATCTACCAGGCAGGGACAGTAATGTTTCTGAATCAAAGGGTTGCTGGGGTAATGAAGTGAGGTAAGATCTCACTTGGCCCTGAAAAGGCCCATGAGTCAGCTTGCAAAGATACGCAGTAGGTGCTATTAACGTGGTTCCTACAAATAGAGATCCTATGAATAATGTAAGGACACACCACTTGGTCCTGTGCCATCCTTTCAGTTGAGCTCATTACTGCGGCCACTGTCTCAGTTCACCTCAGTGAAGGTCTTCCTCTTTTGTGCTCACTGGATATGAGATACACTAATATTTCTCAGAACTTTTTCAGAGAGTTGTTCCCTATGTACTAAAACACGAATGGGCACCTGAAATAGGCATCTGAGTGTCCAGGTCTCACTTAACTTAGAGGGTAATGAGGATACAATTTCCTATGAGCAAACTCTTGCTGAAAAAAGATCACTGCATTTCTTGGGCCATGTGAGAGCTTTGCCTCACTAGCTTTAAAGACTGTAAATAATTCTTTATAGTGGTGGCTGAGGGTGGAGAAGCGTTGAGAGTCCTCAGGAGCACCGTGTTATTCCCATGGGTGAGGGTCATCCTGAGTCAAATCAACTCAAGGTGACCAGTTGATTGGTAGTTACACTGGATCCACTTGGCTAATCCAGGACAATCTCTTTATTCTTTTCTTTTTTGAGGGGTGGGGGTGGGGGTGGGCATCACTGCCTCTGGTGGTCGTGGGCGCTACCCAGTGCTGTTCCTGAGAGCCACCACTGGATTTGAACCGCCAAGCCCGCGGGCCGCAGTCCCACACTCAACCACTTATGCCACCGGGGCTCAGCCCCTGACAATCTGTTTATTTTATTACAATTTTTTTTTGTGGTATCACTGCCCTGGTGGGCTTAGCCCAGTCTCTCTGTTTTAAAATCATCTGATTACCAACCTTAATTATATCTGCAATTTCACCTCTCCTATACCATCTAACATAAAATAGTTATACATTCTGGGCAGTGAGACAGCGTTATTATCTTCAAAGTTCACGATTCTGTCTCCCATCTAAACTAAAAGTACAGAAGATGGAGAAACAGAAACATGCCCTGTAGACAAACACACATGACCAAATTGAGAACATCAGGCAATAAAGGGAAATGCCAAGTCTAAAATAAAATGACAAAGCACGGCAGTAATTCAGGGTAACAAAGCTCATGTGTGCCAAGAAGGTTTAGAAGTCCATGGGAATCTCTCATTCTGCGAATAGTGTTAATGACTCCCAAATAGGATGAAGCACTCTCAATGATTTTTGATGTATGAAAACTGGTATGAAAACCTCAAGCAGTCATGTGGCTACCATTATGGAGCACACACTATACAGTAGGTTTTGATCACATATTTTGGTGAAGCAGTTGAAAGATTAAAGGGCACAAACCAACTCTAAGCAAGTTGTCAACACCTGCACCATTTCATAGTGTTGGAAAATGAACCCAGGGTTTGCACACCATTCACTTGTTCCCCCTCTCCCCACACCACGCTTTCACATCTGAGCCACCACTGTAAAGAAGCAGATCATCAGGCCTTTCTTCTGGATTGTCTCTGGGCAGGCCTGCACCTCCAACCTTCTGATGATCTGCCAAGTGTACTGACAGTTCTTATACCTAGAGTCACCAGTGCAATCACAAGGGTCCTTAACAGTGAAGAGGGAGACAGAAAGGTCATGGCTGCCACTGTGGGCCTCCAACATAGAAGAAAAGGCCATCCGAATGTGGGCTGCACGAGAGGTTGGAAAACGCAAAGCAATGCAGGTAAACCACTTGACATCACTGCTAAAGCCTACAGAAGAAACACAGCCCTTCCAACACCTTGACATTCACCCAGGGAGACTCATTTGGACATCTGATCTACAGAACTGTCAACTAATAAATTGGCATTGTTTATTCCACTGAGTTTGTGGCAATTTGTCACAGCAACCACGGGTTTCTCATACAGTTTGTTATCTCCATCAGGGCTGTCTGTCAATCACGCAGCATGAGCTTGGGGTAGTGGCCTGGAATGTGGTCTTGCAGTCACAGAGGTCCAGCCAACGCTTTATGCCTGGACTCTCATTGTAGAGGGGGTGGATGAGAGGACCAGGATGCTGAAGAGCTCTGCTTGGGGAAGTCTGTGCTGCATCCACACAGAATTTTTCTCATCCTCTGCAGACACCATCCAGTGCACCACACGCTCCTCTGTTGTCATGGGTGCACTTCCTGTTTGGGCCTTTTATTTACCAGAAGTGTGTCTCCCTTTCTGAGAACAAGTCCACTTGACCACACAGAAAGAAGCTGTTCAGGAAACACCTAACAAGGTTTCATTTTGAACATCTTAATGTAAGAGCGGATGTTTCAAACGTCAAAGCCCTTCAAGTTTAGTCATGGGTGAGAGGACTAGTATGTGTGAAGTATTCTCCATGGTACACAGTACTTTTTAGAAACCAAATATTTTTAAGAAGCATTTGTGGGATGAAGATAGGATTTTACACAATTATTACACTCCAAAATATTAAGCAAACTCTTTGCCAGAATTTAGTTGGAAGTCAGTAGTTATTCTCCCTGAAGCTCCCAGTTATCTGAGGCCTTTGTGTGTCTCACTGTAAAGCTGACTCTCCTGCTGTTCGGATGGTGGTTCCCTTCCCTTGAAGCCTGTGGGTGGATTCACATGCTGTTCTTAATGTTTAGCCACATTTAGGAGTCTGAGGTCTGGTCTTGTCACATGGAGCCCCATACCTCCCTCTCCTGTAACGTGTGCACATAGCACAACTCTTTGCTGTGACATATGACCTTACCTGTAATCAGGGGCCTGGCATGGCTCCAAAGGGTATATAAGGATTGAACATAAGATAGAAGCTCTCCCTCTCCTGCCTCTGTCACGCCCCCTGATCACTGGCCACTCTGGGCTCCTCTCCCTCATGTAATCCCTTCCCCTACTCGTTGTCTCTCCACGTGGACAGCCCCATCAGCAGAGGTGAGCATGCTACCAAGATGTGATAATGTGTCTGACTCCTATTATTTCTCTCTCTCTCTCTCATGCTCTTGATAACTTTATCATAATAAATCATAATTATGGCTGTACAACTGTGCCTATTGATGTATATGTATCAGATGCTGGCCTTCCTCTGATAAGCATTTTTTTAATTCTTCCTATTCTTTACTTTAAAAGATGGAAGAAGAAAGAAGTTTTAGAGTAGGGTTTCTATGACTCTGTGGCATTTTTTTTCCTCCTAAGATTCACTTTCATCAACGGATCCCTCTTTAGCATGTGGTAGTAGAACCTCTCCTTGTATGTTGAATCTGGCTGTCTTCAAGTAGTTGGGTGTAAAGAACTGCTAAGGGTGGGTTGGTTCAATGATTACTTGTGTTGGCTGGAGAGAGATCTGTGGTGAAGGGCACAGGAGTTTCTACCTAAGTGTGTAAAGAGGGATCTCAGATAATTTAATAGAAATGGGGCTCATCAGTCATGTGACTTTGGCCAATATGCCATCATCTTGGAATGTTAATGTGATGTCTCAGAGACCATTTCTTTTGAGGACTAGCCCTGCATGTCACTTCAGGATGTCTTAGCATTCAGAGAGTTATTAACACATGCGAATATCAATGAACAGAGAAATTGAAATAAATAAATGACATATGCATATGTACTTATCTATAAGGATAAGTAGAAAATATATTGCTAATAGGGTCCCAGTGAATACAAACGAGAAGGAAACATATGTACAAACATGCCTGATTCAACTGATGTGTGGATTGTGATGAGTTTTATGAGTCCCCAATAATAAGCTTAAAAGAAAGAAAGCATGTTATTAATAGGAATAAATAGAAATGTTTAAAAAAATGTTCAAATCAGTGGATGACAGCTGGGGACAAGAGCTCTGCATGACACCCTGTCTTAATCACATCAGAGTGCTTCAAAAACAAAGTCCAACCAAAATAATGATTTCTGAGGGACTCTGCAGGCCCAGAGAAATTCAAGGCAGAGTGAGACCAGCTCAGAAGGTGATGATGACGGTTTTTGTTTTGTTCTTTATTCTTGAGGGTGATATATATATATATATATATATATATATATATATTCATAGAATATAAGATGATAATGGAAGTTTATTATAAAGAAGTTTTAAGAAAATTTAAAACTTCATAGGAGAGAAAAATCTAGGAAAGTTGTGCCGAGGAATTTCCCCATCACAATCAAGCATCTGCTCCTTGGAGGGTAGCAGGGCTGTCCTATGAGACTTTCATGGGGAAACCTTATCCCTATGCCCCTGGCCTTGCCCCTTCAGACTTCGTTGTTTACAAAACTCAAAGGATATTTCAAAGAAACATGATTCGAGTCCTTCAAGGAAGTCTAAACTACCATTTTGGCTTGTTGGAAATCAACAAAAGTCTTTATGGGAGGGTTAGAAAGATGGAAATGTCACCACAGCATGATTGGAGGTTTTCAACTGGTGACCTTGTGGTTAGTAGCCCAATGCATGACCCACTATGCTACCGAGACTCGTAGGAAAATATTTAATGTATGATATGTATATAGATATATATAATTAATGCTTGTAGAAGAGAGAGAGGAAGGAGAGTCTTTATCTGAAATACTTTGGGCATGTTGTCAAGAGAGATTCGTTCCTAAAAACAGACATCATGCTTGGTCAAGTTGAAGGTCAGCAAAAAAGAGAGAACCTTTTGAAGAGATGGGTTGACACAGTGGCCACAGCAGTGGGCACATAGGAAAGACTGTGAGGATGACCCAAGTGTGGGCAGTATGTGTTCTATTGGACAGAGGGTTATTATGACTAAGAACAGAGTCAACAGCACCTAACAACAGTATTTATATTTATATATGCATGTTGCATCTTTATATAGGCATTCTCTCTTTAATATGTATTACATCAACTTATATTTTAATTTAAAGAAGTCAAAACCAAACCCACTGCCATCAAGTCTATTCCAACCCCAAGTGGCTTTCTTTAGGGTTTCTGAGATTATGGGCACAAGTAGACTCATCTTTCTCTCATGGAGTGGAAGGTGGGTTCGAACCACTGCCCTTGTTGTTAGCAGTCTAATGCTCATATATCTTAATACTTATGCTACATATAAGTATATACATTTACTTGTATATATCTATATTTGCTTATATTAAATATATACAATATATATTTACTTGTATTAAGTATAATGAACATTTAACAGAAGTAACATAAATGAAGGCACTTCTGAGAGTTTGTGAGGAGAGGGAATGGAAAGTTAATGGGAATTCTCCAGTCCCGTCATATACAACAAATGTCTAAGCGTGTTCTAGACCATGACAAGGTGAGGAAGAGTATTACACAAAGAACCTTATGCTGCTATAAATGTCATGGCATGACAGACTGATTATTTCTACTTAGTTTCTTTTCTGTCAACTCCCTCTTTCTGTCCCCTCTCCTTGGCCCATTTTTCTCCTCTTGTCAGAGACCAAAAGCCGCGTGAGGATGGACGATCTTTTGGTTCTTCTTCAGGGCCTTTCTTGTAGGTGTCAGTAAATCTTTACTCTTTCATGGCTAGCTGCTTGTACTCGTATGTTAGGTTTTCTTCTTTGGGTAGAGGGGATGGTGACTTAGAAGGCCTTCTGGAAACGGTGAAAGAGTCCTTCACTGGGAAATACTGCCTGCACGTGGGCAGCGATGGGGAGAGTTCCAGGCAGGTCTTTCAGGCGCTGCTCGGAGGATAACGGGGTACTGATGCTGGGCAGTCTGCGTGGGAAGCCTGCCGGAGGGCGCCTGATGGCGTGAGCATGCTAGTGCTAAAATGAAAGCCTTCCTCTATGTGTCATAGTCCAAAAATGAACATCAATGGTAGAAAAGAGAGAGAGAAAGAAAAGAAAAGGGAAGGTCTGGAAGTTAAGAAATACTCTGTTCCCAAGTAGAAGGCATGCTTTTTCTGGTTGCTTTGACCAGTAGCCGGCATCCCCAGGCCCGGCAGGAAACAACCGGGGGCTTTGAGTTGGAGGCAGGATGTTAGCGTGCCAGCTTCTTGGGGGAAAGGAACAATGGCTGTTTAATTTGCTTTTTATAGCAAAGCCATTTGCGAAGAATGAAGACAGGAGGATCTCAGAAGAGCTTCCTTTCCCTGAGGGTTAGCCCATCTGCTCCATTGAGAGCAGAGTGTGCTCCACTCAGGAAGCCTCGCCAGCACCTCCCCGCTGAGCAGCGCGGAGTGCCAGGGCGCTGCATCCGTGGCTGTGGGATGAGCTGGGCACAGAGGGGCGGGGCGGGGGGCTCTCCTGGGATTGCAAAGACGAACCAGCAACACTGCCTGCCTCTTTCATCCAGGTATGGTTGGAGGCTGGACAATGAGCACTGCTAAGGTCACCAAAGCCACCCCTTTAAACGATTAAACTTTAAAATACTTTCAATTGAAAAAAAATTTAAATGATATTTTTTGATCTTTCCAAGCAGAAAACAAAGAACTAATAAAACCATTCATGAACGTCAATTTAAAACTACACTGAATTGAATGATGAGACGTATTGTTTTGGCTCGATACTGTAAACAGGACATGGAAGCTGGAGCACTGGGTTGTTCGTGAGCTTCCTCTATATGCACCCGAAGGAAACAGTGCCCGGTCTTGACCTTCCTTCCAATGGTGGGTTCTGATGTTTGAGCCCGTTGCTGCAGCTGCCAACAAGAACCTCGATTAATTTGCTTGAGGGTCATCTTTTTGGCTCAGCCTCCATTCTCCCAAGCATAAAGAATGAAGAAGTTCTGGAATGAGCTTCCCCAAGAGCTCCTGCGGGCTTTGGTGGAACAGGCCTTTGTTTGACAAAGTTCTTGTCTATTCTGGCAAGGAAACTCCCACAGTCACGTCCAGTGAGAATGTGAGTGAGGTGACCTTTCTGAATGACACGAATTAGCAGGACTGTTTGAGGGCCTGACCAAGATCAGGGCCAGAAAAGGAGCTCTCTGTTGGAAGCATAGTCTCACACTCAGGGACCTTAGCCACACTCATGGCACTGTTGTCTTCACCCGAGGTTGCCTTCCTCCTGCCTTGGGTTCCCCTCGTCAAGGCTGAGGCAAAATCGGTTGATGTGCCCCACCTCTTCCTCACTTTGATGTAATGCACACACCCAGGTGACGCTCTATGCAAGGTAAGAGTCCTTTCAGTATCTTTGAGGTCTTTGGGGATTTGTTGAGGGACTATCAATAGTCATAGCTGCCACTAATAAGGAAGGGATCAAAGTGAGAAGATTTGTCATATATGTCTCACTACTTTTCTTTGTCATATGTGTCCTGATATGGTCGTGGGAGTAGAGAATGCCCTTATGACCGCTCTAAACACCAGAGATGGAAAATGCTTAAGTCATTCAGTTTCCCCTGCAAGTCTCACCCAGGATTCTTGCTTTCTTGTCTCCTCTTGAGGTGGGATGTGGGCGGGCGCCATTCATCGCCATATGCTTCCTTCTCAGGGGCTGCTGCAAAGGGATGAATGAAGGCCTCCAAGACGATCTCAAAGAACCATGCCAGCTTGTACCCTTCCTCTTTGAGTTTGCTATCTGCCTTGAGCACTATGAGCCCTGCCCAGGCTGTCAGACATGGATTGCAGTTCTGAGTTTCCCTGGCACTTAAACAGTTAGCCACTCTGAAATGTTTTTGTGTCTCATTTTCTTCCCTATCAGTCCTGGATGGGCCAAACAGCACAGAGGCCACATGGAGGCATCTGATTTAAAAATTAAAAAGAAAAGGGTGAAGTTAATTTTAATAATCTGTTTATTTAACTATAAATATAGTATATATGGTTATATACTTATAACCCTTATGTTAAAATAATCTCTCTATAAAGTTACTAACAAGCTATTTCCCACCCCCTCCCCAACCCTCACCTGCCATTTTTTTTGTTTTTTGTTTCCTGTGAAGACTGAAATCTGATGGATAGTTTATATTTACAGCACACCCTAATTTGGATGGGTCACATGTTAAGTATCCAATGGTTACTCATAGTGCCATTGTTACCATATCAATTCTGAGTAGTGTCCCTACAGAGGGCTTCTGATCCTACATAACATTGTGGGAGTTGACAGCCTCATCCTTCATGTGGATTTGAACGGCTGACCTGGCAATTAGCACCCCAATGCTGAACCCACAATGCCATCAGGACAGAGTCTTATACCACAGAAGACATGTCCTTGTTCTTGGAAGAATATTCTGTAGTATTTTAGAAGTGAATCAATACCTGCCTTCACCAATTTGACAGATTCAGGTTAAGAATCACAATGAAAAATATAAATACCATGTATATACTTGAGTATAAGCGGAGGCACCTAATTTTACCACAAAAGCTGCATTAAAAACTGTGCTAAAAAACCTCGGCTTCCACATGAGTATATACAGTACCTCTTCTTTTGCTTCATGAGCTGGAGGCTCCAGCAAGCTTTTAAAAGATCAGCTTGAGATCCTGTGGATTACATTGAGAGACCATTGAGAAAAGTCAAGGATACACAAGGTCAGGCAGATAAGGAAAGGTGGGCCCCCTAAAACTAATGAAAGCACCATACCCTAGACATGACAAATTATGAATATGTCTGGCTTCGAGAGATACTTTTTGGAGGTGTCTAAGTTGCCCCCTTAATATTACTAAGAAGACATTTTGAGAATACTTGACGTTGAGGGAGCTGGGTATTTAGAAACCGAAGTATGTTGGGAAAGAGTTGGAATGAAGAAAGTGGTTGCTGTAATGACAAGTGCAAACAGGGAGCGGGTGGCTTGAACAAGAGGTGACAAATCCATGGTTCTCGTTCTAATCTCGTCCAGGGCAAAGTGTGTTCCTGTGAGACACCCTGAGCATTCCAGGCTGCTTGGCAGGAGGTACCTGCAGAGGAGAAGCCTGGCTCAACCGCAGGCTCAGCCTGGCCAGAGTGTCCATCAAAGTGATTGTGAGCTCTGTGCTCCTAATGTGTAAGGATTAGAGCTAGCACTTGTCAAGTCCCTATGAGGTTCCACACTCTCCAATGATTCCCTTGTAAGAGAGTTCCTGTCTCTCAGGAAGCTGAGATTCAACAAGCATTAGTGATTTACTTGGGGTGAAGAAGCCAGTTGAGACTAGAATCTGGATTTCAATGTGATATTCTTTACATTATGACCATAGTTTGCTTCTGGAAGCAAAATTAGGTATCTAGTTAATATAGTCTAGGACATTTGGAAAACTGAATTTTCCTTATTGTCTGCAAGATTACCCATGTGCTTCTTGTGTAGCAAGGAGTCCTGTTCTGTGGGCTAGGTCATCGACTCAAGATCTGGGGTTCAAACCCACTAGCCACTTCCCTGGAGAAAGATGAGGCTGTCTGCGCCCATAAAAATTTACCATCTCGGAAACTCCGAATAGGGTCATGGTGAGTTGGAATTGATTCGATGACAGTGAATTAGCAGCGACAGGCTTACTATAGTCAAAGAAGCCCTGGTCACACAGTGGGTTACGCACTGGGATGCTAACTGCAGGTCAGTAATTCAAATCTACCAACTGCTCCCTGGGATTAAGACGAGGCTGTTGGCTCTTATAAAGATTGATAATCTTGAAAAGTCAATGGAGCAGTTCCATTCTGCGCTATAGGGTCACTTATGAGTCAGAATCTATTCAATGGCAGTGGGCTTGATTTTTCGTTTTGCCATGGCCAGTGATGCCTACATTTAAGTTTATAGGACAAATTTTGATTAACATTAGTTGCCTGGTACTGAGATCTGGCTCAGTATTTCATGGTCTCAACCAGCCTGTGAGACTGATACACACTTTCAGGGTTGTGTCATCTGCATACTGAAGTTATTAATCTTCTATTTGTGATAGAAGATGTTCTTCCTCATGTAGTCCAGTTTCACAGATTATTTGGTCAATGTGGTAGCTAGGTGATTTTATGTCAACTTGAAAATGTCTGAATGTGTAGGGGTAGAACCTAACCTGTGTCAAGCAGGTCACAGCTTAATGATATCTTCTGGGGAGGGGCAGGGAGTGAGAGTGGCCTATAGATAGGTGGAAACTAGAATTCCCTCTCTGTCCCTTTGCCTTCTTTCTTGCTGGACCTCTGCCACCCTTCCTGAGAGATGTTGGCACCCTGACATACTTTCGTCCATTTTGGATCAATGAGACTCTACACCCACTGGCCTGTGATCTTTCTGGTTGATCCATGTACCCATTACTCATCGATACAATGAAGTGTTTCAGATTTTCTCTTCTTCTCAGTGTTACCCATATTTTGTGTGGTGCACAGCACCTGATGCCTTTGCATAGCCAATAAAACACAAGTAAACATCTTTCTGGTATTCTCTAGTTTCAGCATAGAGCCATCGATGTCAGCAAGGATATATCCCTTGTGCCACATCCTCTTCTGAATCCTTCTTGACTTTCTGGCAGTTTCTTGTCAATGTCCTCCTGTTACTATTGAATGACCTTCAGCTAAAATTAACTTGCATATGATTTTGTTCAATAACTTCCTTGGTTTGTTGGGTCACTTTTTGTTGGAAAGGGCAACATATGGATAGTATCCTTTCATGTTGGTATGTTAGTCCCGGTTGACTAGAGAAACAAATCTAAAGACATGCATGCGTGTAAGAGAGAAACAAATCTAAACACATACATATGTGTTTATATCAAAGAGCAGTTGTATATTGAGAAAATATCTCAGACCAGTCCAGATCAAACCCATAAGTCTGATATAAACCCATAATCCAATATTAGTCCATGATTCACTCTCCAGATTTGCATAGTTACAAGCAATGATATACAGAAGGATCAGAGGCTGGTGGGTGGAAATTCTTGTGGACCCAATGGTGGTGGACGCATCTCCAGGGATCTGGCTGCCATAAACGAGGCTCCATGTGGAGCAGGAATGTCAGCAGGAATGTGAAGTGGAGAGAGAATGTGTCCCACCTCCAGGGAGGAAGTTCTCAGAATCCTCATGAGAAGGCCATGCCCACAAGGTAGCATCTTCAGGTTGTGACCTGATTGACAGGCTAGACTCACCCCTTTACTCTATTTATTGAGTTGACATGTAATTATGTAACTACAATAGTAGGCATATGGATATTTTCCTATTGTTACATAGTTCAGTATCTTGATGTTTTTGTTTTAAGATGATGAAATATGATGCCATTTCTCTTCCATTGTTCTTCCTGGCATAATAGACTGTGGTAGTGACTCAATTTCATGTTAACTTGAAAAAAAAATGAAGGAGTGGCATCTAACCAGTCAGGCCACAGTCCTCAGATAACCCCCTGGAGGTGCATGGCCTAATCATGAGGATTCTGGGCACTTCCTCTCTTCCTCCTTGGAGGTGGGACACACTACCTCTCTTCTTCACCTTTCTGTTGAAAATCTACATGGACCCATGCTGATGGCTTCCAGAGCCCTGGAGACATATCCACTGCCATCGGATCCACAAGACTTTCTACTCACCAGCCTGCGATCTTCCTGCATTCCGCATCATTGCATGTGCTGTGTGAGCCTCAAGAGGAATTTATGTGCTGATGTCGGAAGTATGGGCTAATATAGAACTTATGGACTTGACTGGACTGGGCTGGGGTGTTTTATTGATGCAAAATTACTTCTTGATATAAAATTCACAGATATGAATGTCAATGAGTTTGTTTCTCTAGTGTACCCGGACAAACACATAAACCATATGATTATCTGATTTTATATGGTCCAGACCAGTTAATTTCGACTCATTAATGTCTAGGATATCGATCTTCCAGCATCCTATTTAATTTTTTTGACAGTTCTTCTTTTCCTTGTTCTATGTTCTATGATTAATAGATACTTTCAGTTCTTTCTTCTCCTTTGAGTTTTGACATAGTAAGATCCAGGAAATTTGCTCCACTCATGTTTTTAAGGCCTACTATGCTTTAAGGAGACACTTCCTCTCAATCTTCCCTTTCAACCTCAGACGAGCCCTTGGGACGCAATGGTTAACTACCAATGGTTAACCGGCTTGGTTGCCAACCCCAAGGTTCATAGTTTGAACGCACCAACTACTCCTAGGGAAGAATGGGCAGCATTCTGCAGCTGTAAACATTAAACCCTATGGGGCAATTCTACTTTGTCTTCCAGTCCACTATGCTATAATGAACTGCAAGAGGTTTTGGAATTTTGGGTTTCCAACCGCTGGGTACAGATCTGGCAATATATCAGCCAGAGGTTTTCAAGGTCCGTTTTTTTGCTTTTTTTTAAGAATTCATTTTCCAGGTTCTTCTTTATCTTAGTCTGGAAGCTGTTTTGAAACCTGCCCCCATCCCATCCCCAGGGTGACCCTGCTCCTGATGTAATACTAGCATCCCAGCTACAGACTAGTTACCACAATACTACAAATGAACAGGCCCGGGGCGGCTACAGGCCATAGTTGGTTTCATTCCTGCCTGAGAGCCTCCTCCCTGGCGCCATCAGCATTTCTCACATTCCTCCCACGTGCGGCGTGCGGCAACTGTGTGAGTACCCTCTTGGCTGCTGAGCAAAGTCATTTGAAGAAGTGGATGTGGCTGGAAGTGGATGTGGCCGGAAGTGGATGTGGCACTTGGCGGGCTCGGGCCAGCGCCTCGAGACTCTGCTTCCGCTGGTCTGCCCAGCTGGGAGGGGCCTGGGACTTTTGCTGCTCATGTTTGTTTATTTTCGAACAGCACCAGGAGAGGGCTTCCAAATGAACCACAGGGAGTTAGTTCTCCAGAGGCGGAGCTGGGGCGCGGGAGTGGAAACAGCCTCTGGTTTCTCTCCTCTTTGGCAGCTCCAAACCTGCTCTGCGCA
This sequence comes from Nesogale talazaci, assembly GCA_004026705.1. Taxonomy (NCBI): domain Eukaryota; kingdom Metazoa; phylum Chordata; class Mammalia; order Afrosoricida; family Tenrecidae; genus Nesogale; species Nesogale talazaci. Next base: position 308,105 of record PVJH01000041.1, on the reverse strand, counting down.
GACCACATTCTTAAAAAGAGGTTAGTTAGACCAATTTGTCAAAGCCTTCCTACCTACCTCCCGCTGTCCTCCCACCCACCCCGCCCCAACTAGCGGAAGTGCTGGAGGAAGTAAGGCCTTAAAGGATGCGGAGAAGATGGGGATTACCCCAGAGAAACGCTATGGTGGGCATTCCCCTAGGTCAGAATTCTTGAGAAGCCTTAGGCGTTTTTTGAGCATCTTTTGTGCATCTAAATCAGTGCTGTACCCATTTGAAGTTGTCTCAGGAAACTGCCTCTCTCTGTACTCGTTGAACTTTAATTTGAATCAGTAGCAGTTTGGCCTCTAATTCAACTCCCACACTCTGGGGCTGCCAGCAAAGCACAGGCCACCCACATGACCCACCCAGTGGGGCCCAGGGTGTGCTGACCAGAAATGCTGGCTAGAGTCCCTGTCAGGCAAGGTGAGAAGAAAGAAGAGGTTCTTGGCTGACCTTCCATTCTGGCGTTGGGAGCAGAGATGAACTTGCCTTTGATGGCATCTTTGGTTCTGCCCTTTCTTTCCTTCCTACAGCCATTGGATGTGTTGAAGAGTTAGTAGACCCTCAAATGAGAAAGTCTGAACTGGGTGGAATTGAGCCACCCACTGCAAAGAAAGCAATTAAGTGATCGGAATGACACTGCAGGACACTGGAGGGTACAGCCCAGCCCAAAGAAACCACCCGTAAAAAGTGAAAGGAAACTGCTTCAAAGCTATGGTTATCTCAAACGTCTATCTAAACTATTTCTGATTGAACTTGAAAGTTGACATCTGTGTATGATAACTCACGTTAGCTAGGCTTCCCTGACAGCCTGGGCCTTCTGTCTGTGATGTTCTGCTTTAGTTTGGTCCAACTCATTGGGTTCCTGGCTATGTGTCAAACACAGCCTGACTTTCAGTAGAGCTTGCACAGCATTTGAGGTGTTTGGGCAGTGGAGCACCATCACAGATCACTGAGCTTTCTGCCACTGCCGCCTCTTCACTGACTTCCTCCTGGATTGTCCCCAGTTTCTCCAAGTGGCTTTCCAACTAGAGTGCAGTGTAGGCACCTCATTCCTTGAACTTGTGGTGCAGCACATCTCCCTGGAGATGCAGTTTCTGCCTGACCGCTGCACTGACAGATCCATCAGTGGTGGGCCCAAATAAAGGCTCTTCCCACACTACCATCTCCCTCTCTCAGAGTACATTTAGAGACATGGAAAGCAAAATGTCTCTCTGCTGCATTCATGTATCCCCAAGTTTTCTGTGACTCGCAGGCTCAGTCTAGACCCCATGAACTTCTGGCAATATGTGTAGAGGCTCCTTCAGGGAGGAGTGAGAAATGACCCAAGCTCATCCTTTGCTCAGTCTCTCCCTTACTACAGAACACCGCACACAGTCTCTTTTGTCTGCTCCCACATTGGTCAGATCAGATAACTTTCTGTCTTCTGGACCCAGACAGAGGGAGGGAAGATGTCCAAATGCCATGGGTAGTCTTTGCAAAGGGCGCCCTCTCCAAAATGAAGATGAACTTGTGTGTGTGCTCTCTCCAACAATGTTCTTTACTTTTCTAACTAGATCTTACCATTACTATGGCTGCACGGAACTCACAGACAGTGTTCATTGGTGTCTGGTTTATTAAAGAAGTTTCCAAGTTGTACTGCAGGTGAAAAATGCTCAGGATACCATTGTGTCCTCAGGGCACGTTACAAAATTTGTTCAGGGCCGCTAATAAATGCTCATAGGGTATGCATGGCACTCATGTTGTAAGCCTTAAATCTAACGCCTTCTGCTCAAGCCTGGTGGACAGACAAACCCAACTCCCAGCTCCCAGAGTGCAGTGCCTAGAGCAGTGGTTCTCCACCTCTCTCATGCCATGACCCTGTCACACTGTGCCTCTTGTTGGAGGGACCCTAGCTGTAAAATGACTTTCGTTGCTACTTCCTACCTAATTTCGCTACTGTGCTGAATCCTAATGTAAAGATCTGATTTTCAGGATGTGTTTTCATTGTTACAAGTTGATCATGATTAAAGCACAGTGATTCATCACAAAAGCAATACATAGTTATATATTGTGAACTATTTATTTCTAATGACAAAGCACTGAAATTTTGTCTTGAAGTGCTGTGTAGCATGGGTAGCAGTCTTCATGCCAGGTACTCATATGTGGGTGGATCTGCATGTGGGCAGACCCACCTGGAGACAGAGAAGCAGTGTCTTGGTTCCTGAGACCATTGGGAATAAGTGTTTTCCATGATGATCTTAGGTGACCCCTGTGAAAGGGTGGTTGAACTCCCAAAGGGGTTGCAACCCACAGGTTGAGAACCACTGGCCTAAAGGCACTCCACAAACCTGCCTCCTGCCCCAAAGCATTCAGCTTTACTTCTGTGGACGGGGAATTCTGCCACTCTGCGTCATGCTCTGGCTCCTGGTTCTCCTGAGGCGCCTCTAATTCGCAGCTGTCTTCTGGACCAAGGAGGTTCACCATGTAGGGATAGCAGGGTCCAGAGGACTCGCTCCACTCCTGCCTCTTGCTGATGGTCAAATTCTGCCTCCAGCTGTAGTAGGCTCATTTCCGCACCTAACATGATGGCAATCCAATGACTTCTGTTACTCATTCCTCATAGGTGAATCCTGTGCCCCAACTCCCCTCTACCTTCTTACCGAGACCTGTGCATGAACAGATTGCTTGGTGGGAGTAGCAGAGACCTTGCTAGAAGTTGTGCACGATGTTTCACAACTTACTTGGTAAATTGCATGGTTTCCCTAAAGACAGATTTTGCTAGAAGAAAAAGGGAAACTTTCCCCACCAAGCATCAATTTGGGTTTTTCCCCAAGACTATAATAGCACATGCCAGTGAAATTTTGCTGAAGTTTATTCAAAAATGGTTGTTGCAGCAGTTCACCAACAGGGAGCTGCCAAATATTTGAGCCAGCTTCAGAAGAGGATAAAGAATGGATGTAATTGCTGCTGTCAGAGGGTAGTTGGCTGAAAGCAGAGAAAGTCAGAAAGAAGTTTACTTGTGTTTTGTTGATTATGCAAAGGCATTCTATAGTGTGGGAAATAACAAATTACCATATGTACTCAAGTACAAGCTGATCTGAAAATTTGGGGTCAGTTGATAATCGAATATATACGGTGTAAATAACATTGTGAAGAATAGGAATTTTAGGACACTTCATTGGTCTCCTTTGGAACCTAGCCACAGAATACGATGCAATTCTTTGAACCCCTCTCCAAAAGTCAGACTTAAGTCAGGGAAGGTTTGAAATCAAGAAAGTTCTGCCCCTTTGACCAAACTTAATCTGTGTGTGTGCTGATCATATAATCTGAGAGGATGGACTTTCTGAAGAAAAACACAGCATCAGAATTAGGGGAAGGTTCATTTACAACCTGGGATATGCAGATGGCATAACCCTGCTGGCAGAAATCAAAGACTTGAAATGTTTCCTGATGAAGAGCAAAGACAGCCGTTTTCATTATGGAATAAATCTCAACACAGAAGACAAAACTTCTCCTGTGTTAGACAGGGTTCTCTAGAGAAACAAAACCAGAAAAATTCTCTTTATTTATATAGATACAAGGATATATAAAATAAGAAATAAACAGTCAACTAATCTATAAAGCAGTACAAATGGCTCTGTGCAACTTACTTGCGTGAGACAGTTAGTAGACCGGCAGTCCTTGGCATCTTCAGGGCCACCAAGTAGTCCTCTGTAGAGCAATTCAGGTTATCCGGCCACAAGCAGCAAACATCAAAACAGGTCACCAACAGTCAACCAGATGACAGAGTCCGACAGTCCCCAGCTCAAGAAATATATATTCCAGGAGCGTGGCAAAGCAGGGCTTGAGGACCCCTCAACTCACAGCTACACAGTCCACAGATTAGGTGTCCCCAGGTAGTGTCACTTGGAGATTGAGGCACAGGATGAATAAGGCAGACGGCTGGTCTGAAGATCCAAGAGCAAGAGGGCAAGGGTGGAACTCCCATTTCTATCTCCGCCCTTCAATTGATCTTATGTGTGCTCATTGGCCATGTTGTCACCACAGACCTACCTATCATCTTTGGGCATGTTGGCACAACAAGCTTGCCTAGCACACTTCCCATTGGATCAGTAAGCCTCATCGTGTTCAACAGAGAAGATTGAAGTTGTCAAGGATTTAATTTTACTTGGATCCTTAATCAGCACCCATGGAAACAGGGGTCAAGAAATCAAACGACATGCTGCCCTGGGGAACTCTGCTGCACAAAGCCGCTGTACTGTGTGAGAGCAGCGCCGCCAGTTCTTGGAATGAGCTGCTCCTGATCTGAGTTATGGTATTTTTGATAACCTCTAAGGCAAGTGACAGCTGGATAATGAAGCTTAAAGAAGAATTCATGCCTTTGAACTATGGTGCTGATGGAGAATATTGAATATACTACAGACTTCCAGGAAACAAGTCAATCTGTGTTTGAATAAGCACGAGTCACTGTGACCTTTGGGAGTGAGAGTGGAGAGGCATCATGTCAAGTACTTTGGGCATGTAATCAGTCCCTGAAGGGACATCTTGCTTGGTAGAGGATCTATGATAAAGAAGAAGACCCACAAGGAGATGGATGGACAGAATGTCTGTAACCGTGGGCTCACACATAGCAGGGACTGAATAAGGGGAAGGGTCAGGTAATGTTGCATTCTGTTACATGGGGTCACTGTGAATGGGAACTGACTCAGAATGGGAAGGGCAGGGGAGAACAGGGAGTGAACAGGAGGACAGGAGAGGAGAGGCCATACTTCTTGAGGGTGAGTACAAAGCATTTTTAAAACAATGTTGACATCCAGATAGGGTTGCCCAATTCCATGGGAATATGCCCTCTACCTAAGCTGAATAAGTACTAACATCTTGCTTTCTTTGCTCTATTTGCATGTGTGTGTGTGTGTGTGTGTGTGTGTGTGTGTGTGTGTGTGTTCTACTGGATCATTTAAAAAGCTGTATCCCTTATGACATTTTATCTCTAAATGGTTTCATGTGAATCTTCTAAGAGGAAGGATATTTTACAAACCACAATGCCATGAGCACACCTAAGAAAAGGAGGAGTGTTTCCAACATCTTTTACAAGAACACTTTTGTTGCATCTGGTAGTTTTCCCCCACACTTGAGACCACATTGTAGTACATGCTGTCAGCAAGGTTCCTGGGAATACCAGCCAGTCCTTCATTGGGTCCAAATTGGGAAAGACAGTTGCTGAGAGTTAGAGTAAGAGCAATTTGTAAAGTTAGCTTAAAAGGTGTAAGGAATTTGATACAAGAGTGTATGCAGATTGAACATCTTAGCATATCAAAAAAAAAGCAAAACAGAAAACTGTGCCTGGAAGAAAGGGCAAGAGTCAGTCGGGCACCTCAGAGCCTCAGAGGCATCCACTTCGATGCTCATCACCTGCACCTAGATTCCCTCTTCTCCAGGACTGCGCCAGACAGCCGGGGAGTTCACCTTTCTTAGGTAATAAAACAGATGGTATGTTTTTGAAGGGAAACCCGAGAATGCCCATCAGTGATAGGCTGCTCTGATGGAGAGCTCCGTCCTGCTCCCCAGGCAATAGGAAGAAAGACACAAAATAGTGATTCCCACTTTCCAGACATTTTATCTCTCTCACTCTAAAAGTAACTATTATTTTCTCCTTTTGGACAAACATATTTTTGACTTTTGCTTTATGACAAACTGCATCAGGAGAAGCGAGGGCAGGGGAGAGGAAGACTGGAGAGAATGAGTAAGGCTAAAGGATGATAGGAGAGTGGTGACAGGGAGGACAGGAGAGTTTGGGGGGCTGGAGTGGGTAAGTGTTGGATATTGTTAGATATTTTTACAAATACAAGACCAGGGGGTGGGGAAACTGAACTCGGCTGGAAACCAAAAGATTGGTGGTTCAAGTCCACCAAAGACATATTAGAAGAAAGGTGTGATGATCTGGAAACTCCAACATTACAAACCCAGTGGGGAAAAGAGGTGGTCAGGATAGATAAAGAATTAAAGGCCAGCCCCTCAGACCTCTCTGTTGGTTCCCTGCTTTTGAGCCAGTATGTTGCATTCACATCTTAAAGCGCCCGGTTGAAGGCTGGTCCCTCTTTCCCTGTGGAGACATAAATAATACCCTCCCCTTGGGTATGTGGACAGTCACCCTCTCCCAGCAGAAGAATTCACTTCAAGGACAGCACTGAGACTACAGCTCAGGGAGAGGGACATGTCTGATCAGAGCACACAGGAGCCCGTGAAGGGGGAGGAAATGAGAGTGGAACACATCCTAGGCCATCCGTCCTGAGGACCATATTCCTGCTCACGGCAGCCAGAGCACAGAGGGGACCCTTGAACTGGCCCTACTACAAGTTTTGGCGTACCTCACTCATCCATAGCGCTACAGGGAACAACACTGGAGACACAGTGCAGGAATCGTATCCAATTGGACTCACCATACTGAGGTGAAACACTAAGAGTGTGCAATGGAACAGCAAAGGGAGCCAAGCAGTGACGTCCCCAGGGAATACAAAAAAGAGACTTTGAGCACAGGGCATGGCACCCCATCAGACTCAACCAAAAAACAGTCCTAAAGGTCAACAAACAGATGTTGAACTATTACAAACTTTCTTCTCCCCCCCCCTTTTGTTGTTGTGGTGGTAGTTGTTTTGCTTTGCCTTTTTTAAAAAACATATATTACTACCTCTGCAAGTCTATCTAGATAAGATAGGCAGGATAAACATTCTGGAGGAGAAAATAATGGGACAGATGATGCTTCTGGGGGGACATAGGAGAGGGGAAGGCCGGGAAAAGGAAGTGGGTGTTAACAAACCCAGGGACAAGGTAACAGTAAGTGATCTAACATCCATGGCAAGGAGGTTGTAGGCTTGGTAGAGCTTGATGAAGGGCAATATAACCAAGAAGAATTGCTGAAACCCATATGAAGGCTGAACATGAGTGTGGGACAAAAGGAAAGTAAAAGGAAATAGAGGAAGGAACTAGGAGGCAAAGGTGAACATTGGGCCTCTACTCAAGTACTCCCTCAATACAAGAACACTTTGTTCTATTAACCTGGCATCCCATGATGCTCACCTCCGTGACATGGTCACTGAAGACATCTGTCTATTTCTGTTTCTATCAAAGTGAACTGGCATAGTGGATTGTGTTGATTACTAAGTGCAAGGTCGGTGGTTAAGTCCATCAACCACTCTGCAGGGGAAGGATGAGATTGTCTGCTCCTGGAAAGTGTTATCATCTCAGACACCTGTCCGGAGCAGTTCTACCCTGTCGTGAGGTTGCCATGAGCCAGAAGCAACACAAAGGCAGTGGATTGGCTTGTTGGGTTCATCAGGTGACACTAAGGTCGAAGGTCTGTGGAACCCATGTTGAGAATAACTCATTATACTAGAAAACACTTCAAAGTTAGGAATCACTACAGGCCTTTGTTTTCTAAGAAAACAGCAAATCTCTAGAGAAGAGAAGCTGAGGGAAAAGGTGTTGGGCTATGTATCAGTTAGGGTGATTACTGCCACTAATAGCAGGCGTCTGTGAGCCCACTGTTAATCACACCTTGCCAGTGTGAAGCTCCAAGCGTTTCCTGGTGCTTTCTTGGGTGGTGAGACCTCTCAGGAAAAGGGGATATGCCAAGCAGTTGAAAAGAACTCTGTTTAATAAAAAAATAAATCTAGATTACTACATTGTAAGTTACTGGAGCCAATTAATACCCAACACCCCCCCCCCAAACAAAACAAAACAAAACAAAACAAGCTCACTGATAGTGAGTGGCTTTCAACTCAGAATCCTGTAGGGCAGGATAGAACTGTACCTGTGGATTTCCGAGGCTGTAACTGTTAGGGGAGTAGAAAGTCTTATCTTTCTCGGACTGGCTGATGATTGAGCTTGCTATTGGGGAGCAGCATTTTGTCAATTTGCAATGAGTTTAGACATTATTATTAAACAATGATAGGAGTGGTAGCTTCCCTTATCACATATGATGGTCAGAGGAGACCATCTGCTCAGCATTTTTGGTGGGTATCATCCATCTTAAATACCTCAAAGTATGTGGGATTGTGAGAGGGCGATTATAGGACCACAAGATAAACAGGGGGCCACTTCCAAGAATATGAATAGTAAATGAAGCTATTGGAGAAAAATTAATTGGTCTATTAAAGCAAGCACACACAAATGATGGCATAGTAGGTAACATTGCATATGTTTTAAATGAAAAAGAAAAAAAATCACCTTGTGAAGGGCCATTTTGTTATATATTACTAAATGTGTAAGATAGAGCCCTTCCTTAACTCTGGTTTGCTGTCGGTGGCACTAGGGTTACCATATTTGAGGAACCCCGCACTGGGCATTGCGGACTGAATGTGTGAGGGGTCCTGACAGTTCTCGCTTCCTCCCTTTGGAGCCGCATGCAAGTGTTGCCTTGATTCCACATGCTTTGCCTTTACATATGTCTGGAAGAGTGGGGCATTCATTGCCAGGCCATCGAAAGTCTGTTTAGGTTGTCCTCCTTGCCCACAATACGGAGTCTTATCCCCAGAGGCAGCTATCTCTGTTAGCGCTTCATTCCTTAGAACATGCAGGACTCTCAGCTTTCAAGCACCTCTATAAAATTTCACTCCTTCTTGGAGGGGCCGTGCTAGTGAGGAGTTGCAAATATGTAAATTTGTAGATCTGCAAATGCCTCCAATCATCTGAAACACATAGGGGCTATGTCTGAGAGAATTGTCTCACACTTTTATCTGTAGATAAGAAAATGAAGGTCTAGTCAAGAGAGAAGGAGCCCTGGGGTCAGTAGAAGCCCTGGGGGGCTACCAAAGGACTAGGGTGAACAGGAAGACCCTTGGAGTCCACAAGAGAAAGAGGGCACCAAGAATGAGGAAAGACAGAGACAAGTCCTGATGCCACTTCCTCTCCTTCTAACGGATGCGTTTCTGCATCCAGTTACACCATCTCTGTCAACCTCTGGTCAAATGTTACTTCCCTTGTAAAGGTTTCCTGAATGTCTCCAGAGTGACTGGGCTTGTTCTGGGTTCATGACTACACATTTCCATGATGTCAATTATCTTGGTAGCTATTATACACACATCCATCACATATATAATTATCACATGTCTTCTGTATACATTTTAAAATTCTTGAGGTCAGAGACCATGACTTTCATAGTTACCTCTACATTGCTTTGCATATGCCCAGCAGGCAATAAACATGCAATAAAGCCACATTGTGTGCATTAATGGATCATCTGGTTCCTGATCATACCTGGGAGAGAGATAATGGAGGTAATTAAACAGGTAAATGATGCCATACGTGAAAGTCTAGAGGGCTCAAAATATGTGTTAAGGAGAGCACAGATCGGCTGATGGGAAGAGAAGAGGTATTTATTGAGTGCCAGGTCAAATGGGTTTGGTACGGTGAGCTGGTTGCACATGGTGGAGCACCTGGAAACCAGGCAGAGATGCCAGGACACATTGCCCAGCGTGAGCTAGAAACGAGGCTCATTGCTGCTTAGATTGTTGCAGAGTAACACCCTTAAGACCTTTGGAAGCCCCATATTTTTTTTTATAGGTTTCTTTTTTTAAAAAAAATCATTTTATTGTGGGCTCATACAACTCCTATCACAATCAATACATGCATCAATTATATGTAGACCATATTTACACATTCATTGCCATCATCATTCTCGGAACATCCTCCTTCTACCTAGGCCCCCATATTTCCCCTGGAAGCCCCATATTTTCATGAATAGGATTTGTGAAGCATGCCACTAACAGCTTTACAGAGTTTTTCATCTGTCCAAAAGTTTTATGAGGCACTATCTTAGATCTTTCTGAAGTCTGATAGGAGAGTTACAGATATCACCTTGAATTTGATCTTCACCTCGAACCCATCTCTTATTTTGATAGTAGTTTGCTCTCTGGAGAAGTGGGAGATAGTAAACTGTTGTGTTTTATTTTTTGAAGCCAGCAAGTCTTGAACCATTTACACTTCCTCAACAATTGAGCTCATGTTTTAGTTCATGTTTTTCTCCATCTACATTTCATTAAAGCTACTAAGAAGATGTCAAATGTTCAACTTCAACACTCAGAAATCTCTTTCATGACAGATTGCTGGATTTATTAGGTGCACTTTCTATTCTCTATGTTACTGCAGGTGAGAACTACCCAGAAGGACATCAGTTTGAACCCACTGGCTGATCCTTGGGAAAAAGGGGATGCTCTCTGTATCTGTCTCAGAAACCCCAAAGGGCAGTTCTACTCTGTACCTTGGCACAACAATTTCTCCAATTTCTGGTAATATCTTCTCTACATTCCTTTAAACGTTGACTAAAGTCACATTAGGGTTTCACTAACCACTCTCTTCAGACCCCAAAGGCTTTCACTGATGCGCATCTGAGTGCTGATGCCACATTTCAGGGATTCTTTTGCTCATATAGCAGTACTTATTCCCAGTACCATAATCTGATCCAGTTATCTAATGCTGCATAGCTAATGAACCCCAAACAGCAAAAAGCTTATATCAAAGAAATTTATAACTGTGTTTTTAACACATTGATATGGATTTATAAGTTGATCTATAAAACACACACAAATTTGCCAAAGAATTATTCCAGCTTGGATTAAAGAGGATAGCGGTAGGACAAGATCAAAAGTGGGTCTTTGAGCTCTCAAACTTCTATTGATAGAGAGCAGGTTGAGAAAAATGCCAACCTAGGCTTACTGTTTTGGAGAAAGAAGTATGGACACAAAGGAAAGAACTGAAGTAAGCTCCCAGAGGACAGACCAATCACTGACAAAAGTCACTGACCAATCTTTCCACAGTCGTCCCTACAGAGACCTACTCATGGGACTGAGGGTGTGTGACTGACTGGAGCTCAAAAGCGCCATGAACCAGTGGCTGACAGTCAATACTGTCTGTCTTATGCCTGTTCCATCATTATTTGTTATATGTGAAGGTGTTAGCTAGTTGTCTCTTTAGTTCATGGGTCTTCAAGAAGAGAGAAATATATCTAAGGAGTTATTCTTGGAAAACACACACACATACACATGCTCAAGTCCACATGCATCTGGATTGGATTTGGATAAATAGATCATTGACCTTTGAGCTGGTGCCATGATGGAATGAGACTAAGGGTCTCAGGAAAAGGGCTGGGTTAATCTTCAGGTGGTTAGATGTGAATTGGGTTGTGGTTTGAGAATGAACCATGGTGGATTATATTTTCAAAAGCCTCATTCTACAGGTTCTTATTTAAAATGTGAGTGACTTCGGTATTCCAGTGGGGTGATCTGTGTCTGATTCTCTTGATTTTAGACAGTGATGGGGTATCTGGGGCTAGATCATAAAAATCATGTGCCATTGCCCTATTCTCTTGAGACACATCTTTGAATCCCAGCCAGCAGGCTGAGAGTAAGTCAAGTCGCCTATGGAAAGTTTTATGTGGAGATGGCTCTCAGCCCTCGGTCCTGTCTGAGTTCCTGTCATGTCACCAGCACCCAGTTCCCAGGCATGTGAACAAGCCATGTTGGAAGGGATCCTTTAACTCCCAGTGGAGTCTTGGTTAATATTAGACAATAACAGAAGTGGACCTTCTCTGCAAACCCTGCCCACATTTTACACTTGTGAGGTAAAGAAATGATTGTTATTTTAAACCACTAGGCATTGGAGTGGTTTATTCTTAGCAATAAATAACGGGCTGAGCCCCGGTGGCGTAGTGGTTGTGCGTGGGACTGCGGCCCACTGGCTCGGAGGTTCAATTCCAGCAGTGGGGCTGGGCATCCTATTCCCACCACCGGAGAGCAGTGATGCCCCCAAAACAAAAAACAACAGCAAAAAAATAACTAGTAAACTGGACTAACTGTGAAGGCCTAACCCTGATGGAGTTGTGGGTTATGCATGGTGCGCCACAAGGTCAGAAGTTTGAACCCAGTAGGTGTGCCGTGGGAGAAAAAGGAGGCGCTAGGCTTCCAGAAAGACTTAAAGCCTCAGAAACCCAAAGGGGCAGTTCTACTCTGTCTTATGGGGTTACTATGAGTCCGAAGCAACTTGATGGCAGTGAGTTTAGGTCTGTGCTTGGTGTGGCGGGTCATTATGAGCTAGAACTGCCTTGATGGCAGACAATTGTTGAGTTTTTGTTGGTGTGGGGGGGTGGGTTGCTGGATGAAGGTCGCCATAATGAGTAGTGAGCAGGCAAGATCCCAGGCGGTCTCTGACTCTGCCTTCCTCTTGTCCTGCCCCAGTGGAGATGGGAGCAGACAGTTTGGAATGTAAGCCACTGGGACAAAAAGGAGGAGGAGCTGTAAGAGGGTTACAAAAAATTCACAGAGAAAGTTTCTGGTCTTTTCTCCATGAACTTTTCAAAGCCTCTTCATATTTTCTGAGTTTACAAGACATCATCATGGGGTCAAAAGCACTTTGAATGCTTTCAGCTGGTCCTTTTCCCTAAAGTTGAATTAAATTAAAAGAGGAAGTCTGCTTGAATTCACTTGAAATAAAATTTCTGGGGCAAAATTAATGCAAAAACAAGACTTGGGTAATAGCAACAGGGGAGGGAAGAGATCAATCTCATGCGGGGGCTTGTGTTGCAATTTGGAAAAATGAATGTAGTAATCTGAATGAAAGAGTGGTGACCAGAAACATGGATGTCAACCCTGATGGTTGGAGGGACACTTGGATGGGGCTGCTTGCATCTGGGTGTTGGTTGGGAAGCTAAGAGCATTTTATTTGCCAGAGAAAGTAATTTCCTGGAACAGGTAGGCATCCCATTCCTAGGCTGTACTGCCAAAGGATTCACATTAGTCCAGGGGTTCCAATATCGAGTAACTTGAGAGACATTGACTAAATTGTATCCCTCCCAAAACATGTGGGAACCCTAACCACTACCCAAAAAAAGCAATGCATTTGAATAACGGGCTAAACAAAGAATATTGGACAAGTCTATCTTGGAACATAGACAGAAGGCTCCTTAGCAGAGGGGAGGGCAGGACTTGATCTCCTATACTTCTTTCTTTTTTTTTTTTTTTGGTGGCATCACTGCCCTGGTGGAGTAGGAAGCCCAGTCTTGCTCCTGGAGAGCTACTGCTGGATTTGAACTGTCAGTCCTGTGGGCCACATTCCCACACACAACCACTATGCCACCAGGGCTCAGCTGAACTCCTGGACTCCTGTCACCAGAGGAGTACGTCCTGAGAGAAGGACACCGTGTTTGGTAAACAAAGGGTCATCAAAGGGAAGAGCTTTGCCAACATGACTTCAGCCATGCACTCAGACATAGCACGGAGTGTGAGGCTGGTGCAGGACTAGGTCGTGTTTCCTTTGGCGGCAGATAGGCTTTCTATGAGTGAGAACCATCTTGACAGCACCCACTTGACACAGACAAGCAGGCACACATGGGGGAAAGATAAATGCCAGGTGGAGACCGACCGACCGACCACCAGGGGAGCTGAGGAATACCAGAGCTAGACACATGGATGTCACTGCAGGGGGGTGGGCAGAGAGAGAAAGAGAGCCATCCCCTGGAGCTACAGCCTTTCAATTTCCCAAAATGTGAACAATAAATTTCTGTTCATTAGAGCCACCCACTTGTGCTATTTCTATTATAGCAGCAGTAGGAAACGAAAGACACTAAGCCATACCAGCTAGGCCTTAAGGGGGATGACATACAGCCTTAGAGAATCTCAGACCTCTCTTCCCCATGGCCCTCCCCCCTGCTTACAGCTTCAAGGGGCTTGAACTCAAATTCTTTTCTATGAAGAACAATATCAGATGTGCCTCTTATCTTCTAGTTCACTGTCTTACTGGTCCTCTATTATGAAGGTCAGATCACAGAGACTGCTGCATGGAATGTAATTACCCTTATTGTGCCCTGAAGACAGCGAAGGTATTGAATTTATACTGGATATACTTGAAAACTGTCCGCTGATTGGCTGGATCGATGCACAGCCCCCAAAGGAGAGCAGCTGAGAAATTTGGAAGGAGGAGAAGAGAACAACTGAGCATGTCTGGGTGGGATGTGGAAAGACCATGTTTCAGGAAGTCTCATATGTCCCTTAGAGACAGGAGAGTCAATGGGTCCATTTCAACTTCCCTTGCCCTGGGTTCCTGAGTAGCACCACAGTTCAACTTGCAAGGTTGGTGATGTGAGTCCTTGCAAGAAAGGCCTGGTAATCCACTTTTGAAACATCATGGGCCAAGGTGAATGTGGGGGAGCGTAAGTGGAGACTCAAAGCCCCTCTGTAGGCAATTGAACATCCCTTTACAGATGAGTCATAAGGAAGAGACAAGCCAGTCTTGTGTAGCACCGATGAAGCATACACCTTTTCTCTAGTTCCTTAATGTTTCCCCACCCCACTCCTACCCCACAATCATGACCCTAATTTTTCTTACAAATCCAGCTAGACCAGAGCATGTATACTGGTATAGATATGATCTCTCAACATAGGGGATCCAGGACAGATAAACCCCTCAGGACCCATCATGAGAGTAGAGGAAGGGGAAGGGGAAGGGAGAAAGGGAAATCCATCACAGTGATCAGCATATAATCCTTCCCAGGGGGACAGACAACAGAAAAGTGGGTGAAGGGAGATATCAATCAGTGAAAGATGTGAAAAAAACTCAAGGGGGTTCAAGGGGGATGGAATAGTGTATGTGAGAGGGGGTGGGTGAGGAGCTGAGACCAAGGACTCAGTAGACAGAAAATGTTTCGATGATGACAACATCTGTACAAATGTTCTTGCTGTTCTTGACACATGGATGGATTATGATTAGAGCTATAAGGGCCCCAAAGGAAATGATTTTTTTTTAAGGAAAGAAATATCATAGTCATCTTGACCCTCAGGAGCACAGTTCTGTGCTGACATGTGCCGTACCAGCATGGCTCATCTTCACTGGCGACGGGTTTGTGTGTGACTTTTTTGGCAAAAGAAGAGGAGTGGTAGTCACCTCCCTCACTGGAGCCAAGAAGTTACACACCCCCATGAAAGTTGCTGAAGCTACAACTCACCGATTTCTGGAGCAGCCCCTTCTTTTCCCAATCCCCAGTCTCCTGGTGGCCTAACCCGGCAGTGCTGTGCCCTAACCACAACAGGAAGATGATAGGACAGTCTCTCACTCAGCCCACGCCAGTGCCTGCTGTCACGTCCTGAGTCAGTTATCTCAGCTCAGCCCAGAGTCAGTGGTGGAGGAAAACCCCCAAATGTCACCATACAACTGTGGCATTTTCAAGCTGAAAAAGACCCGGGCTGTGTAGTTCAACCCCTTCATTTTACAGCTAGGGGACCCAGGATCTGAAGGGTTAAAAACTCATCCTTGGTGGTGGTAGCATCCAGCTAGAAGCCACCTCTTCTCACTCCAGCCCACATGCTTAAAGTCAGGAATCACTGCAGAGGAAACCTGTTGAACTTGTTCACAGACCCTTTACCTGCCCACCCATCCACCCACTTGTTGTTCCTTTGCCTCTCTGCCTTTGCCTTTTGGTTTACTTTTCCCAAGGTGGAAGGCATTGATTTTCTATCCTTTCATTCACCTGCACCCACCCCAACCCCAAGGGGTATCTTTAACATAATTAACCCTCAATGATTTGCTGTAAGTGACCATCCAAATGGCCAGAAGGTTTCTTTGAGTCATGATGGTCCTTGCAGCGGAATAGGAGGGTTCAGGACAAGTGGGACTTGTTAGATGGGACTGAATGTTGAGGCATCATGCAGCCAGGACCCCCAAGAAGAGAGGGAGGGGAGGAGAGGAGAGAGCAGGAGAGAAGAGGGCCCCAGGAGGAAGGCTCTCAACAGCCCAGACCTGGTACTGACTAAAAGCAGAGCAAAGGACCAGAGTAAGAAACATGTGGGCTCCTTTTTAGTTGGCGATAGGCCGAATCAAATTCTTTATAGTCTTTGTAGGGCTTACTGTGTGTGAGTGTGGTGGGGGGGTGGGCAGGGCGGCGCACAGAGAATTAATGTCTAGAAATTACACCCCTAAAAGCATACTTGGCCAAACTCATGGACTTGGAATATACATCTCCTAGTTCAGCAGCTGGCACCTATGATCAGACAGAACTGAACCTGGAGAGAACCACCCTTAGCAGAATATGCCTCCTTTCTCTGGGTCCCTGCTAGTGCCAACAGGGCGCTGAGCCCACTGAAGAGGCTGGATGCATGCTGGCGGGTTGGTTGGTGTATTTGGAATCACAGAAGGGGGAGTACATACTTGGTGACTTTGGTTAGTTTAATTTTAAGTGTTCTTGGGCATCTTTTGAGAGCATAGTCATATATTGATATTCCCTGGCAAAAGATCCATCACATGGTTAACTCCACCCAAACCACGTCTTTGGAATATGCTCAGACTGGACCTGGGGTCCCTGCCAAGCTTCTACCTTGCGCTTTTCTGATGTTGATTTTCAGAGTGTTTCTGCTCTTAGAAAATGTCCATCTCGCCTTTCTTCTCCTGACATCATCCCCAATCCCGACGTCAATCCCCCAGTTTGAGTAAAGATTAGTTATTTACTTTGTTTGTTTGGAATTAGGTCCCATATTCACATGGTTCAAAAGGCAAGGTGGTATAGGAAAGAGTCGCTGAGAAACTTTCTTCTTCACCATTCTCATCCTCCCCTGCCCCAGTCCTAGGTCATTGTCATCAGATCCCTGATGATTCTCCACAGACACTTCAGATGCCAACTGTATCCATTCCTGAAAGTCACAGTTTAAAAGCCTCAAAAACTGGGTAGCTAATGAAACAATTTGGAAGACTGAAAGTCCAAATCTGAGGGTGAACTGGGCTTTGCACCCTCTGAGGGCTCTGGGGGACACCTCTCTCTGTCTGTTAGTTCTTTGTATCCCAGATATTTTGGGGGAGGTAACTTTATCTTCACGTGTCTGTGCTTCCTCTGAGTCTCTTCTCTTTTATATGCACATCACACAGTCCATTGTGTCCTCATGCTGGTGAATAACATCTTTATGACCATATTTCCTTACAGGGCAAGGCCTTCCATATATTTGGGGCTCAGGGAACATAATTTAACCTATAATCCTAGCACTTAAGAAGATATATATGTAGATATATTCTTTATATATATATATATATTCATTTATTTCCTCTATCTCTTAGGCAAAAGCTAGGCTGCTATATTCACTATTAACATTTTGCTTTATTTTTATGCTCAGCAATACTCTACTGAGTAATGACTTCAGCAAACTCAGTCCAACTGACTGTCTTTGCGTCGATCGATTAGAGTCCTAGCAAACCTGCAGCAAACCTCCAGGACTGACTAGAACTGTCTCGGGGTTTCTGTGGCTATAAATCTTACAGGCTTAGAAAACTCCATTTTTCTTCCTTGGAGTGACTGATGGGTTTGGATTGCTAACCTTGTGGTTAGAAGCCTAATGCATAATCCACCACCCCTCCAAGACTCCTGCGGTATTGTATGTAAGGTAAAATGGATAAAAGAATGAGTCGTTTTCTTTTTTAAAATTTACTTTTTCTTGTGTGAATTTTTAAAACTCTTTTATTAGGCCACAGTTGACATAAGTACACACTCATGAACCGTCCCAACAATTAAGACAGGGAGCATACCCATCTTCTTTGCATCATTCCTCTTGTCCCTGAATTAAATTGCTAACTGAAATGATTAATGAGTGGGCTAAAGACATAAACATTGAACTGACTAGGGTTCCCTTGTTTAAGAAGTCAGGAGGTAGGTCACGGAAGTTAAGGTTTTATTACTACAAATCTTGCTAACCACTTAAATTTCTTACAATTAAATGTTTCACCTCAAAGGGTTTGATGAGTTCAATTTGAAGTAATTTGACGGAGAATCAAATTTTGTCAATTTATAATGCTTTTAATTCAGGAGAGTTTAACTCCAAGAAAAAGAAACAGAATCCCCAGGACATTGTAGGATGTCTTCTGTTGTTCAACCATAATTCTGGGAAAAAGGAAAGAAACATCTTCGATGAGTCTGGTAAGGTCCCTGGGTGCTGCCAATAGTCTGCATTTGACTGCAAATTAAAGGTTAGCGGTACCAACCTATCCAGTGGTGACTCAGAAGAAAGCCCTGGGGATGAGCTTCCAAAAGACAGAAACCAAGAACACCCCATGGAGCAGTTCTCCTCTGTAATGCACAGTTCTCCGTGAGTCAGAATTGCTTTGACAACATGCGGGTTGGCTTTATATTTATGAGTCCAGCACTTTCTGGAAGATAATCCTCCCCAGAGCCCATGATATAGGTTGGGTTGCCATTATTGTACAGGAGTGGCAACAGGACCCAAGAGTCTAAACGACTGACTCAGGGACACGTGATTTGAGTTAAACCCCAGAACTCTATTATGTCAAAGCATATCCTTTTTTTCCCCCAATAATTTTATTGGGGGCTCTTACAGCTCTTATAACATTCAATGCATCATTTGTATCAAGCATATCTGTATACATGTTGTCATCTTCATTTCCAGATATTTTCTACTTGAGCCCTTGGTATAAGCTCCTCTTTCTCCTTCCTTTTTTTTCATAAATCATTTTATTGGTTCATACAGCTCCCACTATGATCAATACATCCATCCATTGTATGCAGACCACATTGGCACGCTTGTTGTCATTATCACTATCAAAACATCCTTCCTCCACTTAGGCCCCCAGTTGATACTCATATCCCCCCCCCCCCACACACACCCTCCTCCATGAACCCTTAATAATTTACAAATTGTTATTACCTTTTCATATCGTACACTGTTCAATCTTTCCCTTCATTCACTTCCCTGTTGTCTGTACCCCAGAGAGGAGGTTATATGTAGATCCCTGAAATCTGTTCCCCCTTTCTATTCCACCATCCCTCTACCTTCCCAGTATCACCACTCCCACCTCTGGTCCTGAAGGGATCATCCACCCTGAATTACCCATGTTTCTGACTTCAGTGTACATCCCCTGGTCTAGTTGGATTTGTAAGGTAGAATTGGGGTCATGATCGTGGGAGGGAAGAAGCATTTGAGAAATAGAGGAAAGTTGCATATTTCATTGTTACTACACTGTACCTTGACTGACTCATCTCCTCTCTGTAACCCTTCTGTAAGGTGATTTCACTTCACCTATTGATGGGCTTTAGGTCCCCAATCTATACTCCCCCTCATTTATAATGATATGATTTTAGTTCTTTGATGCCTGACACCGAATCCCTTCTACACCTTATGGTCACACAGACTGGTGTGCTTCTTCCATGTGGGCTTTTTTGCTTCTGAGTTAGATGGCTGCTTGTTTACTTTCAAGCCTTTAAGACCCCAGATGCTACATCTTTTGATAGCCAGGCACCATCAACTTTCTTCACCATCTTTGCTTAGCATATCCTTTTAAAACCACGAGTTCAAAGTTAATTGTGAAGATGACTCAGCACTGGGCAGCATTTCATTCTGTTGTTTCTGGGTCATTGTGAGTGGGTGCCAACTTGATGGTGCCTAATGACAGCTACAGTGAAGAGAGGCTGCACGACTGAGGGCAGCATGATTCTGGCAAGGCCCATCTGGACGAAGGTTCCTGGAGGATGAAGAGTTGGATATCCTGTTGGCAACCTGCTACCCAGCACTTCAGAAACCAAATCTGAAAGATTTGCTCAAGTTGAGCTCGGTCTCTGTCTTTGGTGTCCTTTCCCGATATCATTACTAACTTCAGAATTCTTCAAAAGCTGAAATTTCCATGTCATCAGAGCCAATCTCAATTAATTACAGTGAAGAGAGTAGGGACTGTGGTACCCACCAGAATTCCATAGGAAACTTATGACGCACAAAAAGAAGAGATTAAAGAGTATTTCATGGTGGGACCATTTATCAAGGTGGATCAGGGGTCAAGAAAAGTTATGCGGAAGAAATACCAGGAAAAACTTCAGGAGGAAACCTTTGCCATGTAGTGTGTGACGGGGCAAAGGGAGAGAGAGCAATTCTCAGAAGCTGTGAAAGCAAAGGAAGACGCGCTGTCCTTTACGCAGTGGAGTGCTGCGTTTCTTGTTCAGGGGTCATCAAATCCATCCCTACGCATCGTGACTCTGGGCACAGCAGCGTGCAATATCACCCGCTCTGCACCCACCTCACCATTGTCATCTTTGAGCCCATCATTGCAGAGGAAATGCAGTCATCAACAAGGCAGGGGAATACATGCTCTGGCATTTGGTCTCCTAAAGGAAGCCTGGGGACATAGGGGCCTACATATTGGGCTACAAGGTCACCAGTTTGAAACCATCTGCCAAACCACAGCTGTGTTGTCACAGCAATCCTGACTCAGGGCAAATCATGCGTCAGAGGAGCACTGCACCCTGGGATTTTCTTGCTTTCTATCGTTTGGAAACTCATCCCCCGAGCTTTCTTCTGAGTCACCCAGGGAGGAGGAGGAGGCTTTTAACTCCCAACTTTACAGCCCTGGAGACCCACCACAGCAGTTCTCCACTTTGTCCTAAAGGACAACTATGAGTCAGAACCCACCTGACGGCAGCGCATTTGGTTTTGTTTGATTCTTAATTCCCAGTTGGCCCAAACTACCAGGAAACCAGGGGTCAAGGGAAGTCATTCCAAAAGGCCAACCTCCTGGTGCCCAAAGTGCAGAGTGGAGAAGAGGGTGGGGGTGGAGGTGGTAGATTTGGAGAGATAACTGGAGAATATCCAGTTCAAAACATGCTGAAGGGGGACCCAGGAAGGCCTCTATGGACAGTACATCAAAGGCGCTATTCCGGATGCACTGGAATCAGTCTGAAAGGCACTCCCTTTCATAATCCCTCAGCTTGCCCTGGTTCTCCACAGAATCTCTCTGAACCCAGGGTCTTGCAGTCATCGCTTCCTGCCCAACACAGACACAAGTGTCAGCTGTTAAGTACCAGCCCTTGGTGAAGAGGCTGGAGTGGGTCTGTTCTTCATGATCACATTGTCACGGGTTGTGACTTGAAGCTCCAGTAGTGGGTGCCTAGCTAGCTCTGGATGGGGCACTGTGTCTTGGTTTGAAGGCGTTTTTCCTCATTAACTCACTATCTTGCTGGGGAAGCAATTGCATGTTGGCCCCAGCTTCCAAATGATAGTGGGTCTATTTCTGACTTGCGTGGAGTCTGTTATTAACTATTATTCCCAACAATACCCTTGCACATTTGACAATCCGGAAACCAAATTTAGCTGTGCAAATTACAGACAACTGCTCTCTTGTAATGTTGCTCTGGTGTCCCAATTTTTAAGAAATGGAAGATGAACAAAGCCAGCTTTAAATACTTACAATACGTTATGGAAGAAACCATTTTCCTCCCAAGATGCTCAGGCCCATAAAATGTTCCCAGAGCTCTCTGTAGCTTCCAAAGGAAGGGAAGTTGCAGAACATCAAATATGCAAAAATACTGGAAGGCTGGAGGTACCATCCTCATTAAGGAATTAAGGGAAACTTATAAGATAATTGAAATGATTTATCTGCTCCCAAGCCTCTCCTCACCAACTTCCCCCAAGACAATACTTAGAATACTAGACTAACCTTTAATAGATGTAATTGTATTGAGAGACAAGATATTTCTTGGCTTCTTAATATATCTCAAACCACTCTTAAAAATAATGCTTCTTCACCAAGATCCTTGTGAAAAGGAGATATCTGACCTTTGAAAAATATGCCATTGTAATTATCTAAATATGTTACAGTCTTGTTCTTGCAGACAAGAGAAAAGAAGAATTGTTTGTATAATGGAGAAATCTGTGGATTTTAATCCTACCTATTAGGATCCTACTGTATGACTTGGATAAATTGCTTAACTTCTAAGGACCTCATTTTCTTTTTCACCTGCAAAATACAGACAATAATACTATCCTCTGTACTTTTTGTAAACCATAAAAGGATATGTGTACAAACACAGTGCTGAACAAATAAGCACTAAGATATTTTCCTTCTGGCTACTTGCTATGATGAGAGAACCCAACCACAGTAATTCCTGAGATTTCTCACATTTCAAGGCTATGCACTAACAATGCAAAATTGGCAAAGAACTTAGGATACACACACACACATACACACACACAAGCTCAATATCTATGCATCTTTCTATCTTATATGAAAAAAAAAGTCACCATGCTATGAAATGACGAGGTGTGCCCCCAGATACATTTTGGAATCCTAAGCCCTAGTGGGTGCCTGTGGATACACTCCTGTTTGAGTATACTTTTCCTTGTTATGTTAATGAGGTTAGCTTCCTATAGGCGGACCGTAAACCTAATCACTTCTGAGACGTAAAAAGAGCAGAATCAGCACTGGAATCAAGGAGTGCAGACTGAGGACAGAAGAAGCACAGGTGAGGATGACGAAGGACAAGGACAAAACTCCCAAGGACCACCGAAGCTGAGACAAGCCTCATCCCCAGAGAGGACAGAGACAGACTTCTTTTGCAGCATCAGCTCTGCATTTGAACTTCCAGCCTCCTAAACTGGGATCAAATACATTTCAGTTTTTTTTTTTTAGAGTACCCATTTGAGGTATTTTTGTTATAGCAGCATCGAGAAACTAAGACCTGTGGTTTCGGACAAACCAGTTCAACATGAGCATATTAGAGTATGCTATTTTCAAACTCATCATTTGTGGTACCTGGGGTTACCTGGCCAAGTATGTCAGATATTTAGGACAGTGATTATTGCAGTACTTACTCTTCCTGTAAAATCATTTCAACTGCTGGTCTGCTGCCCATACTTGTGGAAATGGTAGTTCTAGATATAGAAAGAAGGTGGATATGAAATTGTGATCTCACTCTGCTGCTGCTGAAAATTGTAAGTAACTTAAAAGTTAAGCAAGAAAAATTCTCTACCCTAGACATCTAAACTTGAACCTTCAGGAAGAAAAGAAGAGGGATAATTAATTTGTTATACATTTTTTTATTCTTAAATACATTTTACAAAGTGGGTATGCATTATTTGAAAATAAAGCAAAATTATTTGAATATATTTTATGTGCACAAGGATAATAGAATCCATAAAAAGCATAATACATAATGGGAGCTGGAGATTGGGAGAAATTTTGGTGGCTCTAGGAGTCCTGGTGGCCTAGTGGTTACTTGTTGGCCTTGTAGCTGCAAGGTTAGCAGTTCAAAACCACCATCTGCTCCATGGGAGAAAGACAAGGCTTTCTACTTCCATAAATACTTAGGGCCTAGGGAGCTCACAGGAGAAGTTTTACCCTGTGGGATAGGACATTATGAGGTGGAACCCACTCTTTGGTAGTGAGTTTGGTTGCACTATCTTGCATAAAGATGCAATTAGTCATAAATTGCCTGGTTATGGAGATGCCTTTATAAGTCTAAATTCTGATTTGACCCTTTCAGCCATGCCAGGTTTAAGATTATGCGTTTAGAGCAAGATATTTAACTTCACTTTACCTCAGTCCCTGTGTCTGAATAATGGGGATAATGAATGGTATCTACCTCATAAGTACGTTACAAGGATTACATTAGCCAATATGAAGGAGCCCTGATTGTGTAGGGATTACAAATTGGGCTGCATTTCATTTGGTCAGCAGTTTGAAACCACAGCAGTTCCTAAGGAGAAAGACTGGGCTTGCTACTCTTTAAAAAAGTTACATCTTAGAAAACCACATGGGTCTCTATGAGTCCACATTGACTTGATGGCAGTGAGGATTTTTTAATTATAAATACTTAGAAAAGTTATCGTAGACCATCAGTGTTAGGTATCATAATAATCATCCCCTCTCCCTGAATAATCTCTACAATATTCCTGATGAGTAGAAATTCTGCTTGTACTTTACTTATTTATTTAATATTGTTTTATATTGATCAGAGTTGTATCTAACTCCATTTTGTGCACATTCTACCTGAATTTACAAACCCTCCCCCAAAAAGAATTAAACACTGATGCCCAAAGAGCAGACAAGTTGTAGAAAGACATCAAGGGAATCACACATGAAGAAAGCAAAAGGTCACTAAGAAGGAATGAGAGCAAAAACCCAAATAAATGCCAGAAGAGAGTTGCTTTTACACTCAGAGTCTCTAAAGTGAATGAAAGAAATGAGGAAGTAAAGGAGCTGGACACACATAATTGTACAGGGCTGCACCAGAAGATAAAGGATTGCACTGTGATGTGCAAAGACCTGGAGTTAGGAAGTCAAAGGGAAGAACCTGCTTAGCATCTCTCAAGCTGAAAGAAATCTAAAAAAAGAAAAAAGAAGCAAACCTCAAGTTGAAATATTTAAGGATTTAATGTGCAAAACATTGTGGGAAATATGGAAAGAATCTGCGGTCCCTATATTAAAAACAACTGGTCAAAATTCATTCATTTCCAGAAGTAGTATATGATCCAGAACCAATAGTATTAAAGAAAAAAGTCCAAGCTCCTCTGAAGGCATTCATACTAGACAGGTGTCAGAAATTGAAATAATACCAATTGATACTGTAACATGTTTGGCTAAGAAATTTGGAAGAAAGCTAACTGGTGACCAACAAACTAGAGGAGATCCATATGCATGTCAATTCAAAGAATATAGCAAGTATTGAACAGTATTCCTAATGTCACATACAAGTAAAGGTTTTGAAGATAATTAAAAACAGTTGTGCAAGAACACTATTAAACTGGTATTCTATGATGTTCACCTTCCTGACATGATCACTGAAGGCAAAGCGGGTGCATAAGCAAATAGAGTGAAGATAGCTGATGGTGTCTGGCTATCAAAAGATATAGCATCTGAGGTCTTAAAGACTTGAAGATAAACAAGCGGCCATCTGGCTGAGAAGCAACAAACCCCATATGGAACAAGCACATCAGCCTGAGTGATGATCACAGGTGTCAATAGGATCAACTATCAGGCATCAAAGAACACACATACAAAATCTTGTCATTATGAATGAGGGGGAATACCGAGTGGAGACCCAAAGTCTGTCGGCAACTGGACATCCCCTTACAGAAGGATTGCAGGGAGAAGATAAGCCAGTAAGAGTGCAGTATATGACTGATGAAACATACAACTTTCCTCTAGTTCTTTAATACTTCCTAGCCCCACTATCATGATCCCAATTTTACCTTACAAATCCAGCTAGGCCAGAGGATGTACACTGGTACAGATAAGAGCTGGAAACACAGGAATCCAGGACAGAAAAGCCCCACAGGACCAGTCATGATGATAGTGATATCAAGAGGGTAGGGGTAAGGTGTGGGGAGAGGGAGAAGAGGGAGAACCGGTCACAGTGATCTACATATAACCCCCTTCCTGGGGGACAGACAACAGAAAAGTGGGTGCAGGGGGACAGGGGTCAGTGTAAGGAATGAAAAAGATGATAAATTATCAAGGGTTCACAAGGGATGGAAAGTGGGGTAGGGAGGGGGGAAATGAGCTGATACCAAGAGTTCAAGTAAAAAAAATGTTTTGAGAATGATGGCAACAAATGTACAAATGTGCTTGACACAATGGATGGATGGATGGATTATGATAGAGTTGAATGAGCCCCTACTAAAATGATTTAAAGTAAATAAATAAATAATAAGAGTTGCAGTAGTACATCAACAGGGACCTGTCAGGAATTCAAGCAGATTCATAATCTCCACAGCCCTGTGCCAACCTCTGTTGTTCCTATGCCTAAGCCCATTGAGGCAGCTACTGTGTCAATCCATTTCATCAAGGGCTTTCCCCTTTGTTGCAGTCTCATCCACTTTACTAAATATGATGTCTTTCTCCAGGGACTGGTCTTTCCAGACAATATGTCCAAAGTATGTAGGAAGATGTCTTGTCATCCTTGGCACTATGGAGCACACAGACCTTACTCTTTCCAACACAGAGCAGTTTGTTCTTTTACCCATCCATGTTACATTCAATATTTTTCTCCAGCATGTTGAAATGCAGAAATTCTTCTAATAGTCTTCCTTATTCAATGTCCAACTTTCACATGAAGCAATGGAGAATGCCATGGCTTGGGTCAGGCATACCTCTGTCCTCAAAGTAATATCCCTACTCTTCTAAAGATGTCATCTGCAGCTGATTTACCTAATGAAACACATGTTTTGATTTCTTGACTGCTGCTTCCAGGAGCATTGATTGTGGATCTAATAAGTCCCTGACAACTTTATCCTTTTCTCAGTTTATCATGTTACCTATAACTCCAATTGTGAGGATTTTGGTCTTCCTTACATTAGGTTGAGTAATCCAAACTGAAGACTACAACGCTTGATGTTTATCACCAAGTACTTTAATCACTCTTCAGCTTAAGCAAGCAAGGTTGTGTCATCTGCATACTTTCCTCCAATCTTGATACCACTTTCTTCATACATTTGAAGAATCGATTTTCTCTGATAATTTGCTCAGCATATGTATTGAGCAAGTATGGTGAGAGGGTACAACCCTGATGCAGACCTCTCCTGATTTAAACCATGTATTCCTTGTTTCATTTACACAATTGCTTCTTGATCCGTGTACAAGTTCTGAATGAGCACAATGAAGTGTGTCACTATTCTCATTCTTATCAAGGTAATCTGTAGTTTATTACGGTCCACACCCTTGAATGCCTTTGGATAGTGAATGAAACACAAATAAGCATATTTCTGATATTCACTGCTTTGAGCCAGGATTAATCTGACATCAGCATTGATGTCCCTTGTCCTCTTCTAAATATGCCCTGGACTTCCAGCAGGTCCATGTAGGGTATTGCTGCACCCATTGTTGGTTGATCTTAAGCGGCTGTTCTCAACCTGTGGATTGCAACCTCTTTGGGGGTTGAATGGCCCTTTCAAAAAGTGTCTCCCAATTCATAACAGTAGCAAAATTATAGTTATGAAGTAGCAACGGAAATAATTTTATGGTTGGGGGTCACCACAACACGAGGAACTGTATTAAAGGATCATGGCATTAGGAAGAGTGAGAACCAGCCACCTTAAGCAGACTTTTACTTGAGTGAGAAATAGTTTGAGTAATCTGTTGAATTGCCATTCTTTGGAATGGGCAGATTTATGAGCACTACTTTTATCTTCTTGAATCAGATGGAGTCAAGGCTCTGCAGATAATATATGCTCCATAGGTAGCGTATATCCTTATTGTCATTTTAGGCTGCATAATCATTGAATAGCTTCCTACCATTATGGATGACCTCCTAAGGACCACACTGCAGGAAGGGTTGCTATTGATCGAGCAGATGGGTGTTACTAGTCAGTCACATCACCCGATCTTAAGTCAGTAAACATATCTCAGGATGACAAATATAAATGCCATGGAAGTGTAATGCATGTTGTTGTTGTGCTCTGTTGAGCCAGTTCTGACTTCCGGCAACTCTAGGTACAGCAGAATGGAACGTGACCTGGTGCTTTTACTATGCTCACAGTCATTGTTGTGTTTGAGCCCATTGCTATAGGCCCTGTGTCAATCTGTCCTGCCAAGGGCCTTCCTCTTCTTTGCTACTCCTCTCCTGCATTGAGCATGATGTCCATTTCTAGAGACTGATCACTCCTGATTGCATGTCCGAAGTATGTGAGATGAAGTGTTGCCATCCTCATTCTAAGGAGTCTTCTGGCTGTACTTTCTGGAGAGATTTTTCTATTCTTTTGGCCATGGATCGCCAACAGATCAAACATATAGTATAAGTTAGAACATACTTTCCTCCTCTCTTTAGATCACTTTAAATGGGCCTTTGAATTAAGAATACATGCTGAAATTTGGAAATGATCTTACCCTGTAAGTTCCTGTCAAGAAGGCCAACCTTCCCCCATGCCCCTCCAAGATAAATAAAATTTTGCTATAAAGAGCTGAGGTGATGACCTTGTCCCTGCTATGCTTTGCTTCCTCTTCCCTGTATTCAATTAAGCAATGTCAACAATACTACAGTGTATGATAATAATCTCTTAGAACCAGTCACTTTAGGACTCTACACCTACGCTGGAAAGTTTTTTGAAGATTCAATATTAATTACTGACAAATAATTTTTAGTTTTTCCTTACTGTACACTCAAAATCACAGAGAAAGTATAATTGACCAATTGGGTGAATGTAACAGGGAATTAACCTATCTTTAGCTTCTGATACTCAAATTAATAAAAGTTTCTAACTAAGTCTGTCCTAGAGAAGTTGGTGTCATGTGGAGATCATTCTCCCAGCCTTTAAGCCAGAATCCATCTCTGTGGAGAAGATAAATCATCTTAGTTGGAGCATAAGTGTGGCAGTAACATCTTGACTTTTGGGACCTGAAAATTAAGGGTAGATGCTAGGTAGAATGTGTGGCACAGGCTAGAAATGCAATAGAAATTCTGAGGGTATAGGGAGTGTGTGATCTGTAAAGAAAAAGCAAATTAACCTCATAGAGAAGATGGAAGTTATCTAGGATCTCTTAAGGGGGGAAAATGAGCTTTGAAGACAAGTAGTGTGGTAGTGGTTGCATGGCAGATGGGGGGTGCTCCAGTTGAAGAAACAGTGGTGGAAGATATAGAAGTGTTGGCAGATGTGGGAAAGCACTGCTCCTGACTGGTTTGATGAGGATCTGGGGGGCGGGGGTCTAGACCTTAGGTTTGAGGGAACAAGATAAACTCACAGAGGGACTGGAGAGTTTTAAAGACAGGGGAGCCAGGGATTGGTGATAGAGCATTAGCTGATGGGAGTAATGACAAGGTTATGGTGCTAATTATTTTAAAGTAATCCCTGAAGATGTTCTCTTGATTTCAGTAAGAACATCAAAGAAACAAGGATTGCTATTTCTGCAATATGGAGAGTTTTCTAAAACAAGAAGTTGAACTGCCTTTGAATGAATGATTGACTCCAGAAATGAAGGGCAGAAATTGTGGTCCTTTAGGGTATCACATTTCATTGGAATAGTTTTGGACTTTCCATGTCGAAATACATGAATACCCACCTCCCTCAGCGTTTAATTCTTCATAAGGTTCGAGTCTTTAAAGCTGAAGGTGATGCAGTTCTCTGAATAAGTTAAGCTTTTATTCTGTGTTGGAATTTCCTGTTTTCAGAATCTGACACACACATGCACACACACAAGGGGGTACCCAAAACCCCCCAGAAAAAGTGCTGCTGGATGACTCTTTCATAGTATGCATTTTTCCCGTTAGGCAAGCATCAAGAAAGAGCATCAAGTAACCTGCTCTGAACTAGTGCAACCAGTGGCATCATCTAGAAAGGTTCTCTCTGGTCACAGTGAATTTTTTCATAAAATCAGTTTTACGTGAACCTTATATTTTACAATGGTCAATTTAAGAGAATAATGTGTGGCTGTGATGTTTTGCTTCCTGGTTGGGAAAAATGCTGCAGAAACTGCTGTGATGTTGAACACCGCTTACAAGGACAGTGCTATTGGAAAAACTCCACAGTTATGAGTGAATTTCTCATTTCAATAAATGGGAAATGTTGATTAATGACCTTGTTCTGGATGTCTGTCAACTTCCTGAATGGATGAAAATGTTGACAAAATTTGTGCCCTTGTGCTCGAAGACTGACAATGTCCTTTAAAGAGATGGGGAAGTTATCTAGACTATTTTAGAGCTCAGTTTACCAAATTTTAATGGACTATTTGGGCATGAGAAGAGTTGCTTTAAAATTTGTGCTGCAGGTTCTGACTGACCAGGGGAAAAGATCATGGAATAGAAATGTACTGTGCTTTGAAAGAACAGCTCTGGAGTGACTCAGACTTTTTCCCCCCTAAGGTCATTATTGGTGATGAGACCTGTCTGGTGCTATTCTTAAGGCCTCTAAAGCAAACATCAATCAAGCCCGTAAGAAGATGCTATTCTCACTTTGCTCAAAAAAAGCCCATCAAGTGAACTTGAAGATCAAGATGATGCTCTTTTTTTTTTTTTTTTTTTTTTTAAATATGAAGAGGTCGTGCATTTGTAGTTTGTTCCACCAGGTCAGACTGTTAACCAAGCTTGCTTTTACCATTTCTTAAAAGATAGCATAACAGTGTATGACAATAAAAGGCCTGATTTGTGGCAGACTGGGGACTACTTTTATCACCCACAGTACACCTGCTCTCACACAGCCATCTTGGTGCTCCAGTGTGGGCATAAACCAGCATGCCTCCTTGCCCCACTCAACTAACCTCCCTCCATGTCACTTCTTTTAGTGTCCAAAAGGACAGTGATTTGATGATGTAAAAGAGGCAGAGAATCAAATAAAGAAGGTGCTACCAGTCATCCAAACAGATGAGTTTGAAAAAATGTTTCAGAAGGTTTCAGAATGGAGTTGCAGATTTGACAAATGTAATATGTTAATGGCAAGTACTTTGAAGCTTTTTTAAAAAATTTAAACACATGCAGCTTTGGGGAAACAATTATGTTTTTTTTTTTTGTATCCTCTTGTATATTTGCAGAAGACTGTAGGTTGGGATTCACTACCATCAAAAACATCTTTTATCGGAGTCAGGGGAAACTTTTGCTGATGTCCGCGAGACACTCATAAATGGTCCTTTCAGATATTGAGTTCGAAGTTTTGTCTCCTGGTAAACAGGTGTGATATGAACTGTAGGAGAAGAAGATTGCAAAATTTAATTTTCTATTTCCAGATGAAATACAATTTGAATCATTTTAGGACTTGAATCAAATTGGTTGTCCTCATTCACTGGTCTAGAATTCCAACCTATTTCTTCTTCTGGTCTTACACCTTTTTCTAAGACATTGTTCAATCACTTGAAATAGAGCTAATTGCTCTAGTGGAGTTTTGGGAATCCTTTAAACCTTCAGACAGGTTGAGCTTATTTCTGACTCAAAAGCAAGGAATAATCAATGTCATGGTTTTTTTTTTCCTGAACTTGAAACATCAGAGTATTATCTTTGGTAGAACTGTTATCTGTTTAGACCTGACTCCTTCATTTTCCCCTTCTTTCCTTTTTCTCCTTTCCCTCTTTCTCCTTTCCTCCCTTTTTCTTTCATTAATTATTCCCATGCTCAGGGTGGAAAATTGAAATACTAGCGACATCAGTAAGTCTTATGACACGTATCGGCCCCACACACTTCTTGTGGGGACAGAAATAGAAATGAAACGCAGGACTCCCTCTTCATTCAAGTGGAGCCCTGGTGGGATAATGGTTATGAGTTGGGCTGCTAACTACAAAATTAGCAGTTTGAAACCAGCAGACACTCCTCAGCAGGAAGATTAGCCTTTGTACTCTTTATAAAGAGTTACAGTCTTGGAAACCCAGAGAAGGTAATTCTATCCTGCCCGGCAGGGTCAATGGGAGTTGGAGTCAATTCCACGGCAGTGAGTTTCTCCACCCACGGCTTTATCACTGCGACCGCCAGGCTCTCATGAGGTTTAGAGTCAGTGGTTCACATCTTGGAGTACTTCGGCATTTGGGAGAGGGGGTCTTGAAGGACACAAAAGGAATTTAAAAATGATCATCATCATTCAAAAAAGTACAACAGAAATTTCATGTTTCCCAAAAGAAGATGGCATGAATTAATGAACATGTCATGGTGTAACTGCTTCTGATTAGAGTTAAATTAATTCAGTTTGATAACATTGATTATCAAGTTGTGATTACAGTTATGTATGTCTCAGATGATAATGTGAAATAGGTTAATTATATCTTTAAGATGCACTTTATTTGATAGGTAGAATTTTATAAAATCTGAAACTAATCAGGGGAAAACCCGACACATGCAACTCTGCAGGTATCTTCTCCACGATTGTCTTAGTTATAGTGCTTCTATAACCAAAATATGATAGCTGAGTATTTTTAATAAAACAAAAATTCGCTTTCTTACATCTTAGAAGGTTCTATATCTGAATTCAGGGGGCCAGGAGGAAAGTTTTTTTCTCTGTCAACCTGGGGACAGGTCCTTGCCTCTTTGAACTTATACTCCTGGGAAATCTTCCTGTTGCTTAGCTTTTCTCTTTTCCCTTATTTCCTCTGCTGAGTTGTTTCATCTCTTTTATATCTTAGTAGAGAATGGCTTACGACACACCCGACACCAATCTTGTCTCATTAATAACAAAACCAATTCCCAAACAGAATTATAACCATAGGCATAGCAGTTAGGATTTAAAACACATTTGAATGGGCTTCTCAAAGTCTGTGGGAAAATCAAATGGAAAGATAATGGAATTTTTCTACGAACCTTTTGAAACCCCTAAGACAGGAACAAACTTTAATCCTCAATAAAGATTCTTCTGGAATCAACAATATTCCATATAGTTTTTCTTTCTGGTTGTCTTCCCATGAATAATCTGAAGTCAAGTAGCTCTTTCTCATACCTTGGACACTCTGAGCAAAAAAACAACAGACTCACTGCCACCAAGTCAATGGACAGGGTGGAACTGCCTCCATGGGCCTCTGAGATCATAACTCTTCACAGGTGTAGGACGTCTTGCCTTTCCCAACACGAGACTGGTGGTCTTGCCCTGCGGATCATGCAGTTAACAGTCCAACCGGTAACCATAAAGACACCAGGGTTCTAATGGCTATCAACCATTTAATGTCTGCCATTAAAAAAAAAGAGATTATATGTATATTGGGGACTGTGAGGGTTCAGTGACAGTATTCTCATCTTCTGTGTGGCAGATCTGATTAGCACCTGTCAATGTGTCTTTCAGTAGAGACCAAGAACATTGCTATAATGCTGAATAGTTTTAACAAAGCTTCTAGACCAGCGGTTCTCAACCTCTGGGCCCTAACCCCTTTCGGGGTCAACCGACCCTTTCACCGGGGTTGCCTAGGACCACTGGAAAACACTTATTTCTGTGGGTCCTAGGAACTAAGACACTGCTCCACTGTCCGTCTCCAGGCACCAGATAGGCCCACATATGAGTACCTGGCAGGAAGACTGTTACCCATGCTATACCGTGCTTCAAGACAGCATTTCAT
This sequence comes from Nesogale talazaci, assembly GCA_004026705.1. Lineage (NCBI taxonomy): Eukaryota > Metazoa > Chordata > Mammalia > Afrosoricida > Tenrecidae > Nesogale > Nesogale talazaci. The sequence continues at coordinate 275,350 of PVJH01000041.1, read as the reverse complement.
TATTTGTAATTAGAAATAAATATTTCACAATGTACAATTACATATTGCTTTTGTGATGAATCACTTATGCTTTTTAATTTTATTTTATTAATTTTATTATTTTTATCACTTATGTTTTAATGATGTTCAATTTGTAACAATGAAAATACATCCTGTATATCAGCTATTTACTTAGGATTCATAACTAGCAAAATTACAGTTGTGAAGTAGCAAGGAAAATAATTTTATGGGTGGGGGGTGGTCACCACAACATGAGGAACTGTATGAAAGGGTTGTGGCATGAGAAAGGTTGAGAACCAGTGCTCTAGACTAAGATAGACTAGGAAGATCAGGAAATCTACTTCTAAGAAAACACTCATTGAACATCATGTGGCTCACAATGGCCCAATCCCTTTACACTTAGGGTTGCCAAGAAATGGGGACAACTTGATAGCAGTTAATAATGTGTGTTATTGACTTTCATTATTTCAATTTGAGTTGCCTTCTTATAGATGCTGATAGCACATTTGAAAGAAGATATTTGAAAACAACAACACAACTATTACTTTGAGAAGCAAAGAAAAAAAGATATACCTAGTTTATTATTCTGTGGAAACTCAACAGTGAGTTATGTCTAATGGCAGTTAAGACAGTTTGGAAAGTATAAATAGAAGCATAACACATTTCTGATCCCTTATGAATCATTAGGCAAGTCAAAAGACATTTCTTTGAGGAAGTACTCAATTTGTTTCCCCGAGCAGGCTGGGTTTTTTTTAATCATGCTACAATCACTGTGGCTTTGGGTGTCACTTTTCTGACTCACCTGGCTCAGGCAGCACTAGCTGTGTCCTTTAAAGGTTAAATTGTTGGGGGACTAGGGTGGGCTCTGGGCTCGGAAACATATGGCCTTCTAAGCTGAGGCCACCTTCTTTCTTGGTAGATCCTCGTTCTAGAGATCATGATGGAGTGCGTTTTTAACTTAAAGGAAAGAATAGGCATTACTTCCACTGTAAGTGCCCATGAACTACGAGATATCATTAAAGCTTGCCAAATAGCTTTCATAATGGTATTTGTTTGACTGTTGTGTGTCTGTTGGAGAACACTGCACACATGTGATGTAGTGAGAGAATCTTACTATACTCAAGTTCCTCATGAGTAATGTAGGAATAAGATGGAGGGTCCCTAAGTCACTGGTAGATTCTCTTGGTTATCTCCTGCTGCTATGCCAGATATATCACACTTGTTATGTGCCTAATGGTTCATCAGGGATCGACTTGGTCCTGACCCATATTGTCCTTATGCACAACAGAACAAAACACTTCCTGGCTTGAGCCCATTGTTGTAGCCTTGGTGTTAACCCATCTCCTCAAGGTCTTCTTTTTCATTGCCCCTCCACTTTACCAAAGGTGATGACTTTTTCCAGGAACGGGGCTCTCCTGACAACATGCCCGAAGTATGTCTACAAAGCATTGGCATAGTGGCTTCTAAGGAGCACCCTGCCTGTGCTTCTTTTAAGACAGATTGGCTTTTCCTTTTATCAGACCATGTGGCTTTAAAAAGCACAATGCTAAAGAGAGAAAATAATGACCTTGTCAATGACTTCCTTTTACTTGAACACACAATCATTTTTCATGGAGCCAGCAATCAAATTAAACAGCACATTGAACTGGGCATATTTGCTATCAAAGATCTCTTCAAAGTGTTAAAAGGCAACGATGTCATTTTGAAGACTGAGGGGCACCTGAACCAACCCATGATATTTCTAACAGCCTCAAATGCATGTAGGAGCTGGACAATGAAGAAGGAAGACCCAAGAAGTGATGCCTTTCGATTATGGAACTGGTGAACACTATTGACTGTACCACGGACTGCTGAACACGTGGGTTTGGGAAGCAATATAGCCCAAACACTAATTTAGAAGAAAGGATGGGGAGACTTCCTCCCACATATTTTGTATATGTTATTAGGAGGGACCAGTCCCTGAAGAAGGCCAATGTGTGTGGTGAAGTACAGCCCAACCACATAGGGTCTGGTTGTTCAGAAGACTCCGCATTGGACAGTGTTCTGTGATATTGTCCAGGGAGTTGTTGTGTGTCAGAACCAGCTCCACCGCACCCAACACCAGCAACAACAAAAAGCAGAAATTTGTTTCTCATAGTTTAGGAAGGTAAGCGTGTGAATGCAAGAGTTCTGATTCTAGAGGAGGGCGTTCTCTCTCAGTCAGCTCTGAGCAATCTTCACAGTACTTGACATCAATCTTCTTCCCCCCCCACCCCTGCTTCCTACCTCACTTGTTTCATCTCCTTTATATCTCAAAAAGATATCACATAAAAATACACGAATCCTCTTCACGCGCATTGCAAAGCCAGGCATTCCCAAATAGGATGATAACCCCAGGATGGAGGGCAGGATTTGCAACAGACATTTTTTTTTTGGGGGGGGGGGAGGGACACAGCTCAATCCATAACACATGCCATGACCAACTTCCCATAACTCTTAACTTGCTTGAATAAGAAATGTCAGAATAAAAACTGCTGACCAGAACCCCGACCAGGTGACTCCAGACATAGCAATTTTACATTTGTGCGAGACTCACATTTGGGGGTAGCGAGAGCCAGACCGAGATCGAGCACGTGACTTAATGTCTTTCCTTGAACAGTATAAGAAAGGAAATTTCAAACATGGCAGGCTCTCCTTTTCTTCTAGCTGGTATACGAGCCTTTTAGGACACTTAAAAAAGCATCCATAGCTGAGCCCTGGTGGCGTAAGTAGTTGAGTGCAGGACTGAGGCCCACGGGCTTGGCAGTTCAAATCCAGCGGCGGCTCTCAGTATCAGTGCTGGGTAGCTCCCACAACCACCAGAGGGCAGTGATGACTCCACCCCCCCCCCCCCCAAAAAAAAAAGCATCCATAGTGGAACCTTTTATCCCAGAGACTGGAAAGGTTAACCACGAGAAGATTTTCATTAATTGTATTTGTTCATGAGTGCCATTAACTTGTTTCATTAATTGTATATTTTCTTTCATTCCCAGACAGGTCTTTACAGTCTTGATTTTCTTTTTGTTGCTCACGCACAGCTTTCTGTCCTGCAAGGAGACATGTGGGACTTGGCATCTGGGAACACTCTCATAAGTATTTATGAATCAATCCAGCTGTCGTTTATTGAGGATTTACTCTGTGCCAGGTCCCAGGTGTCAAGCCTTGTCTAAGTCTCTTATTTAATCCTCACAATAGGCACATGATTTATTCTTATCCTTATTGTACAAATGAAAAACTGAGATTTTTGAGAGATTGAGTAAGTTACCTAAAGTCATATGAATATGGAAAAACAGGACTCAGACCAAGGTTCGTTTGTCTCAAGTCCTTATGTTCTTAATCACCATGCTGTATATCCAGAGATGATTACCCAATAAGCAATTAAGCACACCCCTATTTGGGCTTCCTCACTAATATGTAGTGAGCAGTTTCAGACAACACACACACACACATACACAAATAAATAAAAACATTCACTTCCGTGGAGTTGATTCTGACTCATAGCAAGCCTAGAGAACATGGTAGAGCTATTTCCAAGACTGTAATTCCTTAAAGGAGTAGAAAGCTTACACACACACACACACACACACACACACACGTACTGGGTATCCTGTCCCTAATCAGGAAGTGGACATTTGAAAAGAGGCTTCCATTCTGTCGAAAGATGCTAAGGGGTTGAGAGAGATAGATGCCAGCACACCTAGAAGGAGAATCTGATGTAGTGAAAAAAATGTGAAATTGCTCACGACAGACTAGTAAGTAAACACAGGCCGGCCCCTGCATCTTGGATAATCTGACCCTCCTCCTCGGCCTTCTCTGTTGTCAGGGTGGATGGTCATCGCTCTTTCCCTCTGTGTGATGGCAAGATGAGGCAGCATCCTCCGTGGTGGAGAGCCAGGGGCTGAAGGGAAGGGGTCCTCTTTCCAGTCCCACCAGAAAACAATAGCAATGACCAACTCGACACCATTGGCAAAAGTTAAACAAAGGAAAAACATACACAGAGAGTAAAAACTATCCATGCCACCAGAGCAAATTCAAGTAAAATGGCATACGTTATACACATTAGAATGGTTGCCTCTCAGAGAGTCAAGAGTGGGAGGGGAAATAGGGTTAGGAGGCAACAAATATACAGCATACAATAGATTTTAAAGTAGAAGCATGTATTTATATAAGTAATATCTACAACTAAATGCACAAAACTAAAACAAGAGGAGGGGCGTACTGAGGGTCTATTGGTGAGTATGTGGTATGAACTAAAGAATGCAATAATGGAACTTAAAAAAAATAAAAGTAGGGCACTTGAGAAGTAGACTAAGTTAAGACAAGATTTGGAATGTCCAGGAAAGCTTGATCGAGGGACACAGTCCCCATAGTCAGGAATCACCTAGCATGGAGGGACTGGAGCTTTGGTGAAGAACCAGATAAACACTAGCCTGCTAGTGGAAGGATTGGCAGTTCAAATCTATCAAGTTGCTCTGCAGAAGAAAGACCAGAGACTCTTCTCTTATTGAGATGATAGCCCACAAGCCCTAAAGAGTACTTTTCATTTTCTATAAGGGTCAATATGAGTTGAAATCCACGCCACGTACCAGCACATCACATGGAAGAACAGAATGTAAATATTTGGTCCATGTAGGCATGAAGTTGGCCTCATCAGACACTGCGGTTTTGTCAGAAGATAACAAGTCATATTATCCATACAGTGAAAGCACAACAAGCTCTAGCACGTGGCAGTGGGGCAGGTCATTCAGAAGCACACTTCAGATAAGAAACCTGAAGTTCACAGAAATGGAAGCAGTAGGCCAAGGTGATAAACTGGTTTGGACAGATCCTGAGGGAAAGCCCACATTTTCTCTTGAGGGGGCCCATACTGTTTTTCCCAGTCTACCTGCCTTAAGACAACCCCTTCAAAACCAAGGACCTATCATGATTTACAGCGGTCTTATGGGGCAGTGTATGTCTGTCCTCTCTCTATGGGTTTCCACGACTGAAAATCTTTATAGGAATTGAAACCCTCCTATTTGTCTTTGGGGGGAGCTGGTGATTTTGAAGTGCTGTCCTTGCAGTGAGCAGCTCAATATGGAACCCACTATGCAACCAGGGTCCCTGAAGCGTGATAACTGTTTGAACAAGGGATGGATCCGTTTGATCAGTTTTTGTTGGTGTGTTTTTCTTCTTCTTAATGTTAACTCAACAGAGATTAACTTTGGACAGTGCTCAAGAAAGGCTGATGGCAGTGATGATAAATATTTAGGAATAATTTTTTTAAATCTTCAAACACTTGAGTTAGAAAATAAACTATTGTAGATTTGCTACAGATCGGCTTTTCACTTTTTTCTAGTTTCAGCTCTGCTGCTCATAGCTATATGAATGTGAACCTGTTACTCTTGGCTTTCATATCCTCCCTCAGAGAAAATGTGTGTGTGTGTGAGATGCGTTTTTCATACTATAGTCAAGATTCACCGAGGAGCTCAGAGCTAACAGGAGTCAGGAAGAACTGCACAGGCACATTCGTGCTCACAAGTGGGCCTTTGTGTGACTCTATGTACATTTCAGCTGGTCAGCTAGGTCTCTGGAATCATTTCTGAAATGAACATCGAGACATTCATGGACAAAAGGCCATACAGAGATAGGTGATTCCTGCTACACAGGCACTGTTGTCTCTTTGAGAGTAAAGATAGAGAGGTAGTAGTATAAGACAAGTCAAACCACAGCAGGACCCAAAAGGGCTCTTGGTGCTCTGTTACTCGGGTTCGGACAGTGAGTGGATGGGGACAGCTTCTCGGAGGAAGAGGGAGCTATGCTGGGTTGTGAAATGGAGTAGGTGACTGAGAGCTGCTGTAGCGGCAGGAGTCTCAATGAAACAAAGATTCAATCTGGGGGCCCCAAACCTGATGGACCCCAAAGGGCTTTTAGCTACAGAAGGAAAGAAGTGATGTTGATATCTCAGTTTCTAGATGAGTGTAAACTACAGAGAACGCCCAAAGGCATTATTTATAACAATTGTGGTCAGTAGGCATTTGAGTATATATATATGATATTAAACATGTAAGGGTGTGACTTAACAAGCCTAGTTGAAGAGGTAGAAGCCCTGTCAGCACAGAAGTTATGTGATTGGTGTCTAACTGATAGGGCAGCAGTTCAAATCCAGCAGCAGCTCTTTGAGAAAAAAGAGGTAGCAGCCTACATTTATTAGAATTTCTTCTCTTGGAAACCTTAAGGGACAGTTCTACACTGTCCTAGACATTTATGACATTAGAACGGACTCAGTGGCAATGGGTCTGGTTCTGTGTGGTTGAAAGCAGAGCAACTGTGACAGGAGAATCCGCACACGCGTCTGATGTATCCTGCGACCGCTAGTGCTAACTCCCCAGGAGCCCACCGAAGACAGAAGAGGATAGCCAACCCATCCAGAGATCCCACGAAACTGTGAACAACAGACAAGTATTTGAACAGTCTGAGGCAGGTAGAGATGGTGGCGAATGTGAGTGACAAAAAGGCAGTTCAAAGCTGAGCCCTGGTGGTGCAGTGGCTGTGTGCGGGGCTGCGGCCCACAGGGTTGATGGTTCAAATCCAGCAGCAGCTCTCCAGGAGCAAGGCTGGGCTTCCTACTCCCACCAGGGCAGTGATGCAAGGTGGAAAAAAAGGCAGTTCAAAACTACCCTGGACTCGGTAGAACCAACTTCCATGCCCGCTAAGAGACAAGTGGGTGAACAAGATGCTGCATAGATACTGACCACTTCTCCGCCATCACGCCAAAGCTCCGACGCAGCATGAATGAGTCTTGAAGACATTCTGAGTGAAGTGAGTGAACAACAAGAGGACAAACGGGGCAGATCCCACTTATATGGAAAATCTAGCAGAGCGATATGTATGGGGACCAAAACTTATTAGTGGTTGCCAAGGATGGGAGTGGGGGTGTAAAGGGACCGAAAGCAGCCATTGTTAAGAAAGCATTGTGGTGACGGGGGATGGACAACTTGGGGACAGACACTGGTGAGGGTTGCACAACTTGTCCTTGGTGTCCATGAATAATTCACCAGAAACACATGGAATTGGGAAATGCTACACTGTACATAGTTTTTTTTATAATAATACAAAGTTAGCTTTTCCAAACCAGAAAAAAATGACTCCATATGAAGAGAAAACAGCCAGCAGCATTTTACTCACATGGAAAGTGCACCTGTCATATGTAAGCAAATGTGCCCAGGATTTGAGTAAGTCTGTGTAGCTATTCATGTCAAACACGTAAATCAATATTTTGTATCAGGTGAGCTTTATATCAATGTGTATTCCTGGAGCATGAAGTAATTCCCTCCTCTATTTGTATATGTACACAGAGAGCTAAATAAAGGCAGCAGAGACAGGAAGAGAGAAAATTAGATAGGAATATGAAATAATAGATTGTTAGCAAACGGTGATGGGCTTTACCTGCCTGGCTAGGAAGTGGGGACTTTCTGCTTTGAACAGGGGAAAAGCATTGTCACGTTATTTGACAAAGGCTTTTACAGATTTCTTGTAATCTGAGGGTGAATTATTAATCACAGAACAGGAAGCGTGGAGCTGCTGAGAGCGCTTTGGGAGGCTGAATGGGCCCCTTCTCCGAGCCGCAAGCCGCTTTGCTCTCCGGAATGGGTTCCCGAGCTGGGGACAAGGTGTGCAGCGGAAGCGGAGGCCTGCTGTAAGGGCTGCCTGTGACATCAGCGGGAGCAGGGCCAGGATGGAATTAGCCGGAGGCTTCTTTCCCTGCCCTCACAAAGTCTCCCTCCTGCTGGTCCCTCTGTCTCTAGGACAAGAAACAAAAAGGTGGATGTTCTGCCCCCAGCAACGTGTCCACTAAGATCTCACAATGACGGGCCACACTTTACGTGATCCGAGATGGGACCGAGAGGGTCCGAGTCTCACAGAACTCCCCACGTGTGAGCTCCCCCGTGCCCCTGAGCCAGCCTGCTGTTTCGCAGGTAGTTACTTGCATCTGACTGCGGAGCGTCAAGGTGGAAAACAGAATCCAAGCCCCACGCCCTGGATGTTCTAAATACACTCTTCTGGAACGTCTGACAGTAATCGCTGTGGGCACCTCTTTGATTTAGGGTGGTGGACCGCAGCTGATCACGTGGTTGCAAAGACATGATTACTTTAGAACCTCAGCATACTGCGGCGTTGAGGTTAAGCGGGCTGGTGGTGGTACCCTATTCACTGAGAAGGAAACCGAGAGATGGGATTCCCATTTAAACCGTCTGAGCCCTAGTTTAGTGTTTGTGTCTGCTGCAGGGAAACAAAACTGCCCTACCTGTTTATGCATCATTCCAATTCATTGCTAGTGGCTCATTTGGTTTGCCAGGTCCTGAGATCTGGCTGACGTCCAACAAAACTGAGGCCAAGGTTAAGGCATGACCCCACTCCCCTGAATACGGGTTTCGGCCAAGGAGGGCACTGCCCCGCTCACACATTCTTGTTTGCACAAAGAGGATTGTATGACAGGGGGATCTTTGTTTCAAACCACACTTCCGTGTTCATTTGTATACAGAGGAAACTGTGTTTGGGATTTGCAAAGTTCAACTGAGCATTTCCTTGTTTCATCATTGCCTTTTTTTTTTAACCCCTTGATAGCTTGTTGGGTCTGGGTGGAACTGAGAGTGAATTTGAACTGTGTTCAGGGCATCAGCAGGTGCAGGTTGTTAAGGCTGAGTTTCTTTAGGGGAAATAACCCTGATGATATGACTGTTTTGATTCCTTGCTTTATTGAGGAGGCAACAAAGCTTATGTGTGGGGCGAGAGACAGAGGGACAGAGTGAAGGCAGGAGGTGGGGGGTGGCAGAGACAAACACAGAAAGAGACAGGGAGAGCATGGATTATTTTCTTTGTATATCTTGTTCCCTGTCCACAGCCACACACTTAAAATAGTACAGGCACACAGAAGGCCCTCAATAACTTGACTTTTACATAAATAACTAAGGCACCCTGAAACCTCCTCTCCATCTCATACCTTCCTGGGTTCCATTCCGACTGCTGTTTCATGTGTTGGTTGAAAGGTTCGTGTTGTTCTTAGATGCCATAGTTACCCTATTTATCCCGCCATGGAGCCCTGTCCAGACCTGCCACGCCATTCTCACAGTGGGGGCTATGTTTGAGCCCATTTCAGCTGCCACTTTGTACATGGAAGAAAAGTCCTTAGGAAGCAAGGAGTGGGAAATGCCATGACGCTTCTTAGGGCTCACTGCTCTAGGAAAGTTTTCCTGACTCGCCAATAGGTCAACTTATTCCAGTGTGAACACCACTAATTTCAGGAAATTCTATTCACTTCCGATCTATGTGCTGTCAATACTTACCTAACCCATGCTCGAACTCAATTTACATGGCTTCAAATAATCTCTCGGATTTGAATTTAGATATGTCAATCCAAATTAAGTCTCAGAATAGTCTCTTGTGTGCAGAATAGTCTCTTGTGTGCAGCTAATCATAATGTCATTCTCTATGGTTTCTCCAAACGTAGAAAAAAGGTTGTTGAACATCTGGAATGCTTGTTTTAGGGTTCAGGCTTGTGAAGTATGAAGGATCTCCTTGCAGACCTGATCATAGCTCCAAAACTCTGGGCTGTGGGTTGAAGGGACAGGAAGAGAGAAGCTGGAAGTCAACTGCTTCCATTCCATCTTCCCATCCCTCGCTGTTCCCTCCAGAGCAGAGACGCTCAGCACTGCCTGAAGACTTCCCCAGAACCCTGAGCATGACTTCAGGCTGAACTCCCCAGTAGCACTCCTCATAACATCTGTGATGTTAACAGGGGCCGTTACCTTCATTGATGTCAAAGCTCTGCGGTTCTACCAGTCGCACATGAATAAAAGACATCAATGAGGTTGTTTTTTAAGATGAATCAAAAAGACTCTGTGTGAAAAGAACCTGCCCAGAGCTAGGCTCCCAGCAACCATTGGTTTCTTTCCTCGTTGCCTTTTTAACATCTAGATAGATAGATAAAGTGTGAGGTTGCCCAACAAACAAACTAGCCGGCAAGCACCAGTTTACTCGTGTTTCTTTACTCATCTGTAGTGGGCAAGTCCACATTTGTTTTCCACGTCAAAATTCTCCTGGCTGGCGTCTGTTTCTCTCCTAGGCCCACAGCACCTTCCTATAGGGTGAGAACCTATTTTCAATTTTATGTACCGTGGTGTAAAGCATATGAAGTTGTTCAATACAGATTAGCAAGTAAACACATGTGAGCACCTTTCTACCGGACTCTCCATTTGTGGCAAGGAAGCTCTTATATCTGTCCACCCACTTTTATTAACTCTGTGGCACCCATGCTTCAAAACTCTGCTCAAGCCCTTCTTCTCCGGGAGCCTCCTCATAAAACTACGCTTGTCGAATTAGCTACCTTTTGTGGCGCAGACTATCTTGACGGACCTCACATGGGAAAGATCACCTGTGGTCGGTCTCCGGGTGTCCTGAGGGGAAGTGCTTTGCATAGGGATGGCAGGGAAGAAGTGGAATCCTTGATGGGAATTTCAGGGGTTTAGTCACCCGTGGGGCAGAGCAAAGAGATGGCAGGCATAGATGAGGCAGTTGTCCAGGCTGATTCCTTTGGAAAGGGGTGGTGTCCTGCAGGGTGCCATCCTGGCTCTGGCCCAGTGAAGGCTGAGGGATGCAGCATGCTCTACAGCCGTGGGATGGCAGGTTTGGGAATACAGGGCAAGAGGCCTTAGTCAGCACAACTGTCCCCCATGGAGTAAATAATCCACAAACACCAGGGGGCTCTGCCAAGTGTTCGGTTGGAGGAAGATTTTGAGTGGATTTTACAAGTGAGATGAGGAGACAGTCGAATGTATGACCTCCTACACACTCAGTAGCTGATTCTGCTTCTAAGTGAGGCCAGCTGCCCACTGCATGCTATCAACTAACCACGTAGTGCAGTGACGCTCAACCTGTGCGTCACGACCCCTGTGGGGATCCAATGACCTTTCCACAGGGTTTGTCCAATTCAGAATTGCAGCAAAATTATAATGATGAAGTGGTAGCAAAAATAATTTTATGGTCAAGGCGTCATCACAACTGTGTTAAAGGGTTGCGACCTTAGAAAGGTTGAGAATCACTGACGTAGTGCAGTGGGACCTGCACACAGACATAGGTACTTCCTGTGCAATTTGCATGTCTACTTATAGCTGTTGCTGGCTGGGATTTGCATTCTTTGCCTTCTGTCATTTGAGCTGTCAGTGGATACAAACACACAGACATTCTTTGCTAGCACCATAATTCAGATGTATTGAACCTTTCTGGGTTTTCCTTATTCAATGTCCAGCTTTCATACTTTGGATGTGATTGAAAATATCATCAGATGAAGGAGAATGTTGAAAAGTACCATGGAATGTTTAAAGTGCCAGTCTGTTTTGGCAGAAAGCTCCTTAGAAGCAAGGACGATAAGAATGACTTACATGTCCTTCGGACCTGCTCTAGGGAGAGACCAGTTCCTGGCCTAGAACACCACGCTTGGTAAAGTGGAAGGGTAGCAAAAAGGTGGACAATTCTCAGTGATACGGATAGACACAGGGACTGCAACACTGAGCTCCAACGTAACAATTGGGAGGATGGCGCAGGACCCGGCAGTGGTTTGCTCTGATGCGTATAGGGCTGGAACCCTCTAAGTTGAAGCCAGCGTGATGGTCCTTAACAAAAACTCACAAAAGACAACAGATGAGAACTCTTTATGTTTCTTAGGATTTTATTCATACCAATAGATCCTTTTCTGTAGTTCCAACCCCCAGCTTCAACCGTCCATGACCTAGGGCAGGGATAGACAAACTCTTGAGACTGAAGAGCCAATTCTGGTGCACCGAACAACTTTAAAATCACTCAAGAGCCTTAAGTATGTTTTTTTTTCCCCAAACAAATGAAATCACTGTGATCTGAAATAATAACCTTCAAATGTTTTCAGTGTCACTCCAGAGTCTCATGTTCACATTAAAAGAGCTGCAGATGGCTCTCAAGCCACAGTTTACTGACCACTGTGCTGGGGCATTTGAAACTCTTCTTAGATCATGGTGGTTTTCCCCAGAGCTGACTTGATGATTGGGAATTGTGCACAGAAAACCTCAATGACTTAGATTGAGAATTGTGTGCAGAAAACCCCAATGATTTGGTGGTCCCAGTGCAGCTAAGAGATTTTTCACTTGGCTTTGTCTAATGAAACAAAATCAAAACTAAGGTGGTCATATGATCCAGGGTATTAATTTCAGCTATGGTTGCACTTTGATTCAAAAATAAATACATAAAAATGGATATCTTTTGGAGTGATTAAAGTTAGGACTAATAACATCAGAGAAAATGAATCCGAACTTTACAAGTTAGAAGGATGCCTTTGGTTTCTTTTGGGTCAAATCGATTATTTTGTCAGATGCTCAAGACTAAGCTGTTGTTTCCAGAGTTAAGTGTTTGAACTTGTAGGTCATTGACCTACCTCTCAGGTCCTTGCTGGTCTGATGGAGGGGTCAGAGGTATAGTCCTCTGGGAGTGTCTATCATCCCTAACCTTTCCATGGTTCCATAAAATAGGTAGGGCCTGCTTGATGGTGGCAGGGGATGCTCTCCAGATAAAGGACAATCTGACACATGTCCACTTCCAGACCCAAAGCAAATGGCTGGCAGTGATTTTCCTTTATGCTAAGCATAGGAGAGGCTACATAATTTTTCTCTCCCAAGTTAATTACCCAGGGTCCCTTCTCATTGCAGGTCTTCAGATCTTCCAAATGCAAATGGCAGAGGGAACACCATGGCCCTGGGAACAGTACTCACTGCTTTTAATGTTGTCACCTTCTGTTGCCCAGGTGCAGGGCCTGGACTTCGTTCAAGAGCCCCATGTTCTTGGCACACAAAGAACCTTCGTGCGGTCTGGTGGGCTGAGCGAACTTCCTGCTTGTGTCAGTACTGTGCTGGCAAGTTATTTCCGCTGCTCAGGAGGCAGCCAGTGCCCCTGGCTGAAGCTTGAGATGCCCTTTTGTTCCTGACCACTTGGCCCTGGAAGCAACTGTCCTCTGGCAACCTTATCATGAACACAGTGTATTCATGGTCCTGGATCTGGCCTGAGAAATCACGGTGACTCCTTCTTTCTTAAAGTATTTCTTCCTCTTTGAGGTCCCCATGAGAGGGCAAGCGATAAATATTTGCTGGGTGAATGGACCAGCTTCTGGACCACTCACCCACTTTATAGAATTCTCAGTGTGGAGCAAGCCTGGCTTTGCAAGAAGCTGCAAGGTAAGGTCCTGTGAAAGCTACCCCAGAGGGGTCAGTCCTGGGAGAAGGACATCAGGCTTAGGCAAGCAGAAGGCCAGCAAAGCAAGAGGAAGGGGCGCCATCAGAGGGATTGACACAGTGGTTGCAACAATGGACTCAAACATGGGAACAATTTTTGAGAACGCCACAGGTCTGTGCAGTAGTTTGTTCTGTTGTATACAGAACACCACCAGGCAGAATTGACAGCACCGAATGACAATAAAAGTATCCCTCAAAGCCAGTGCATCCTGTTTTGTTACTGCCCAAGTGTGACAGGTGCATTTGCAAGGATGATTGGATGGGATGGAGCCATATGAGAGGGCATGAGGGTTACAGAAGATGGGGAAGCTGGTAAGAATACATTTCCCTTTCCACAGGTGCTATGAGTCAGCTACTAAAATGGCACCGTATATGTGTTCTTTCATTTCATCTTCATAACAGATTCCTAAGAAAATGATATTGAATTGCTTTAATGAGGAAATGGAGATGAAGAGAGAGCAAATCACATAGCTGTGAAAGGATACAACCAAGGCTAGGTGCCAGGTGTGTCTTTTATCAAAGCCATCAATCCCTAGTGGGCCAGGTACTGGGACTTAAGGCCTCAGGATGAACCAAATCCTCTAGCCTCCTGATTCTGAAGGTTTCAGAGAAAGAGTCAAGTCAAAATAATCAGAGAGTCTTATCTTTGTGTAGAACTCGAACATTTATAGAATCATTCCACATCCACTATCTCATTTATCCTCTGCAGTGCAGGTGAGCTATCAGTCTCATATTACCAATAAGAAAGGGCAGCACACACAGTTATTAAGTCCCGTGAAAAACTTCAATATAGTTTTGTGTTTATAGGAAATAGCAAAAACAAAAAAACAAAAAACCACACACACACAACTGATATCTAACCCAAAAGCTCAGGCTGTGGACTCAGCAGTGAAAATCAGGTGTGTTCAGATGTAAGTAGCTTCCATGACTCTGAACTCTGTTCAGATGTGGTCAGGTACAATTGAGTCACTTACAGCTCAGCAGCACTCTATGCTCCAGGATGAACCACTGGCCTGTCCTACACCAGCCTCACAATCACGACTGTGCATGAGGCCTCTGTCATAGCTTCCATCAGCACAGGGCCGGCCTTCTTCTTTCTGACTGACCTACTTTTCCAAGCCTGCTCCGGGAACTTGCCCCGCCTGATGACATGTCCCAAGTTCATGAGGTAAATCTCACCATTCTTACTTCTAAGGAACATGCTGGCCGTACTTCTTCCAAAATAAATGTGTGCCTGCTTCTGGCAGTTGATAGCACGTGCAAAATTCTTCACCGACACCATCATTCAAGGCATCAACTGTCCAATCTTACTCATTGTCCAACTTTTGCATGCAAAATGAGGTCATTGAAACGAGCCTGGCTTGGCTCAGACACACTTTGGTCTTCCAAGTGACATCTTTGCTTTTGAACACTTTGAAGAAGTCTTGGGTAACAGATTGACCCAGGTTGTCCTGCTTTGATTTCTTGACTGTGGGTGGCTTCCATGGCCTCTAATTGTGGATCCAAGCACTATGAAATCCTCAGCAACTTGAATATCTTCTCTATTTACCATGGTGTTACTTATTGATCCAAACTGTGAGGTGTGCTGCTTTTTCATGTGAGAGATATAATGCAAATGAAGGCTGTAGTCATCAACCTTCATCAGTAAGTGCTGTAAGTCCTCTTGGTTTTCAGCAAGCAAGGGCATGTCATCTGTACATTGCAGAATGATAATGAATCTTCCTCCAAACTTGATGCCGATTTTTTTTGGTATAACCTCAGATTATTTACTCTGCATAGAGGCTGAACAAATCTGGTAAAATGATTTAACTTTGATATATACCTTTTCTGATTTTAAACTATAAAGTATTACCTTGTTCTTTTCTAACAACTGCCTGTTGGTCTATGGACAGAGTCTACATGAGCAAATGAAGTGTTCTGGAACCTCATCATGGGTCTTACATCTACTATGGCTGATATTGTAAAAGGGAAATTTGAACCTGGAGATCCAAATTCACAAAGAAGATTACTATATGAAGGTACATGAGGAGGTCTTCTCCTAGAGACTTCAGGCCCTGCTAACACCTTGATTTTGGACCCCTAGAATCTATAAGAAGGAACCCTGGTGGCTTTGTCAATAAGTGTTAGACAACTGATTGTAAGGTCAGTGGTTCACACCCACCTTGGGAGCAAGTGAAGATTCTCTGCTCCCATAAAAATGTTTAGCTTCAGAAACTCAATATGGGATTGCTTTGCATTGGAACCTACTGGATAATAGTGGGCGTGACTCTAAGTGCAAGAGAACAAATTTTGATTGTTTTGACTCACCCAGCCTATAGTTCTTTGTTATAGAAGCTTGAGGAAACTAACAATATGTTAAACACAAGATATTTTTGTTGACTAAGCTAGAAACTCCTTAATTCAGGGACCACATATTATATACCTTCATGTCATTTAATCCAAACTCATTTTTGCAGATGCTCAAACAGCAGTAACCGAATACATCAATATCCATTGATAATTATTATTCATTGTCCATGAAGCAACGAGCCAGACTTTGTCAGCCAGTATCCGGCCTCGAGAGTTATTCTTTAACAATCTTCTGAAGGCCTCTTTCTTTTTCAGTGTAGCAATTAGTAACTGGAGCAGTGGGTGTAAAATGCTTCCGTGGTACAATTCTCATTTTCAAAGAAAACCTTAGTAAGAACCTCAACATGGTTGATGGTCTATTTTTAAAAAGGGGTTCGTTTATTAATTTATATCTTCCACATTTGGGGAAAAGTAGGAGGGAAACCAAGAACCTTCTTTATTTGCAAGTCTCCATGCTGCATAGTTTGAAGATTACTCAGTGAAATGCTTAGCCTTACCTTGTTCATGCCCCAACGTTGACAAACATGAAGGTGCTGCAGGGGGTGGAAATTCTTCTCTGCCCTCTAGGATTTCTATGAGTCAGTATCTACTTGATGACGCTGGGTTTGCTTGGGCTTTGGGGAAGGAAAGAATGGGTAAAGAAAGAATGGTGAGTTTTCTTTTGCATTAATGCCTGGCTCTTGGGGCACGCTGGGTTAGAGCGCTGGCCTGAGAGGTAGATATGCTGCAGCTAGTTAAGCATTGGGAGAGACATTGGGAGAGACACAGAACCAACTCTAGCCTGGACAGTGCTTCCAGAAACAACTCACAGAGTCAACTCTGCAGAAGGGGTCTGTCACAGATGCTGCAGGCCTATAGAGGTGCTGGTTTCAGAATTATATTACCTTTGACACAATCAGGAAGTTGCCAGATTGAAAAAGCCAAATCAGCAAGCAATCACTGTAACAGCTGGCTGTAGAGTCATGCCTTTCTGAGAGAAAAAGGGAGCTGATATCAAGGAGTTCAAAAAAAGAAGAAAGTGTTTTGAAATGTACAGCCATAGTACAATGCTGCTTGATCTGATTGAACTATAGAATATTGTGCTATCTGTAAAAGCCCCCTCCCTCCAAAATGGCTTTAGGAAAAAAAATTCTGTACAAAAAGAATGAAATAAATGCAGATATGGGAGAGGGGAGAAAGAAATGAAGGCAATATGGGTAGTTCTTACAGTCCTCGTGTCTATACCTGAGGGAGAAAGACTATAAGTAGTACTTATACTTTACTTTCTCTACTATAAAGACCATATGTTCTGATTCCTTGAGTAGCACAAATTTCAATTCAGTAGGGTTCTTTACATAGAATAGTAATAGTTTCTCTTCGTGAATAGAGTCCTTGATAGTCTCGCCGGTATGAGATTGCCATAGGTATCATTGTCAGCACAGACAGATCCATGTAAGGAGGTGCCCCTGAGGGTCCCCTACATTCCAGACACATTCCTCCCTGGCTAATTGTGTGGCAACACCTTCTTTTCACTCGATCTCCAAGACACATCACCTATTCTTTCTTTCATTCTTCTTCTTTTGCACATCGTCCCTATAGCACAGAGAACACAAAATAGTCTCAACTTTTAGTTCAATGGGACCACATTTTGCCCTCTGGTGAATTATGATGACTGAACCTGTCGAAGTCAAAGTCTGAGAAACAGGAAACAAATATTTTGCAAACGGGTCATCAGACGTAAGAATGAGAGGTATGTTATTGTTTAGATTGCGTCGCCAGACCTGCTCGGAAAAGAATCCTGTAACGAGTTACTGCTGAATAGAACTCTATTCCATAACCCCAAACCTTACGTGGTGCATAATAGGATATGTTCTCATTCCACGATTACATGGAATGGTGACTGACAAGGAGACCTGTCTGCACTGCAGTTAATGTGCTTGATTACTAACTGCAACGTGGGGGTTTGGAACCATGGGATCTTCTGCGGGAGACACAAGTGGCAGTCTGTCTCTGTAAAGATTTGCAGCCTTGGAAACTCTAGTGAGCAGTTCGAGTCTGTCCTCCAGGGTCTCGGAGTTGGCCCCCTCAAGGGTCACCAATTAGGCATGGGTATGTGTGGTGGACGGCGCCACAGGGTTGGTGACTTCCTGCTTCCTGCTCTTTCATTACTTCCAGGATACCACACACATCTGGGTTTCTGACTGCTCACCTCATAAGTGTTGAATTCCTCATTCCTCCCTGCAGCATCCAGCTCTTTGCCTTCTTCTTACACATTCCTGTCTTTCTAGTGCCATATTTCTCATCCTTCCTGAAGCCACGACACTTTCATACAGTTCTTCAGGTTGTGGTGAACCCCCCAAAATTATTTTTGTTCTTCATAACTGTGATTTTTCTGCTGCTATGAATTGGGCAAGCCCTGTGAAAGGGTGATTTGGCGGGTTGAGAAGCGCCGTTCTAGTGTGTGTGTTAACTGTGCCTACACGGTGGATCTCTGGGTGGTGCAGATTGCTAAGCACTCAGCTGTTGTCATGGGGGTTCTTTCGGAGGTTCCGACTCAGAGCGATCCTATGCACAGCAGAATGAATCACAACATGGCCTGGTGTGGCACGATCCTCACCATTCCTCCTACGTTTGAGCCCCAGACTGCAGCCACCACGTCAGTTCTCTTAGGAACCTTTTGGTGGTACTTCTTCCAAGACGGATCTATTTGCTCTTTGGGCAGCCTGTGGTACTTTTGTGTTTTTCACCAGCACCGTAATTCAAAGGCATCGGTTTGTCTAATACCCCAAACCCCCAAACAAACTTGATGCCAGTTCATAGCGACCCTACAGGAGAGAGTAGACCTTCCCCTGGGAGTCTCTGGGACTGTAACCCTTTCGTTTCCCCCTGCAGTTCTTCAAATATTTTTATTAGATTTAAGTTTCATTTAAGGGATACACAGGTATACAACCACTAACATATTTTGACATCCCTTTAGTTTTGTATCCAAGAGCCGGTCTCCCTGTTTCTCCGTGTGTCCTACTCAGCTTTGGTTAACTGTTGCCACATTCTTCCTCGTTCATTTCTGAAGCCCTGGTGTTTCTACCCTGCTCAGTCTACGTTGATCTTTGACTTGTCCCCTTGTGGGTGTGTTTTTCTGGAATCTTCTGTTTTCACTCGACTTCACGCCTCCCATCCCACAACATTATCTTTTCAACATTTCCTCCAGGAAGCCGTCAATAAGATTCTGCCAAAAAAAACAAAGTTGACCTGGGATGCTCCTAACTGTGAGCCTTAAATCCCAGTTCTTGTTCACACTTGACTCCCACCGCCCTAAATATTTCAAACCTTCCCACAGACACTTTTTCTTATTGGATGTCGGACTTTCACATACATGTGATGAAATGGAGATTACCATGGCTTGGGTCAGGCTCATCTTAATCTGCAGAGTCACAGTCTTGTGAAGCAAATTTAACTAAATGCAACACGTCTTCGAGCTCTTGACTGCCTTTCCCATGAGCATTGATTGCGAGTCCACCCCAGATAAAATCCTTGACAACTTGAAGTTTGTTTCCACTTATTATGATGTTACCTATTGGTCCAGTTGTGAGGATTTGGGGCTTCCTTTCATTGAGTTGTGATCCGTGCTGAAGGCTACCATGTTTGATCTTTATCTTCAAGTATTTTAATCCCTCTCAGCAAAAAAGGTTGTGTCTTCTGGGTATCAAAAGATGTTAATAAGCCATCCTCCAATCTTGATGGCACATTCTTGTTTATACAGTCCAGCTTCTCTGATAGTTTGCTCAGCAGATTGAACAAGTATAGTCACAGAATATAACCATGACACACATCTTTCCTAACTTTAAGCCATGCCATAGTTCCTTCTTCTGTTTGCACAACTGTCTTTTGATCCATGAACACATTTTGAATGAGCACGATGAAGTGTTCTGAAATCCCCATTCTCCATTCTTCTCAAGGTTATTCCCAGCTTGGTATGGTCCACACAGTTGAATGCCTTTGTTTGGTCAATGGAGCACAAGAAGACATCTTTATGATATTCTCTATTTTCAGCCAAGATTCATTTGACAACAGCAATGATACCCCTTGTTCCATGTCCTCTTCTGGATCTGTTCTGAACTTCTGGAAGTTTCCTGTCAATGTACTGCTGCAACATTGTTAGATGATCATAAGCATTTCTTGATATAAATCTCTAGGTAGGTGGACAAACAAGCATCATGGGTATTTCTTTTCTAGAGAATCTAGACTAGCACCCTGACTAATAAGAACCCTAGAGGATGAGTAGAACTGTTTCTTTGGGTTTCCCTGACTATAAATCTTTATGGCAGCAAGTTGCCTCATCTTTCTCCCTTGAAGCAACTGGTGGGTTCAAATTGCTGATTAATGGCCCAATATTTAACCCACTATGCCACCATGGCTATACATACATTGCAGACCCTCAACGAATCATATTTGAAAAAGGATGACCAAGCAATTGTGCCCATTTTATCCCTAGTATCTGCCAGCTCATCTCTTTGACTCTTTTCGCTGAGCCAGTTACCATATATACTCAAGTATAAGCTGACCCCCAAATCAGCCAAAGCACCTAATTGTACCACAAAAATTTCTTGAAGAATGTGCTGAAAAACTTGGCATATACATGAGTATATACAGTACATTTATTGTGGAATTCAGGAATGGCTAATGCTGGGAACATGGTAAGTAGGAGCAGAAGAGAAGCACAGATATTCTATTAAGAAATAGACCTCAAACACACAATTAATCACAAGATATTTATTTAAGTGTACTTTAGTGGGAAACATTTTAAAAAGTGAAAAAACAAGTGTTATATATCCCCATGTCATATTTGTAGTGCTGAGCTCTTACTGAAGACAACACTGTCCAGGAAAATCCCAGCATCTCCACCTAGGTCAGGTGATCATCTGTGATACCTATGAGCGGACTCAAGCTAATTAAAAGAAACATGACAACACCTGAACTCTCTTTCTTGTCATCCTCTGGATGGTGCACCAGCCTTGATAAGACACAGAGAGAATTTGCCTCAACGTGAGCGGAGTTTCACGTTGCCCAGTCTCTATTATTAGGTTGGCTTACCTTTAGTGTGTCAAAACAGTTGGCATAACCCCGCCAAAGGTTAAGATTGATTTCTCATTTTTATCTCTAAATTGTGTAAGGGAATTTGGTATTACGCAATCATCCTTCCTCTAAAGGTGTGTGAAGAGCGCAGTAACGTGAGAAGGGGTTTAATTCTATAAATTATAGCACATGGATTTACATAACAACTGAGGGAAACATTGGATGGTAATGTTGTAAAAGGAGTAGGAAATCCATTGCACAAGTTGGGAGTTGAGTTGTCCTGAATTTTCCTGACTGCCTATACCCTTCCTCTAAGGGTTTCCCTGGCTGAGCTCTCTCTGTCCCTGGCCCTCCTGTACATTGTGCTCTTGGCTGCTTCAGGCAATCTATGGTCCGATGCCACATCAAGTGGACACAGTGTGTCTTGCTCAGCATGCTTGGATGCCCAGGGCCCATGATTTACCTCCCACGTCCTAACGGGAAACTTGAGAATGGAAGCTCAGCTCCAGAGAGGTGCACTTGGCACAGTCAAAGCCTAAAGAGGCAAAGCCCTACTGGAATGATTCCCAAGCCTGGTCAGAGGTTAAAGCACTTGAAGGAAGGGAGGGATGGTCTTCTAGTATTCCCAATTCACATTATGTAAATCTGAATTTATTTACCTAGCTTTCAGAAAGTTTGAAATCTCTTCAGTTAAGGTTAGCCCAGTTTAGGTTCATACCAATAAGGATAAATCCCAAAGTGCAGCTACTTGGATTCCAGTTCATTCATTGCAGAGGTTTATTCTAATAGAATATGTTTAAACATGTCTCAGCAATCAGTGGGTGACTGCAGACAAGTTCTCTCAGGGACACATTTGTCTTGCCAGAAAAAGTCTACTCTCTGTGTCATGAGGGAAAAATGTTTTTTTTTTTTTTGGTGGGGGGAAGGCATCACTGCTCTCTGGTGGGAGTGGGAGGCCCAGTCTTGCTCCTGGAGAGCTGCTGCTGGATTTCAGGCGCCAAGCCAGTGGACTGCAGCCCCACACTCAACCACTACACCCCCAGGTTCAACCTGAAAAATGATTTTAAAATCAGGGCTAATGTGGAAGTTTTAAGAGAATTCAAGTGGACAACTTCCTACGTTGTCAATGCTTTGCAGGAATACTGCCTACCTAAAAATATCAGTTTTTTAGGGGCATCAAATCATTTTAGAAAGGTCAGGAAGATCTTAAAGATGAACAGAAAGGTAAGCTCAGAAGGTTATGACAAATACATCTGGGGATCCCAAAGGGGTACTCTTGATATGTTTTCTGGAAGGATATAGAGCTTATTATGAAGATGTTTAAAGAAAATGGAATACCGCTTTTTAATTGCTCTAAGGACAGCTTCCAAAGAGGAACTGTATCTTGACTGTCTTTTCACCTGGTTGCACAGGGGCAGATTGTAGCCATCGTGCTGGTAAAGGACAATGAAGGTGACAGGAGCTCTACAATGGTTGACTCTGCTGGTTCAAGGGCATATTTTAATAAATTGAAAAGGAATATTAGGTTTCCCTGTCCCCATACACATTCCTGCTACCCTATTCCCATTGCACAGCAGTGGGTCCTAATTGTGCTTCCCTTGTCCAACCATCACCTCAGAACAGGCATAAGAAAGCACCAAATGAAAAGAAAAGGGAAATGCCAACCAATTGTGCTGCAGCGGACTGTGCAGCTGCAGACAATGAGCACACTAACACCAGCTTCTTCTCCAGGTTTCCTTTGGATTCTAAAAGAAGAGGTTGCCTTGGTTAAGTATAAAGGCTTTGTGCTAGAAAGACATGCGTTAATTTGTTGAAAGTATTTTGAAGCCTGCTGTTTTGATATAACAGAACAAACTCAAAACCTGAAAATGCATGCTTTTCCAACCATTTTTCATTTTGGTACTCATATAAAATCTCTAAAACTCAACTCAAGGAAATAACCAGCAGGACCATTGAAATCAAACTTTAGTAGGTAGCAAGAACTAGTTGAAGACAGTTATGCCTTTAGGATTCCTATGGAAGCAAAAAGCAGGACAATTATGTTGGAAAAGGAAATAGCAGTCTTTAGAGAAAAATGAAAACTTGCCAAGAAAAAGAATGCAGAGCAACTAGAAGACAGACCAAGACCACATGATTGGGGAAGAACTTACAAGAAAATATCACGTTATCTAAAGGTACTTCAGAACATATTTTACCAACTGCCTGAAGCAAATTTCTGTGGATAATGTCAAGATTCTTGAACAAGATCAACAAGATTGAACATGATCAATACTCTAAACCTGAAAAAGACCAAGAGTACTTTCCTTTAAGATTAATGTGCACAAACTTCATATTTACCTTCATTCCATTCAGAAGTCAAGATAGTTAGGGCAATTGTGCCATAATTGTGTATGTCATAAAACATTTCTTGAAGTGAAAAAAAAAGGAGAAAAGAAAGCTGTATTGTGAGAAAAATACAGGGAAAATTACACTGAATACTCCCCTCCCACATGCCCATCACAACAACACACCTTCTTATTCTCCCAGGGTTGCTCTCCAAGAATTCTGTTGAGAAATTTTACCCCTGTAATGCCTGAACAGATAGCCAAGTCAAAATTAACTATTGTTCCTCTGTGTTCACAAAGCCCTCTCATTTCTACATTACATAAGACTTGTGATGAATTACCGATACCATGGTGTCTTTCATTATAGATGTCTTCCTTGAAAATCTTAGATTTTGGTATTGTTCATCTTTAATCCCTAGCTAATTGCAATGTGCAGTAGGTACATGAGAAAGTAAATTGAAAGTATGAAACAAATCATATAACATTTTATTAAAGAAAATATGGAAATATGAAGTTATTGTTTCTCAAAAGATCCTCTTTCTGGGTCTATACACTCCTGAATGTGTATCATCTCCATCTCTCTAACTTTCTCCCAAAGATTTCTGCACTCTTTGTTTGACACCACATCAAAACGACAGTTCTGACAGGGTTAAATTGTGTTCCTTTCAAGTGTACTTTGACTTTTGACAACAAAAATAAGCATGAAGAGGAGGAGAGCAGGGTGGGGACGTAAGGCCCACTGGTGGGTAATTGGTCACCCCTTTACCGGGGAGACACGGGGAGGAGACAGACCAGTCAGGGGGCAGCCAGGCAGTGATGATGCGTACAAGTTTCCTCTGGTTCCTGAAGCCTTCCTACCTGTCCCCCAACCATCATGGTCCCAACTCTATCTTGCAAATCCAGATGGACTGGAGAAGTCACACTGGCATAGAGGGGAGCAGGAGATATGGGGAAACCAGGATGGATGGACCCCTTCGGGCCAATGGTTAGATTGGAGATACTGGAAGGGTGGAGGGAAGGGGGGGGGGATAGAGAGACGGAACCAACAGCAAGGATATATACACAAGCTCTTATTTGAAGGACGGGCATCAAAGGAGTGGGTTGGGGGAGAGGTCGGGCAGTGTACAATATGACAAAACAATAACAATGTATAAACTATTGAGGTTTGGAGGGGAGGAGAGACCAGGGGAAGAGGGGAAGGAATGGATAAGCCGATACTAGGGGCTAAAGGGAAAAAGGTGGACGATTGGAGAACAATAATAGAAGTCGACATGTGAGGGTGCTTGATGAGTATGCTTATTTATATATTGTGAAAAACGATGTATGAGCCCCAAATAAAATGATTGAAAAAAAATAAGCATGAAAGGGCAAGATTAGTGCTATAGTATGACTGGGGTAATGTTTCTCAACAGAATTCTTGTAAAAATGAAGAAAAATTTTTGACCTCAAGTTGAAATATTGAAGGATTTAGTGGATCAAATATTGACTGGTACAGGAATTCTGGGGAAAATGTGTAAGGCATACACAGAGTAACTGTACCAGAAAGAATTTGCTGATGCTCAACCACATCAGGAAATGAAATGATCAACCAATACTACTAAAGAAAGAAATCTTAAGCTGCACTGAAGACATTGGTAAAACATTCCAGGTATTGATGGAATACCAACTGAAATGTCTTAATGAATGAATGCAATATTAAAACTGATCACTTTTCTATGCCAAGAAATCTGGAAAACATCTAAGTGACCAACTGATTAGAAAAGATTCCCATACTGGATCCTCCAAATAAATGTGATCCAACACAATGCAGAAATTATTGAATAATATAGCATACAAGAAAAGTTTTTTCTTTCTTTTTAAAAGCCATTTCACTGGGGGGCTCTTACAAATCTTATAACAATATATCATTCAATTGTATGAATCACACTTGTACATACGTTGCCATCAACATAGCCAAACTATTTTAAGAAAAGTTTTTTTTAAAAAAAGATAATTCAAAAATGGTTGCAGCAGTACACAGACAGGTATCTACTAGAAATTGAAGCCAGATTCAGAAGAGATGCAGATGAGGAATATCATTGCTGATGCCAGATGGCTCTTGTCTGAAAACAAAATATTAGAAAAATATTTAGGCTTTATTTACAATGAGAAGGCACTCAACTGTGACGATCATAACAAAGTATGCATAGCACTAATGAGAAAGAAAAGTCCAGAACACTTAATTATGTGTAAGAGGAACCTGAATGTCATCCAAAAGACAGTCATTCAAACACAACAAGAGGATACTGCCAGTTGTAAAATCAAGAAAGGTGTATTGTAGGTTGTATCCCTTTACCGTAGTTACTCATGCTACATGTTGAGCAAACAATCTGAGGAGTGGGACTATATGAACAACAATGTGGCCCTAGTATTGGAGGAAGATTCATTAACAATCAGTAATAGCAAATGACACAAACTTGTTTACTGAAAGTGAAAAAAAAACTCGAAGTACTTTTTAATAAAGATTAAAAAACTGCAGCCTTCAAAAACTACCTCAATATGAAGAAAACCAAAATTTTCATAACTAGGCCAATAACAGCGTCATGATAAATGGAGAAAAGATTGCTTAATAGATTTCACTTTACTTGGATCTACAATCTATGCCTAGGGCAGTAGCACTCACAAAATTCAACTTTATAGTGCTTTGGAACATCTGCTGCCCAAGATCTCTTTGAAGTGTTAAAAGCAGGGATGTCACCTTGGATACCAAGGTGCCCCAGATATTCACCACAGCATTTCTGATCTTCTACAGGCATGTGAAAGCTGGCAGTTATTGAGGAAGACCAAAGAAGGACTGCAGCTTGGAAAGGATGGTGTTGGTGAAGTATATCATGAGAACAAACAAATCTTGCAAAAAATACAGCCAGAATGTCCCTTAGGTACACTGGTACAGATGGGAACTGGTAGCACAGGGAACTCAGACAGATGAACCCCTCGGTAGTGAGAGTGGAGATACTGGAAGGGATGAGGGAGGGTTGGGTAGAGTAGGGGGCCGACTACCAGGGTGTACACATAACCTCCTACCTGGACGATAGGCAGTGGAGAAGTGGGTGAGAGGAGACATCTGGCAGTGGAAGATATGACAAAATAATTTATAAAATATCAAGGACGGATGGGGGAAGGGGAGAGAGGTAGGCAGGGAAAATATGTAAAACTGATGTCAAGGGTTTAGGTGGAAAAGCACATGGTTTGAGAATGATGAGGGCAGAAGGCATGAGAAGGTACTTGTGACAATATATGTATAGATGGTTGGTGATAAGCGATGTACAAACCCCCATTAAAATGATTTAATAATAATAATAACAATAATAATAACAAATGCCCCTTAGAAGCAAGAATGGCAAGATTTTGCCTAATATACTTTGAACATGTTAGCAGGAGGAACCAGTCCCTGGAGAATGACATCATGCTTGCTAAAATAGAGGATTAGTGAAAAAGAGGGAGCTCCTTTAGGAGATGGATTGACGCAGTGGCTGCAACAATGGGCTTAAGCACATTATAATGTTTGTAAAGATGGAACTGGGTAGTGTTCCCCTTTCACATACATAGGGTAGCTGTGAGTTGAAACTGACTTGATAGAACATAACAACAACACACTATACTGAGCCCAACTGGGGCAGTTTCTGCTTTGATGAAGAAGTCTTTAATTATTATTATTATTATTATTTGGGGGGGGCATCACTGCCCTCTGGTGGTGGGAGTAGGAGGCCCAGCCTTTGCTCCTGTGGAGCCGCTGCTGGAATTGAACCTCTATCCCAGTGGGCCACAGAGTCGCTCACAACCGCTACACCACCGGGGCTCAGCCCTATTATTATTATTTTATACAGCCAAAGTCACCCATTCTGCTAAGAAGAATTCTTTGTCAGAAAGCTAGAGTTGTAACATAAGGAACTTCAGCCTATCCCCATTTTGTGGCATCGGATCAGTCCATCACTCATTAAGTGTAAATGGTGTATGAGATAGGTAGGTTTATTGAGCCAACCTTACCAATAGGAGGATGTACTATTAATAAGGTCACAGCTTGATTAGAAGGCAAAGAAATAAATGGCTCGGCAAGCCCCGCCCCCCTCTCGTTCTTGCTCTCTGGTGCTCAGACCAGCATGAGGCCGCTTTAGGTAGTTCTCTGCCTCCACTTGTGAGATATACTACCTGTGGGACAGCCAACCTGTGGATCGTGTCATTGGAGCTTGAGGTTCCTTTGAGACCTGCTTCACCATGCTGCTGGTGTATGCATCACTTGAGCTTGAGGTTAGGTTGTTGGATCCTGTCGACTTGCTTTGCTTGAGTTCAAGATCCCATCTGGACCTGCTTTGCTAAGCTCCCGAGTTGCTAACTGCTGTTGACCAGCCCTGCTGTTTGCTGCCTGTGGCCAGCCTACCCGCACTGCTCTAGGGAAGACTCATCTGCCTGCTTCCTTGACTTTGGACTCAGCAGCACTCATGAGTTGAAGGAATTCCAGTATATTAACTGTTACATGGAAGTGAGTTGAACTGAGGGCTCTGTACTGCTGTGTGGACTAATCAGCTGTTATATTCCTTTGTGTTATATATATATATATATATATATATATATATTTATATGTGTGTATATATATAGATAATTATAATCATAAGTGTCCTGGTTTTGTTTCTCAAGAGAACCCTGTCTAACATAGATATTTAAAAAAGACTATGAGAATCTTTTTTCTTAGAGCTTGTGAGTTGATAAGAATACATGGACAATAAGTATCAATAAGGGATATAAAATGAGAAGTCACAGATGGTATATGATTAAATATCATAATGAGTTTATAGTCTCCTCCTAAATGTACTAAGGACGCAGTTTGGATTAAATGATTTACTAAGACCTTGTTTATAGATCCATTATATTATGATTCTTACAATAAGTGCTTTGAGGTCAGAGTTCTATCATCAAAACAGGATTACTTCTCTTCCTCTTTTGCATTAACACCAGAAAGTAATTCCAAAGAGCAGCACTTATGTGTAAAGATCAGTTATCTTCAGTGGTAGCTATGTTTTATAGCCTCGCTATACACAACACACATTGTTGAGAATATTGACAAGTGAATTATGGAACAGATAAGCTCTTTTATTTGTTAGCAATTAGGTTCTTAAGTTTGTTCTTAAATTTAGTTGTTTGCAAACTCAAAGTGTCAAAAAACACGCAATATATGACATTTTTTATTTATTCATTTTTGTTCCAAAATAGTTCTTTTTTTCTTACTAGGAATTTTAATATCATCGATGTTTTTTTTTTTTTTTTGGTGGGGGGGCCAGCACTGCTCTCTGGTGGTAAGAGGATCAGGCCCAGCCCCACTGCTGGAATTGAACCTCCATCCCAAAGGGTCGCAGTCCCACGCACAACCACAATGCCACTGGGGCTCAGCCCTGCCTTGATGTTTTTTTGATTAGTCAGATAAAATGAAATTAATAAAGTTTGGAGAATACCTTAAAAAAACAAAACAAAAACCAGGGCTGAGCCCTGGTGGCATAGTTGTTGTGCACAGGACTACAGCCCACTGGGATGGAGGTTCAATTCCAGCAGCGGCTCCACAGGAGCAAAGGCTGGGCCTCCTACTCCCACCACCAGAGGGCAGTGATGCCCCAAAACAAAACAAAACAAAAACAAAAAAACCCCTCCCGTCCCCATTGGTGTAACTCTCAAACATCTGTAATTTCATATATGAAATTACATATGAGACTTAAAAAGCATCCAGAATTACTATCAATGATTAGGAATGATTTTAGAATTAAAACCATAGCCAGTTAAGTCTTCTATCCCTCTGTTTGAGAGTCCCTCAGAGGGGGTCAGAAATACCCACTCTGTCCCTATCTTTCATAGTCACAGATTTACCACTGACATTTTTTTCTTGCATCGACTAGAACTTATATCTTTATGTTATTATCAATGTTCATTTTAGTTATAATAAGGAGTCCTAGTGGCATAGTGATTATGCATTGGGCTGTGATTTGCATGGTATGCAAGTTCAAAACCACCAGAAGATCCATGAGAGAAAGACATGGCTTTCTTTCCTGTAAAGAGTAACAGTCTCAGAAGCTTACTCTGGCAATTCTACCTTGTCCCCTAGGCTCGCTATGGGTGGGCATTGACTCAGTACCAGTATGTTTGAGATTTGAATTTGAGCCTATTAGATTTCATGTCATCATCAACCATCTCATCCCTGTAAGTTCTGCATATTTAATATTTTGTTATTATCCCTCCCTCTTTCTAACTCCTGGGACACTTCTGCTGTGCCTATATAATTCAGCAGCTCTGTAATATTCTATAGATCCTTAATCATTTATCCTTATCCAAGTAATCTCTTGGGAATAGTGCTTCACCTGCTGCCTCTCAGGGCTGCCTCTTCTGCAACCCCACCTCATCCTTACTTCATGTATTGGGTCTGGAAGAGGAATACGTGTTCTCCATGCATCCTTATTTAAAAAAAATTATTAGGATCATCCAACAATGATGGTAGCAGTACATTAACAGGGAACTTCCAGAAGTTTTGGCTGGTTTCTCAAGAGGTTATTGAAGAAGGGATATCATTGCTGATATAAGATGACTCTTGGCTTAAAACAGAATAACAGAAAGATGTTTATTTGTGTTTTATTGACTGTGCAAAGACATTAGATTGTGCAGACCATAACAAAGTATGGATAATGTTGAAACGAATGGGAATTCCATGTTCTCATTCATGGATCCATGAACTTGTACTTGGATCAAGAGGCAGTTGTGTAAAGAGAACAAGGGACTACTGCATGGTTTAAAGTCAGGAAAAGGGTGTATTAGGGTTGTAGCCTTTCACATAGTTATTCAATTTATATGGTGAGCAAATCATCAAAGAAGCCGGATTATAGGAAGAAGAATGTGGCATCAAGATCGGAGGAAAGCTTATTAATAACCTTTAACACCCAGATGATACAACCTTGCTTGCTGAAAGTAAGGAGGAATTAAAGCGCTTGCTGGTGAAGATCAAAGATTGTAACCTTCAGTATGGCTTACAACTCAATGTGAAGAAGATCAGAATACTAACAACTGAACCAGTAAGTAACATCATGATAAATGAAAACAAGATCGAAGTTGTCTAGGATTTCATTTGGCTTGGACCCACCATCAGTGCTCATGGGAGCAGCTGTCAAGAGATCTAAAGGCACACTGCATGAGGGACATCTGCTGCCCGAGACCTCATTAGAGTTCTGAAAAGCAAGGGTTAAGATGCATCTGACTGAAGTCATGCTCTTCCCCATTGCATCATGGGCATGGGAAAGTTGGACATAGGATAAGGAAGACTATGGAATTGATATCTTTGAATTGTGATACTGGAGAAGATTGAGAGTAGCAAGGGCTGTTGACAGAACAGTCGTCTGTTTTGGAAGAAGTAATGCTGGAGTGCTCCTTAGAAGTCAGAATAAAATTACTTCATCTTATATACTTTAGACATATCATCAGGAGAGACCAGTCCCTGGATAAGGACACAGAAAGGCACACGAAAAAAGGAAGGCCATAAGTGAGATGGATTGACACAATTGCTGCACCAAGGGGCTCAGGCACAGGAATAATTGTTCGGACGCCACAGGACTTCGTGGTGTTTTGTTCTGCTGTACAAAGGGTTCAGAGGGGTGAGAGACAAGAGGAATGCAGCTAACAACAGCATTTATCCCATTGCCACTTAAAAACCTTCATTATGTCCTCCCAAAATCTGTGCCTTTGAATCTCATGTCAATAGACCGCATTACTCAATGCTCTTAATTCTTGCTGTCAGGCTTAAGGGATGGCTTCTTCTCATTTCTTTGCTTCCTGGCCTGCCTCTCCTTGCTACACTTATTCTCTTGTCTCACTCATTGACAACGCTAGAGTTCTGATGATCTTTATAACACCCCGACCTCGCAATTTCTCAAGTTTCTCTCTCTCAATGTATTTATCCTCCACTTGATAGTAATCATTAACCCCCATAATTATTACTAGGAGCATTACAATTTTAAATACTTTTCATGAGTCATATATCAAGGCATTAGTATACTTGAAAAGAACCTAAAAACATGAAAAACCCCACCACTCTCCCCACTGATAGATGTTGCATTCTAGATCTGAGAACCTCATCACTGATGTTATCCTAATCCTTCTTTGCATTTCAAGTTTATATATCTTATTCTCACACTACTACCTCTTTTGGGGTCAACTTATTTGCTTTAATAGCCTGACTCCAAGACTGTGTGACACCACATTTCATGCTAGCATTTTCTCATTGTTCTACAACTCTGTCTTACCCTCAGTCTCCTCCAACCCAGCTTATAAACCAGGGCTATTCATCATAGTCACTCCGCCGTGAAAAACTCACAGCTTTTTTAGTTTCTGTTGTGAGGTGACACCCAGTCAGTTCCGATCCATAGCAACCCAAGGCACAAGAGAGTGGAACAGTGTCTGCTCCTGCTCCATCCACACAATTGTGCTTACAGGTGTTTGAGCCCCTTGCTGCAGTCACAGTGTCAGTCTAGTTCCTCGAAAGCCTTATTCTGCACTGCCCTTCCCCTTTACCAAGTATGGTCTCGTTCCACAGAGCACTGCTCTCTCCGAACAGCAAGGCCAAAGTATGTAGAATGAAATTGCACCATCCTTGCTTCTAAGGAGGACTCTGGCAACACGTATTCCAAGAGAGATCAGGTTGCCTTTTTTTTGGGGGGGGGGCATCACTGCCCTCTGGTGGAAGTAGGAGGTCCAGCCTTGATCCTGGAGAGCTGCTGCTGGATTTGAACTGCCAACCCAGTGGGCCGCAGTCCCACACACAATCACTACACCACCGGGGCTCACACCCAGGTTGCCCTTTTAGAAGTCCTTGGTATTTTCAATATTCTTTCCCAGTGCCAGAAAATGAAATGCAACTATTCTTCTATGGGCTTCTTTATTAAGTGCTATTTTCACATGCATATGAGAGAACTGAAAATGTTATGGCTTGTATTAAGCTCACCTTAGTCCTCAAAGGAAGGAGGTCTTTTGTAGCACATTTACTTATAGCGATACATCTTTTGATCTCTTGACTCCTGCTTCCATGAATATCAGTTGCGAATCTAAGCAAGATAAAATCATGAACAACGTCAATTTTTTTTCTCCATTTATCATGAACCTATTGGTTCAGTTGTGAGGATTTTGGTCTTTTTGACATTAAGTTATAATCCATATCATCAGTTGTGATCCTTGATCTTCAAAAGCAAGTGATCTCCATTCTCACTTTTAGCAAGTAAGGTTGTGTCAAAGGTTGTTTAAAAAAACCTTTGTGTATTAAAGGTTGTTAAAAAAAACTTTCTTTCAATCCTGATATCATATTCTTCTTAATATAATCCCGATTCTCTGGTTATTGTTCAGCATACTGACTGATTAAGTATGGTGAATGATACAACCTTGTAACACACCCTTCCTGATTTTAAACCATGCAATATTCCCTGGTTCTATTGCACAACTGACTCTTGATTCAGGTCCAAGTGTCTCATGAACACAATGCCGTATTATGGTAATCCCATTCTTCTCAAGGCTATCTATAGTTGCTATGATCCCCACAGTCAAATTCCCTAAAATAGTTGATAAAGTACAAGTGATATGTACTTCCTAATATTCTTTGCTTTGAGCCAACATCCATCTAATATCTATAAGGATACCTTTTGCTTCATGCCTTCTACTAAATCCAGTCCAAACCTCTGACAGCTCCTTGTCAATGGACTGCTTCAAATGTTGTTGGATGATTGTCAACAAAAATTTACTTGCAAGAGTTATCAGTGGTATTACTCGATAGCTTGAACATTCTGTTGCATCACCTTTCTTCAGATTCATATTCTACAAATATGAATCTCACTCAGTTGACCACTTTTGTGGCATAAATGAGTGAGGCCTTCCAGTACTTCATCAACTTGTTGAAACATTTTTATTGATATTCCATAATTTTCTGGGGCTTTTTTTCCCCAAGGGGAGCATGCTAATGTTTTCAGTGCAGCTTGAACTTCTTCAGCATCATTGGTTCTTCTTCACATACTATCTCTGAAATGTAGACTAGTTCTTTTGGGAACTATGACTGTGTTTTCTTTCCAGTTTCTTTTGATGGTTCCTGCATCATTCAATGTTTGTCCATAAAATCTTTCATATTATAACTCAATGCTTGAATATTTTCTTGAGTTATTTCAGTTTAAGATATGCTGAGAATGTTCTTCTTTTTCAGTTTTCTAATGCTTGATCTTTGAACATTTCAACATAGTATTTGGCTGTGCCTTCTTGAGCTGACCATTGAAACATTCTCTTAAGTTCTTTGACTTCATCAGTTCTTCTATTTGCTACATTGTGATGGAAAGTAAATTTCTATGTCTTTTATGGTATCCAATGTGATCTTTTCATATCTGACTGTCTTTTTAATGATTATTTGCTTTCTTCATGAATAATGTTCTTCATGTCCTTCCACAGCTCATCAAGTCTTCTGTCATTAATGTTCGATACACATCTGTTTTTGAGACACTCTTGAAATTCAGGTAATATAGACTCAAGGTGTGATAGTTCAGGTGACTAGATAAGCAAATTCTGGAACATTCATATTTGTATAGAAAAGAGCTTTATATCAAAGAGCAATTACATATTGAGAAAACACCCCAGCCCAGTCCAGATCAAGTCCACTATTAGCCCCTATGTTGAACACCAGTCTATAAATTCCTTTCCAGACTCACACAACATAAACAATGATGCTGAATGCAGGAAAATAGAGACTGGAGGGTGAAAAGAATTGTGGTTCCAGTAGTGGTGGAAGCATCTCTGTGCTGGTGTGAGTCTCCACCTGATGCCTCCAGCTCTTTTAGTGTCTCCATCACAGGATGTTGAAGCAGAGAGAGAGAGAGAATTGAGCCACCTCCAGAGAGAGAGAAAGTTCCCAGAATCCTCATGAGAAGGCCATGCCAACAAGGAGCTAGATTCCACCCCTAGCTATTAATCAAGTAGACATGAAATTATGTATCTACCACACAAGGTCATATTGTGGTCCTCGTGGGCTTATTTTAATTTTCTTCAGCTTTATCCTGAACTACATATGAGCAATTGATTATCTGTTTCATATTCAGTTCCTCGCCTGATTTTAGCTGCTAATATTGAGCTTCTCTGTAGTCTCTTCACATAGATGTTGTTTATTTGATATCTGTGTATTCCTTCTTCAGAAGTCTGTTTTCATATGAGTAAGCTAGGGAAGCACATCCACAGAAATTCAAATATATAAGATAGAGCTTTATATTAAGGGTAAGTGTACATTAAGAAAGCATCCCAAACCAGTGCTGTCCAAGCCCATAAGTGCAACATTAGCCCATACATCCAATACCAGTCTACAAAGCACTCTTCAGTCTCACAAAAATACGGGATAAAACCAACTGCAAGAGGAAAGCCGAATCAGTGAGCATGTAAGCATCTCATTGCTGGCAGGAGTCCCCATGGGGCTGCTCCAGCATGCAGGGTTGCATCAGGGTAGGTTCATGTGGCTTCTCCTCAGAGATGTCGCAGAGGAAGTGAGTCTGGCCAGCTGAAGCAGAGAACTGGCTAAAGCAGCTGAACCCAGGTCTGACCATCAGAGAGGAAGACACCTGAGAACTAAAAGGGTGAATCTCACCAAGCCACTTACCTCTGTGCCCTTCAATTAATCCCACATGTGTTTATCAACCAGATTGGCACAATAATCTTTAACTATATCAATCCACCCCCTTGCCAACTTGGCACCTATATACAATTCTTTAGCCTCACGATTGCAATTAAGTAACACCTACATCTTAATCCTATAATCCTATGACTATATTCCCCCCACCTATGAAAGCTTGTAAGCCATTCACTTAATGCCTTTATGATCCACAAATTTTGGCATCCATTTTCTACACTGCCCATTTATATGAACCCAGTACTCTGAGAGGACGATCATATTTTTTGACGTGAAGAACCTTCATTCCAGTTGGACTTGTGAAGTTCGTCCACATCCATAAACAAAGTCAATTAGAACAGGCCATCCATAAAGTCTGCAATAGTATGTATGCATCAGCTCACAGTCTCAAAATATCTTCATCTTGTCAGGTTCTGATAAACTCAACATGGAGTGTCCCACTTAGAATATCTTCATCTTGTCAGGTTCTGATAAACTCAACATGGAGTGTCCCACTTAGCCTCCCCAGGGTGCCCATTGGTCACCTTCTTTTAGACCATGCACTCTCACAAATACTCAACAAGCTTAGCCTACTAGTGCTAGGTCATGAACTGTGGACCAGTCAACCTGCTCTTGTCTTCTCCTCTTTTCCCTGTAAACCAAATCCACAAATGTCAGTGGCTGAACCCAACTCATCTCTTTATTGCTGCATTTCTCCCACATTCACTCAACAAATAGATCCAGGTGATCACCTGGCTAGTATTTCAGTCTGCTCACAGGCTTCCTTTAACATCAGTCCTAGAGAGGAGTTTTCTTTATGGTTTCATATTTTTTTCCAGTTTCTGACAAAGACTACTGGTTCCTGAGTACTACAAAGCACTGGGTGGGGCATATCTTTTCAAACCTTTTTTGCAGGTATGGCCTAAACCCATCTAAATATCAACTTTTAATGTCTGAAGGCAAGTGACTTACAAGCTTTCAATTTTCAAATTTTCCATATTTTTCCCCAGAAAACAATGGAATTAACAGTGTGACTTTATCTGACCTCTGGCTGGTCAAAGAAAAAGTACCATAAGGGAGATGTTAAACAAACATCTACTCTTCACCTTATGATTTGCTTCTCCAGTTCCCTACTTCCAGGGTACCATAATGTGTTAGTTTGGGTAAGCTAGGGAAACAAATCCACGGAAACTCAAATATACAAGAGAGATTTTTATATAAAGAGCAAGTGTACATTAAGAAAGCATACCAACCCAGTGCTGTCCAAGCCAATAAGTCAAACATTAACGCATATGGCCAACACCAATCTACAAAGAAGTACATGTGTGTACAGTTTGTGCTGTGGAAAAAAAGGTATTTGCCATAAACGAGTCATTGGTTTTGCAAAATTCTATTATGTGATCTCCTGTTTTGCTTTTATAACCTAGTCCATATTTCCCCATTATTGGTCCTTTCTCTTTGTTTCCAAATTTTGTCTTTTAATCCCCAATAGTTCACATTAATTGAATGTTTGATACCATTTTAATTAAAGACATTGGGAGATTTCTTCAATTTCTTCACCATTCCCTTTTGTGGTTGGTGCATCAATTTGAATAATAGTTGTATTGATTGGATTTCCCAGAAGGCAGATAAATGTAACCCTATCACAGACAGCATTGTACTTTATGATTGGTTTTGCGGTGTCCTTTTTTGACAATGAAGGTCGTGCCATTCATCTTGATTGTGTTATTCTTGAGAGTAAATCACTACTTTCTGATTTTAACATGCCCAATAGCAGTCCAATTCGGCTTACCTAATATCTAAGATATCAATCTTTGTGTCCCATTTCATCTTTGACCACATTTATAATTTTTCTAGAATCATACTTTGCACATTCCAAGTTGTAATCATTCACATATTTTCTCAGTCATTTTTCCTGACGTTGACTAGTGCCCACCAGAAAATGAATATCCTAAAGGTTCCACTACCCCACTCATGTCACCATAGTGAACTCCACTTGAAGAAATCAGCTCCTCTCCAGTCACCTTTTGAGTGCCATGGACTTGAGAGGTCCATCCCCTGGCACTATCTCTGAACATGTTCCACTCCCATTTATTAGACCTTTAGGATTTGGTAAGACTTCAAAGCTATTTAGAGGTTGCAGGGGTTCTTTCTCCAGAGTGGAGAGCTAAGTCCTTTTTCATTGGCTATTCTCAGTCTTGCTGAAATGTGTTGACTGTTGACGACCCTGCTGGCATTTGAAGTACCAGTGAAATCCTTCCAGTATCCCAGCAACACACAAGCCACCAGAGTAGGACAAGATGACAGGCAAGTGGTATTGAAATGGCATATCAAGCAAACAATATTTTAAAAAATGTAAAATCAGCATTGGAGGAAGCATCACTAATGACCTTTGATATGCACATGACACAACCCTATTTGCTGAAGACAAAGAGAACTTGACACACTTAGAGATAAAAATTTAAGAATCCATCTTTCAGTATGGATTACAATTTAATGTAAGGAAAGCAAGCATACAACGGAAGCAATAAGGAATGTTATGACAAGTGGAGACAATGTTGAAGTTGTCCAAGAATTCATTTTATTTGGATTC
Source organism: Nesogale talazaci (assembly GCA_004026705.1). Lineage (NCBI taxonomy): Eukaryota > Metazoa > Chordata > Mammalia > Afrosoricida > Tenrecidae > Nesogale > Nesogale talazaci. The sequence goes on along the minus strand of PVJH01000041.1, from coordinate 238,036 downwards.
AGAGTCAACACCTGTGAAAGGCACCATCAAGAAATCCAAGGGTATCTTGCATGGGGGTAAATCTGCCACAAAATATCTCTTTAAAGTGTTAAATGCCAAAACTGCCACTTTGAACACTGCGATGGACCTGGCTCAAGCCAGGGTATTTCCAATCACCTCATAACATGTGACAGCTGGACAAAGCTTAAGAAAGACTTGAGAAGAGCTGCTGTCTTTGCATTATGGTGTTGTAAAGAATAGCAAATGTATCACGGATTTCTAGGGGTGGTGGTGGTGAATGTACAAATCTGTCTGGGGTGAAGTATGGACAACATGTGCCTTAGAAGCAAGGATAACAAGAATTCATCTCATGCCCTTTGGACATTTTAAAGGTCCAGTCCCTAGAGAATGAAATCAGGCTGGGTAAAGTAAAGGGTCCGAGAAGAAGACTGTCAGTGGGTAGATTGGCACCGTGGGGTACAAAAGGCTCAAACACAGCAGCAATTGTAATTATGGATCAGGATTAAGGTCACTCTGTATTCAAAGTGACTCAGAGACAACTAACACCACGCTCCCCTCATGTTTCTATGATCCTGTACCATGACTTCAGGACTTTTCTTCTCTCCACAAACCCTCAGCACTACTTCTGTCGTATCTCAAGTCAGCTTCTGACCTTGCTTCTTGTGAGAACCAAAGTGGGCAAGAGTGAGATTCTTCAGACCTCTTCACCACTGGCACTCATCTTACCCCATAGTCCTGTTTGCATGCACTATGGTCATTCTTTCTCTCGGAGCCTGAAGGGGTGGTGGTTAACATTGGCTGTGATCTTCAAGGTGAGCAAGGTCACACAGCAAGGTTCTTCTACTCCGGTCAAGCATTAACTTCAGAAACTCCCAAGACAGTTCTAAACATCTCCATAGGGTGCTGCACATTGGCATCACTCGATGGGAGTGAGAAAGCCATTCTTTTAGGAGCTCTGGTGGTGTGGAGTGGATAGATGTTGGGCTGCCAACTGCAAGGTTGACAGTTTGAAACCCTCAACTGCTCCAAGGAGAAAGATGAGTTGTTGTTGTTGTTTTTATGCTTGCAAAGAGTTGTAGTCTTGGAAATCCACAGGGGCAGGTCTTGTCCGGTAGGGTAGCTATGAGTTGTAATTGAGTTGGTAGCAGTGAGTTGAAGGTCATTCTCTTGGTCTGTGAGCTAGATATGATGCCCTTGTTTTCTTTGAACTTTCTCACTAGTCATTGTCCTGTTTCTTGTTCCCTCTTTGCATGAGAATCCTTTGAAAGAACTGTCTATACTTAGAATCATCAGGTTCGTATGTTTTTTTTTTATTTAACCCTCTTCAAAAAGTATTTCACACTCGTTATTTCAGAAAAAGAAAATCCTATGTTAAGATCCTGGATGATCTCCACATTGCAGAATTGGACAAGAGTCAGTGCTAATCCTCATTGAAACCGACTTTCCGTTAGCATTAGTCACACTTGATTACAGTGATCCCCAGGGACCTTTTTGGTTGGTTATCAGGATGCACATAATCTTTCCTGTCTTCTTACATCAATGAATACAGTGTTCCTCTCAGTCTGTTGTCCTTTGTAGACACCTCCACCCCCTCCTCTTTGTGATGCTTAGGGATTATGTCAAGTGGACACTCCTGAGTATGTGTAAGGGTGGACTCAACCTATCAGTTGTGTTGTGGCCCGATGACACTTCCTTGGTGTCATACGTCCTTTGGGGCAGTGGGGGTGGAGGGTGGTTAGAGTTGACTCCTCTTTGGCCCTTCATTTCCTGTCAGATCTGGTTTCTTGATCTCCTGTAGTGCCACCTGCCAATCCCAGGAACCATCAGTGAACTGACTACTGACAGTGGCTTCATTCAACTGACTTCAAATTTCTACATCCACCAACCTGTGTCATCTATTGCCTCTGCTTCATCATTCTGTTTCCTGTTCCTTAGCATCCATGAGCCAGGAGAATCTGACTGGAAATGAACTGGACTTTGTACAACTGTATCAGTTATTTCTTGATATAAACCACTTTCTTGTTTTGGGCTTTTTTTGGGGGGGCATCACTGCCCTCTGGTGGTGGGAGTAGAAGGCCCAGCCTTTGTTCCTGTGGAGCTGGAAATTGAACCTCCATCCCAGTGGGCCGCAGTCCAGCGCACAACCACTACGCCACCAGGGCTCAGCATAAAGCACTTTCTATATACAACCTATACATGACTGGTTTTGCTTCTCTGGAGAATCCCACCTAACACACTCCCTACAGCCTAATCCTGGCTCAGAACCCTGTTTTTTCATTTTTTTTTGGGTGGGGGCGCATCACTGCCTCTGGTGGTCATGGGAGCTACTCAGCGCTGCTCCTGAGCACCACTGCTGGATTGGAACCGCCAAGCCCCCGGGTCACAATCCAGCACTTAACCACTTACACCACCGCGGTTCAGCCCTGTTTTTTCATTTTTATGTACATTCTCTTCCTTGGTGACCTTCTCAAACACCAAAGCTTTAAATATAATCTCTATGTCAAAGAATTTCCACATCTCTAACTCTGTTCCAGACCTTGCCCCAGAATTCCAAACTTATAAAACCAACTTCCTTCTTGACATTTCCGTTTGGGCTTTTTAATCTCAGCATGACAAAACTTGAGCTCCCAACCTTCCCTTCTAAGCCATTTGAGCTCTAAACATCCTAATTTCAGCCGATAGCAACCCCCAAATGTGGAGTCATGTTTGTCTTTTCATTTTTGCACATGATACATCTGCTCTCTAAGACGTATTTATTTAAGTATATATTTAACTTTATTGCTGACTAACTATCTAAAATCTGACCCTTTTCTCCAGATCGCTTGCTATGCTTTGGTGGTAGCTGCAGTACCTCCTCACTGCAGGGGCTCCTGAGGCGCCTCCCTGCTCGCATCTTTATCTGTTTCTGTCTCTTCTGAACATAGGAGCCAGAGGGGTCCTTTAAAACTGGAAGTCAGATCTGCCTCCTCTTCCCTCACAGCTCTCCACCTCCCCAGTGCACTCAAAGGAACAAGTCACAAGACCCTCTGCCACCTGCTTGTCCTCTTCCCTTACTCCCGTCTCTTGACTGCTGCAGCCATATTGAAGTCCTTGCTATTTCTTGAGCACACTACTGCTTCAGGATTCTTGCTCTGGCTGTCCCTTCATCCCAGAATGTTGTTCTCCAGGTAATCATAACTGACCCTCTTCTCCCCCTCAAGGTTTTATTCCAGTGTTGCCTTCCTTTGATGTGTACCCTAACAAAGATATGTAAAGTGCCATGCAATTGCCCTTGTGCTCACTCCATCGTCCTTACTCTCTTTGGTTCCATTAGCCCATATCTCTCTTTAGCATGTCCTATAATTTGATTAGGATCCATCTCCCTGCTTCTCCTATCCTCCTTGCCTAGCGTATAGCCTTCACGAGGGCAGGGCTTCCTGTCTGGTTTGGTAGCTGTTGTATCTCCTGCGTCAAGGAGCCCTGTGCCTGTGCCCTGGTGGCACAGTGATTACACCTTGGGCTGCTGCTAAATGCAAAGTCAGTGGTTGGAAACCACCAAGTGCTCCTCAGGAGAAAGATGATGCTTTCTACTCCCTTAATGGGGGACGCTCTCAGAACCCTCCAGGGGCCGTCCGTCCCCTCCTGCCCTGCAAGTTCACCCAACCTCAACTGGATGCCATGATGTTTCTATGCGTTTTGCAGAGTGCCTGGCAGGGAGTTTGTATTCAACAGCTCCTTGTCGGGTGAATGAAAATAAGCAGATCAACTCAATATGCCCTAAGCCAGTGCCGTAAAGTGAAATAGCTTTCTACTTCACTGATCCCCAATAGCCTATTGGGATCTTACCCATCACTTCAGTCCCAGCTCAAATGCCTCTACCTCTGAACCATTGTCCTTCTGGTCATTTTGCCAAAGGCAAGACACATGCTCCTAACCCCTGCCTTGTACCCTCTGACGACCCTTTTCGGAAAGTACTTATTTCTCATTATCTTCCTTCCTTGACAGTAAGTTGGCAAAAGCAGGAATTTTTGTATTTCTATCATCTCAGATTCATAAACATTTGTTTATGATAGATGATTGGAAAATATACTTTTTGGTTGTAGGAACCAGTTGTCAATGGTTGTGATATGTTGCTACACTGACAAGTGTTTGCTTACATAGGGGCAGCAATAGTAATAGTCCTGGTCTGAGGAAGCCTTATTCAACCCCCTGTAGCATAGAGATTTTTCCCCCTATATACAAAATAATAATGACTAACATTGGGCACTTAGTCTATTGCAGGGTCATACAAAGAGGATCGAAAAATGCCACAGAAAGTTTTTCAAAGCCCCCTCATGTCAGTACTCTTTATGTGCTAATTCATTCAGCCTCTCAACAACTCCTTAAGGCCATTCAACATGCGATTCGGGATGAGGATTCAGAAGTCAGACCGACTGCCATTTGAAGCATAGCTCCATGAGTTACTACCTGGGTATTTTTTATGGGCATCAAAAAGTCCATTTCAACCCATAGCAACTCCATGGGACAAGTTTACTGTCGCATGTCCTTGGCTGTCATCTTCATGAAAGCAGATAGTCAGGCCTGCTCTCTCACTACCACAGGCTGCCTGGCTGGGTTCCAACTACTAACTTTCACGTTAGCAGTTGAGTGCTTAGTCAATACACCACGCAGGACTCCTTGCCGTTACTTTATGTATCACAAATTGAAAAAAAATAGCCCCCTAATTCTGAACATCAGAGGTTGCCGGACACAATTCCTTTTCACAGATTTTTAGAAAGAGGACAAGCATGCATCTTGGCATTCATGCACTATGGTGAATGATTTAATGAATAGCGTAATCATTCACCAAATGATCCTTTCATAAAACATTCTATGTCTATGTCTAAATAAGTGAGATATGGGACCATCCTGTCTGAGCAAGAGACCCAGCCCAACCTCAATTGGCTCATTGCATTTCGTTAAGTACCTGTGTGTTAGTACCTGTGTTGTCCTTTCCTTCCACATGGGTTACTGATCCATAATTGTCATTTGGGACATAAGAGATATATAGGAATGGTCTCCACTAATAGTTAACCTCTAATAGAAAAAAAATCTTTTTATTTAAGGTCATATGGGCAAAGTGCGAGGACGTTTCGTGTGCTAACACACCATTGGCAAGGTTCTGATGAAAATGCATAAGACAGGTAGCAGGTACTTGACATTAAGGGGGAAAAAATCACTAGCAGATTGTCTTGATTAATAAGATCTTAAAATGGTCCCGGTCTCCTCATATTATTATTTTTCCTAGAGTGGCTTGACATTTGTACATAGTATGAAGAAAGATCATTAAGCCTCAAATGTGGCTGCTAAGAGGCTTCGGCTCATGTTTGCTAATCTCCTGTATGGTGAAACTCTGGCACCCAGACAAACCCTCATTCACATGGGAACAAAGTGTTAGTTATGTGTGTTGAAATTCCTCAGAGAAAATGTCTTGCAGGCTATTGGGTAGTGCATGAATGTTGGAAACACTTCACCAAGTGTTGCTCAATGTCCTGGGAAGGCAGTCTGCTGGCATCTGGAGACTCACCCCCGGGAGGAACTGGAGTCCTCGAGGGCACGTGGGTCTGGTGAGGACAGAGGAGCGTGGGTGGATGGGTGGGTAGAGATGGGGCTGGCTGTTTTTGCTGTAATTGTCTCCGGCCAGGCTAGAGCCAACTCCAGGCTACCCACATTTTCAGTCCATTGGGAATATCTGAATTCAGACTTCATCCTATGGGAACAAAGCAAAAGGTCATTCAAAAGACGAGAAAGAAAGAAAAATCCAAAGTGGATGTCAGAAGAAATTCTGAAAATTATGCTTGAATGTAGACCAGTTAGAGAGTTTCAAAGGAATGAGCTAGACAAAGGTTTCCAAGGACAACTCACGAAGACAAAGTAAGGGGTCATAATGAAATGTGCTAAAATCTGCAGTGAGAAAGCAAAAGAGAAGAACACCACTGTCATTTTTCAAGCTGAAAGAACAAAAGTAAAAAAAAATGTAAACATCAGCATGGAATATGAAAGACTCCATAGACAAAAGATTGATGCAAGGCCCACTGCCATCAAGTTGATTCCAACTCATTGCCACCCTATATATTGTTTCTGAGAATATAGATCTATAGTAGACAGCTTCATCTTTCTTCTGAGAAGTGGCTGGTTGATTTGAACCACTAACTTTGTGGTTCAGTAGCCTGGCATCTGACCTACACCACCAAAAGAGCACCAGGGAGGCTGAGCCCCGGTGGTGTAGTGGTTGTGCGCGGGACTGCAGCCCACTGGGATGGAGGTTCAATTCCAGCAGTGGGGCTGGGCCTCCTACTTCCACCACCGGAGAGCAGTGATGCCCAAAAAACTAAAAAAAAAAAAAAAAAAAAAAAAAAAAAAAAAAAAAAAAAAAAAAAAAAAAAAAAAAAAAAAAAAAAAAAAAAAAAAAAAAAAAAAAAAAAAAAAAA